>OX608082.1:48055033-48655033 GCA_951509765.1 Sphenella marginata
AACCGGCTTTCGTGGGAATGATGTTGATGTCATGGGAATGGTGTTGCTTTTTCAGATTGTTTTTTGTATGAATGGGGAATTTCTGTTAAATTTGAACAAAAAAATTTGTATTACAACATTTTCATATTCTTTGACTCTCCGCTAACATTTGCTCAATAAAACAAATCGTTTCAATTGAAAATTTCGTGCAAATTATTTAATAATGCTGAATAGAGCTCTCCTTGCCAGGGTCAATCAATGTTTTCAAGTCAGTGCTGGAATTGGACGTGGCGTAATTAACCAGTATGTGTTTTATAGCGATGATGCATGAATCGTTGTGTTTGCGATTTGTTTGACGTTAAACAAAGATCCTTAGCTACAAGAAGCATACGAAAAGCTTGTTTATCAGCTTTGTCCCTAGTTCATTGCCTGCTATCCCCACATGACCTGGTATCCAAAGCAGCCACTTTCATAAAAGGCTAACAGTGCAATTAAACTCCGGTTAACGGTCACCGCCTTTTATGAAAGTGGCCTTAAGTGTAAATCTCCGCGTCTCGCTATGCCCGTTTGTTAATGATTTCAACACAATTAGACTGTCCGAGGCAATGATAGAAGGTTTTGATAAATCGTTTGATATGCTCCATCTATTCGCTGTCCTAATAAGGCATAAGATGATATTCCTTTGGTTAAGGAGCCGTCAGTATAATAAAATGCAAAGCTTGGATGGCTTGCTTTGATTGTATACTTCGAGGGAAGTGTTGCTTTTTTATGTTTCGCACTGAGAGGTCGATTCGTATCTTTGTGTTGCGCTGATGTCCGGAGGTTTTCAATTTGGTAAAACTTTACATTGCTCTACAACTGCAAAATACGCGTTTTAACCCCCGTAACAATAATCCGAAGGGGGGAAAAAATATTTTGGTTTAGTGATAAGTTATTATCGAAAAGCCGAAAAGCGACCAAGGTCAAATCCTGACTTAAGGGAGCGATCCATATTTTTTATGTGCAGAACACCTTCTCCCGACATTTTTGGACGTGTTTAGAAGTTGACGTGCAATGTAAGGCTTTACCTTGGATTATTTTAAAATCAATTAAATAAATTTTTACTAAGTTTTTTTCCCCCTATCGCCCAATAAGGGCAAAAACTGTTTGGAGTTTTATCGCATTTTCCCTCCACAAAACACATCCCTACAGTTTCAGATAGTCTTTCTTGTCTGTCTCTTTTTATTTACTTCACCTTGTGATTCCACTCTGTGAATAACTAATAATTTTAAACTCATCACTCAAACTTTTTTGAATAAATAATCCTTTTTTATTTGTTATTTTTTCGTCATAAAATATCACTGCAGCAAAACCTGGAATACAAAATCCAATACGTGCCACGCATATTCCGGATAAGTCTGAAACATATTTTAGTGTCTAATCTTTATATTTTTTTGAAATCATACCTATTACTTGCTATTTTAAATAGAAAGTAGGTTAAAAACTGCACAGTAATAATATAGCAGAACTTTTCCCATTTCCATTGAAACTTGTTTTTTGGACTGTTGTTTTAAAACTACGATAGGGCTAAGTGGGATATAGAGGTCTATCAGCTATTCTAGCGGAACACTCTTCGGGAAAGAATTACAGTCACGCCTTTAAAGGCAGATATTACAACTTTTTTAAATTTTTCGTATTTAGTTTTTTATATATGTATGTAAATATGGTAGCAATGTTCCAACCGCGACCCGCCGGAAGCTCTACCGTAACAGCTAAAATAAAGATGGATAAATATACATACAAGTCCATGTAAATGAACTTCGATACATATGTAGCCGTTCCACCTAGATTTCTTTCAGATTCATATCCCATTTCCTTATATGAGGAATTTCATGTCAAACCCAATATGCATTGAACCCGACCCCATAAGAATTTGATGACATTTTGCATAGAGGCACATCTTACCGACCCAAACACAACCCCATTTTTAGAAATTGCATTTTCGAAAAATTATGGGCGTGGCAAGATATCGAAATATTCGAAAAATGACGATAACATGTACTTTTAAAGTGTGATTACTACGGAATGGCTTAATCGATTTCAAAGATCTTCATACCATTAGAAAGGTATTGAAATTTCATTTCAAAAAAATTCACAGTAAAAATTTTTTTCCAAAATAAAATTTTAAACTGAAAAAACACTTCAAATCAAGTGATTTTGAATAACAAAATTTTTTTTAGAAAGGTCTATTTAATATAGATACATATACAAGGTGGCGCAAAAGTAATCTTCCTATCAGAAAATGCTATCAATTTTGCGATTGACCCCTAAAGTCAGTTCTGTTTTGACATTTGTGTAGAAAACACATGCGATATACACGTTAATAAACAATGTTACGCTACACTGCTCCAGAACGCGGAACATTGCTGACTATATATTTGACCAATAATCGGTCGGTGACTTTGGCACAACGTGAATTTCGTAGCAGATTTCCTGGCCGTCCCACGCCTACTGGTAAACGAGTTCTTTTTGCCGCAACTTGATGAATTGGGATTGGGAAACATGTGGTTCCAACAAGACGGTGCAACAGCACAGACTGCACGTGCCACAACCGATATGCGGAAGGATGCATTTCCCGGGCGCCTAATCTCCTGTTTTGGCGATTTGCACTGGCCAGCAAGATCGCCTGATTTTACTTCCAGACTTCTTTTTGTGGGGCTTTTTGAAGTCGCGGGACAAAGATTTCACCGTCGACCATAATTTGCCAACTCCAGCCGAGAGGTTGCAAGACCTTAGGTGCTCTTCCCACTTAGCGCACTTGTGCTTATCTACTAAGCGTCTGATTTCCGCATTAAGATCCTTTATTTGAGGATCCGTTATTCTACCTGACGAAATGTGTTGATGGGAGGCTCTCTGTGGTGGTGAGAAAACCCTCCCAGTCGGCTTTATTGAAGTTGGTGTACGTGCGATTTTCCGCGGTGACAAAGTCGGTGGGGCGATCGATAGAGAGCACTATGGGTAGCAGTTTACCGCCACTCTAGTGGGGGCATCCCCATTTACCGTGCAGAACGTCGAATAATCTATTTGGTCAGCCAGCTCCTGCCCCCTACCATCGGCCTGCAAGCTGGAGTGCCACAGGCCATGGTGTGCGTTGAAGTCACCAAGGATGACGCGATTCTCGCCCCTGAGTAACGAACGAATGTCGGGGTGGTAATCCCTGGGACAGCAGGTGACAGGAGGTATGTATATGTTTATGATTTCAAGGTCGACATCGCCTGACCGGACAACCATACCTTGACGTTCTAATTTGGTGTCCCTCGGGTCGATGTCAGGCTCAAATAGACGATACAGCACAGATTGATGCGTGATGAATGCCAGACCACCTCCAATCCCTCTCGCACGATCACAACGGTGTACATTGTACCCGTTTCAGGTCTGGAGAGACGACCTTCCACCGAGCTTTGTCTCCTGAACTAAGTTTATTACTTCAACAATTTTACCGGTTAGGCCGTTGCAATTAAATTGCAGGATACCATAATGCGAAGGGGGAGCAGAGTTGATGCTGGGGGTCAGGGACAGGTGCGTATGCCTAGGTGGTAATAGGCTGGGTCGCGCACTACGGCGCATTCTTGAAGTCGAAGGAATCGCGTTACGAGAAGGTAGAGGCGAGTCAGACGACGTTGAAGGTTGCGTAGCTAGACAGCATGGCGCAACGTACGTATCAGTCCACAGGTTCCTGTTTGCGAGTCCAGAGCATATAAGCAGGTGACACAGGCCAAGGCAGTTATTGCACTTGACTGATGCCAAAGGCGGGTATAATCTTAACCGACAAACAGTGCACGTAGGATAAGGGACCAGGAGCTAATGATTGTGACTTATACTCGTGCTGATGCTGAAAGAAGAGGGGCTGACTGAGGGGGTGGGAGCGAGCGGACGCTCAGCGTTGCTCAAATCCACTTGGGGAAGTGCTACGTAGGGAGTAGCTGTGAGCTGGTGTGTGAGATGTTGACGCCTGGGGGCGTGAGCGGCCGCTATGAAAGTCTGCTAGTCGTGGAGATTGATGTGACAGAGTCAGACATATGTGGCGGAGCGATACTTGATCGACGACGGTCACAGGACGTTCAAGGACGTGAAGAGCAGGGGGGCCACAAAAGTTCTATAAAAACTAGCGGGTCTATGCGTACAGTGATTTAGTCCGGAGCATCTAGTTAGATGCAACCATCTATTACAATTAGAGCATTGTACTGAATGTGAACGTTTCACATAGATTTTCTTCCAGCAGATCCATTCTCTTGGTCCCGGGTTGGATTCAATACCAGCCCGGAGCAAGAGAGTCTTGAGCAGTCCAGCTGCAAGGAGCTGCTCGGAGGATGACATTATTGGGGGGGGTTGATTACTGACGGCTTAGGCAGGGGAGTAGCGAAATAACAGCCCTTGGTCGGGAAAACCCCGAGTCATTCCGGTACGTAGAACCGGCTTTCGTGGGAATGATGTTGATGTCATGGGAATGGTGTTGCTTTTTTCAGATTGTTTTTTGTATGAATGGGGAATTTCTGTTAAATTTGAACAAAAAAATTTGTATTACAACATTTCCATATTCTTTGACTTTCCGCTAACATTTGCTCAATAAAAAAATCGTTTCAATTGAAAATTTCGTGTAAATTATTTAATAATGCTGAATAGAGCTCTCCTTGCTAGGGTCAATCAATGTTTTCAAGTCAGTGCTGGAATTGGACGTGGCGTAATTAACCAGTATGTGTTTTATAGCGATGAGGCATGAAGCGTTGTGTTTGCGATTTGTTTGACGTTAAACAAAGATCCTTAGCTACAAGTGGCATACGAAAAGCTTGTTTATCAGCTTTGTCCCTAGTTCATTTCCTGCTATCCCCACATGACCTGGTATCCAAAGCAGCCACTTTCATAAAACGCTAACAGTTCAATTAAACTCCGGTTAACGGTCACCGCCTTTTATGAAAGTGGCCTTAAGTGTAAATCTCCGCGTCTAGCTATGCCCGTTTGTTAATGATTTCAACACAATTAGACTGTCCGAGGCAATGATAGAAGGTTTTGATAAATCGTTTGATATGTTCCATCTATTCGCTGTCCTAATAAGGCATAAGATGATATTCCTTTGGTTAAGGAGCCGTCAGTATAATAAAATGCAAAGCTTGGATGGCTTGCTTTGATTGTATACTTCGAGGGAAGTGTTGCTTTTTTATGTTTCGCACTGAGAGGTCGATTCGTATCTTTGTGTTGCGCTGATGTCCGGAGGTTTTCAATTTGGTAAAACTTTACATTGCTCTACAACTGCAAAATACGCGTTTTAACCCCCGTAACAATAATCCGAAGGGGGGAAAAAATATTTTGGTTTAGTGAAAAGTTATTATCGAAAAGCCGAAAAGCGACCAAGGTCAAATCCTGACTTAAGGGAGCGATCCATATTTTTTATGTGCAGAACACCTTCTCCCGACATTTTTGGACGTGTTTAGAAGTTGACGTGCAATGTAAGGCTTTACCTTGGATTATTTTAAAATCAATTAAATAAATTTTTACTAAGTTTTTTTCCCCCTATCGCCCAATAAGGGCAAAAACTGTTTGGAGTTTTATCGCATTTTCCCTCCACAAAACACATCCCTACAGTTTCAGATAGTCTTTCTTGTCTGTCTCTTTTTATTTACTTCACCTTGTGATTCCACTCTGTGAATAACTAATAATTTTAAACTCATCACTCAAACTTTTTTGAATAAATAATCCTTTTTTATTTGTTATTTTTTCGTCATAAAATATCACTGCAGCAAAACCTGGAATACAAAATCCAATACGTGCCACGCATATTCCGGATAAGTCTGAAACATATTTTAGTGTCTAATCTTTATATTTTTTTGAAATCATACCTATTACTTGCTATTTTAAAAAGAAAGTAGGTTAAAAACTGCACAGTAATAATATAGCAGAACTTTTCCCATTTCCATTGAAACTTGTTTTTTTGGACTGTTGTTTTAAAACTACGATAGGGCTAAGTGGGATATAGAGGTCTATCAGCTATTCTAGCGGAACACTCTTCGGGAAAGAATTACAGTCACGCAGTTCGGAAATTTCTATTAACAACGACGACGTTTTCGTACATGCTGCGAATATGCCAATTTACGTATGTATGTACATCGTTCGGTTAGCTCCAAAATTAACCAACGTCTTGTCAAAGACGCCTTTAAAGGCAGATATTACAACTTTTTTAAATTTTTCGTATTTAGTTTTTTATATATGTATGTAAATATGGTAGCAATGTTCCAACCGCGACCCGCCGGAAGCTCTACCGTAACAGCTAAAATAAAGATGGATAAATATACATACAAGTCCATGTAAATGAACTTCGATACATATGTAGCCGTTCCACCTAGATTTCTTTCAGATTCATATCCCATTTCCTTATATGAGGAATTTCATATCAAACCCAATATGCATTGAACCCGACCCCATAAGAATTTGATGAAATTTTGCATAGAGGTACATCTTACCGACCCAAACACAACCCCATTTTTAGAAATTGCGGGGCTAGCGACCCCATGACCCCCTCCAGTCACCACCGTCGCTGGTATTTGCGCACTTGACCATCTTAGCAATGCCTTTAGTTTGAACAAAATATATTAATATTTGAGCTCGTAATTAAATTTTCTCTGTATATATTAATAGATAATAGATACATACATATGTACGTATGTATGTAAGATTGAAGTGTTTTTTTTCAGTTTAAAATTTTTAAACCTTTCTAATGGTATGAAGATCTTTGAAATCGATTAAGTACATATTATCGTCATTTTTCGAATATTTCGATACCTTGCCCAGCCAACAATTTTTCGAAAATGCAATTTCTAAAAATTAGGGTGTTTTTCGGTCGGTAAGATGTAATTCTATCCAAAATTTCATCAAATTCTGAGGGGGTCTGGTTCAAAATGTACGTTTTTTTCAGACTTTGATATGAAATTCATCATATAGCTTTACGACGGGCTTTCCATTACATTAATCTCTGCCTATAGTTCCTTATAGTAAGATCTAAATCTATTACTCAAAAGGAGTCTTATAGATTCACTTGGGTCTTGATGAATTCACTTAAAGTATAAGGTAAAAAGTGGGTTCACGATGAATCTGTATAGTTTTCAACAGGTGGGGTATATAGAAATAGAATAATGTGTACGGGCCGGAACATACATATTTTCAGCGATAGCAGTTTGCTAAACATGGCTAGGGTGTTCAAAATCGCTATTTGTTATAATCAATATACTCACATCTTTTCCAGGTTCCGCATTGGTTTAAACGCATCACCTGCAATTTTCCTGAGTACGTTGTTATTAAGCATCAGATTTTTTAAGTGTATAAGTCCTCGGAAATCATTGGTCTCGATTGATGTTAGATTATTGGAAAATAAGTTCAAGCTTATCAAGGAATTAACATTGGTAAATATATTATCCGGTATTTCAGACAGATAATTTTGTCCTAATAAGAGCTCGCGCAAATTACAAAGTCCGAAAAATGAATATTCGTCAATCTGGTATCATAAAAATAATTAAAGCGAAAAATAAATGGTCGAATATACATAAATACCTCGGAAATCCAATTTGTACTTAAGTCCAATGTAATAAGCTTTGTTAGATTCCTCAATAGGCTTTTAGGCACCAAAGATATGCGATTGTTGTGAAGGATTAGGGTATGCAGGCTCTTAAGATCCGAAAACAAATCATCGGAAATGTTGGCTGAAATTGGAATAACCTATTATTTAAGTTGTGGGTTTATATTCAATGTTAACACTAGTAAGTTATCTGTTGTTGTTGTTGTTGTTAGCAGTGCTTCGCCCTGCCCAAAGGGCCAGAACACTCCTAGTTGTCATCCTAGTAAGTTATCTCATTATGGTTAATGCTAATTTAAGAAAATTTGGTAATTTTGGCTGCCGAAATAAGTTAGATTAAAAGATCTAAACATGAAGAAGAAATACTTGCCCAACCAAAATACGAATTGCAATAGCTTAGGGACGATGCCTAAGTTCGTAAAAAATGTAAAACCCGAATGCCACTTTTGCATTTATCCCAATCGTTAAAACTAATCCTCCCACATGTATGTTTGTAAGGTAATTTAAGTTATGTAGCAATTTCATTCCTTTAAATTCAAATACGTTTTAACACTAGGGTTCTAGTCTTTCTATTTTCCATCTCAACCATAAGAAACTAGCAGGGGCAAATGAAAAAGGTAAAAAACGTCCACACTTCAATGACGGATTCGAAACAGTTTCTGGTTATATAGGGAGCTCCATCACAAAAGGGCGAAGTCCGCAAAGTGTCTACAAAACTCCATACAACAAGGCTTGGCGCTTTGAATTTCTTATCCTCAGAACATACTCGTACAGTGTAGAATTGCCCCTCCCGACATTTTATGCTCCGGACTCTACCCCAAAGCAGACACACCCGAGATGGGAGGCTAAAATATGTTACGTGGTGTAGGCGTGTGAGGTCCCGTCATTGGAGAGGACCTCTGAACAACGAAGAAACAAAACTCTCGCACCCGTATGCTGCAGAGTTGACATGTGCCTATACCCCATAATTCGAATGCCCGTTTATGCATGATGTGCCACTGTGGTCTGCGCGGCTTGTTTCCCTAAAACCGAGACTGGCCATCCGGTATTCATTGTCCCTCCCTATCTTTGGTCAAGCACCATCTCTGGTCCCTGGTCCTTACGTCCGTCTGTCTAGCTTTACCTAGTCAACCCCATCCGCCCCCATTCATCACACTTAAACTAGTTTTTAGTAGTTCATTTCCTTTAATACGATCACTTACTTCCTTATACATTGGGCTGAAGCTTGCTTGCAAGCTCAAAATCTTAACCAACCATAACTCTTATAAGCTCTTCATTAGGCATTAGCCGTGTTTTTTTATCTGCGTCTGCGTTTGCGCTTAATGTTTGTATGTACCGCTAAGCGGACAACTTTATCTGCAACTAAGAAATAGTGGCTGATAAAATCAGTACTACAAGAAGTTTCCATTCATTTTGCAAACTGCCTTACCAACTTCCAGCAATTTGTTTACGCTACCTTAATAATTACCGGAATGTCAACAGAGGAAATGTATGTATGTAAGCGCGTTGATAATGGAATAAGCGCAATTGCAGATTACCGTTTTATTTTAGTCGCAGACGCAGATGTATATGCGTGTAAAAAAAAACAGGCCTATTGTTATAAAAAAAAATAGAATCTTCATAGATTCAGCTGAAAGTGAATATTACTGTGCGCTTGGGCTACTGGGTATACATAGGTATGTGTGTACTTACAAGCTACCCAATAAGCAAAATACGCTTACTATAAGCTTACAATAAACTTACTTTTGTAATCTTTTCGCTTGGAAAACGTTTACTATAATCATTGTAAAACGTTTGGAAAACATAGTAGACTCAACGAAAGTGGTCCCTTTTTAAACAATTGGAATTGATGTTTGGAAAACAATGTTTAATAAACGTTTTATTCAACGTACAGTAAGGGTTTGTTGTAAAGGGTTTGTTGCTAACGAATATGTTGTGGGATTTTGCTCCGAAGGTTTCTGGTTCGAATCCTTACCATTTCCTTAACTTTTTTTTTTAATTAATTATTTAAATATTATGTTTTATTTTGTTGTTGGATTTTTGCGGTCTATTTTGTTTACATATTTGTAAGTTTTTGCAAGCTCGAGACCAAATAAACAATAATTCGTAATGAATTTAATTGTCAGTTTTTTGGGAAAAAAATTGATCTCCAATTATCATTTTTTCCCAAAAAACTGACAATTAAATTCATTACGAATTATTGTTTATTTGGTCTCGAGCTTGCAAAAACTTACAAATATGTAAACAAAATAGACCGCAAAAATCCAACAACAAAATACATTGAAACCATAGCACGGGTTTACGTACATTAGCCTCCCTTATATGTACAAACAACAAGACCAACACACATCATAACATATAGACTGCATGTCTTAAGAAATTTTGTGTATACAGTTGGCAAGAACAAACAAAACAAAAGGGAATTAATTGAAGTGGAGACGAATACATTGTGACGTCACAGGGCATCATAGCTTAGTGTTAGAGTTTTCTAACAGCGGCTTTGGTGCAGACACGGGTTCGCATCCCAGTGTCCGAAAAGGGATCTGATGATGAGCCTGGAAACTCTGAAACATGTAATCCTATCCATCGCTGTTGATTTTTCCTTTGTAATTTTTCTCCAATTATCAATTTTTCCCAAAAAACTGACAATTAAACTCATTACGAATTATTGTTTATTTGGTCTCGAGCTTGCAAAAATTTACAAATATTATGTTTTATAATAAATGCCTATTTGGTGCAAGAGGAGATAACGGGCCAGTTTTTGTGTGCTGCAATTTTTTTTGCAGTCTGCATCTGCAAGGCAAATATGTGCATATTTTCTGAGGGTGTCATCGTTTTAAAAAACCTTTTCAAATAATTTTTCATGTTGCCTATAGCGGGGTTCGAACCTAGGTCCTTCTGTGTGGTAGGCCAGCTGCATTACCGTCACACACCGATGCCCATATCGCACCCTAAATCAAAAACAGTCACAGCTCAAAATTTTTTTAGGTCGCTTTCTTGGCATAGATTGCCTAATAAAAAGTAGTGCAGCCAGTACATACAATATTTTTCTTTTTGACTATTATCGTTACTCTTTAAAGAGCACAGTGATGTCAAGTTTTTAAAAATCAAATCACTTTTGTGCGATCCAGAAGCAATTAACTGAAAGTTACTCAGATTTTGAGTTGTGACTCTTTTTGATTTAGTGTGCGATATAACAAAATCAATATAAATGAAGCATATAAAATTTCAAACATTATTTTTGAAAACTGACAAATTTTTCACCTCGCTGAGAGATCACCTCAAGTAATTTCTCCAAGGCTACCACACCATTGGAAAAACATATCTAAACGTTTGTGAAATTTTTTAGTTAAAACCTCGTTTGGAAAACATTTACTTTTTACGCTTGGAAAACATTGTTTAATAAACTAGCTTCCTTCATTGTTTATTGGGTACGATCAATATGTTTGAAATGCTATAATAATATCGAGAATTTCAAGTATGTAATTGTATGTATGTATGTCTATCGAACATCTCCGTGTGATGTTTTAATTTGCATATATGTATGTAGGTATGGCATAACCAGTAACCAATAACTAATGTTAGTTCGCTACACCATATAGATGTCTTTCTCTATACCCGTTGTTTACATATTTGGGTACAGGGTTAATTAAGTTGTATGTTTGTACAGAAAGAAATCAAATAAAACAAGTAAGGAAGTCTAAGTTCGGGTGAACCGAACATTAAATACCCAGCGTTAGTTTTCAGAACGAGATACAAATACAATGACTTGGCAATGATATAGTCCCTAGAATCTCATTTTAAATTTTCTATATCAAAAAAGGGGGCGTGGTTTTCATCCGATTTCGCCCATTTTAAACACCAACATGTCTTGGCCAGACAGTAACCTGTGTACCAAATTTCATGCGAATATCTCAAGTTTTACTCAACTTATGTTAATTTATGTGATTTTCGATATCGAAAAATTGGGCGTGGTTATCACCGGATTTCGAAAATTTTCACAGCAGCTCACCTTGGCCAGAAAGTAGCCTGGATAACAAATTTCATGCAAAGATCTACATTTTTACTCAAGTTATGTCAATTTATGTGATTTTCGAAATTTTCGATATCGAAAAAGGGGGCGTGGTTATCTTCCGATTTCGCCCATTTTCAATAGCAACCTACCTTGGCCAGAAAGTAACCTGTATGCAAAATTTCATGCAAATATCTCAATTTATACTCAAGTTATCGTGTACACGGACGGACAGACGGACGGACATGCCTTAATCAATTACTCTTTTCAACCTAAGAACTTTCATATATGGAACCCCATATCTAACTCGATTATTTTGCGCCGTTACATAGTACCGTTATGTGGACAAAATTAATATACCCTTGTACTAGTACTAGTACGCTGGGTATAAAGATACAAGTGTCAGGATACATTTTATTCGTGACTAGATGTTGCACTGGCTTGGCAACAAATACTTAATTTATGTATCTGCAGCTTGTTGTGTCTCTGATGAGCTTGGCTTCAATGTTGCTAGCAATGGTAATCTTGTAAGTCCCATTTTACACCAGGAAATTCTTTAATTCAACTCTGCTCTTTGCTTCTCTTTTCTGTTTTCTATTCGTGTCTATACTTGTAAATTTTTCTTGAAATCAATTATGAAACAAAATATGGATGCACAAGGAGGAGATAAAGAGATAGAAGAAAAACTTGAAACGAGTGACGATACGCTTTCAAGTGTACTCTACCCCTCTCTTCCTAGCTGCAGACTTGAATTCAAGAATTGACTAGTGTAAAAGAGCACTAAACATTTCAACAATAACGCTGCACGTTTAAGACTGCAGGTTTATTGTCGCCCGCCAGATGTGTCTGAACCGAACCACTATACACATGTTTACACAACCAACCACGAGCAACATTGACCCTCACCTACCTCAATGCCAGACCACTTAGACGGCGGTTGCTTTGCTATGCCTACCTAATATTATCTGCCTGCGACAGTATGCATTTCTGAGCACCTTTTAGCACCCTCAACCAAAGAGCATATAAGAATAAGAGGCGTCAATCCGCTCATCTGCAAATCGGCAGAATTTTTACTCGTATGTTCGATGCTACTCGATGCTTTCTATTAGGGTTACATGGATTCTTCTTTGTGCTTCGTTCTTACTCGCTAAAAAAGGATATTCAGAATGAGTGGCAATAACAAAGTGGCGGCAAAAACATTGAGTAGTTTTATTTTAAAGAAAAATGTAGATTTAAATTTAGTAAAAATACGAAAAACTAGTAAGGAAGTCTAAGTTCGGGTGGAACCGAACATTAAATACCTAGTGGTGATCTGTTTTGGTATCCCAATTTACTCAGGTCTATTTTAATACATACCTGAAAAGTTGTTATAAAGGCAACTGATTGTTTTCGATTAAAAAAACTTCTGTTGTGAGTGGAAAATTAAATTATCACTAAATAACAAAATATAAATAGCTTTCCCCATGTTCATGAAAGGTACGAATACAAAAAACATTAATAAAAAAGGCAGAAGGGCAGGAGTATACTACATACTAATGGGAAGCATCTCACTAACTTTCACTGAAAGACTTAATTCAAATTGCAAGCAATCGATTTTGAAAATAACGGACCTTTTTTGCTGAAAAGTGAGCTGCGCCACTCCTACTTCAACAAAATCCGCAACATTTTTTAGAGTTTAGTTTTGCTTAAAGAGCTTTTTATGTGTGCGAAATCTTATTTATATAACTTATACAATTAAGGAAATATCGCAATTCTAATTTTACAAAGAAATTTTTCAGAGCTGTTTTTTTTTTGTTTATTTTTACAGCAACGAGTTAGTTTTATATGGTGAACACTTTCTCCAAATATCGTTTTAATAAATCAATTTTTACCGGAGTCATGGCATGGAAAGTTTTGTGGAATAATCCACCATAAATGTATCTATGATAGTTTTCAAAATCTTTCGTATAAAACTGGGCGTGGACCTTACCCGATTTCGCAAATTTTTTTTTTTCGGAATATTGCCGGTATTAATATAAATATGTGTGCTGAATTTCATTTTGCTATCTTGAGCGGTTTTTGATTTATGATTAATAATATTTCCAAATTTGACTTAATCAACAGAGATCGGTGCCACGCCCCTTTTTAAAAATTTCTTCAAAAATGTATGTGTTGCGCCTCAACGCCAAAGTACACACCAAATTTTATCCTTATAGGTGTATTATGTACTAAATAATCACTCTTTTTGTATTTTCGAAAATATTATATATATAGAAAGTGGGGCGTGGCTTTTAACCGATTTTGCCTATTTTCAATAGCGCTCCGAGATAAGTGAAAAGGAATCTGCATACCAAATTTCATTGAGATATCTCAAGATTTACTCAAGTTATCGTGTTCACAGACGGACGGACGGACGGACGGAACATTTTGATATATATTTGTAAGTCAATATCTATCCCGATTCGTTGATGCCGTTACATACTACCGTAAGGCAAATGAAGTTAATATACCTCGTGTGCGAAGCACTACTAGGTATAGAAAGTTTTGAATATGTAATAAAATAGCGAAATAAAGTGCAAAAAGTGTTAAAAAGTGTGTGAAATAACGAAGTTACGTGAATGCGTATCGTGTAAAGTGCTTTTGTAGAAAACATGCCAAAGAAATGCGGCAAACAGGAGTTTAGTTCTGATTGCATGTACAAATGCAATGTTGATAAGTGGAAAAACATAATTTGTTGTTAAATTGTGCAAATAGTGACAAATTTATGTTTTTGGCAATGTGGTATGTAAGTGTTAGTGCAATAAGTGAAAAGTGTTGTCAAGTACTTGCTACTGTTTCGTCGTGGTTTTAATCGCACCGCCTTTCTGCAAAATATCTAAAATGCATTGTTTATTTGCTAATTTTTTTTAGTATACTGCAAAATAATCAATTCGAGATTGTGACTCTCATACCATAAAGTGGTTTCAAGCAGGGACGGGGACTTTTATTCCTTTTAAAATAAAATTCCGAAGAAAAAAGTTATTTCTGGACTTTTATTCTTATCCGGACAAAAATAATCGGACAACTTGGACTTTTTTTTTTCTCGCCAAGAATAAAAGTTATCTTTGTCCTTTTATTTTTTAAGGACAGAATAAAAGTCCGAGCTAAAATCTACCAACCCGCCAATCTAAATTTAATGAATTTCTTATCATATGAAAGAGGATTGTCGGTATAGTAGATTTTGATTCGGACTTTTATTTTGTCCTTAAAAAATATAAGGACAAAGATAACTTTTATTGCTGGCGAGAAAAAATAAAAGTCCGTGGTTTTAAGTTATTATCGGACTTTTTTCAAAAAAGCCAGGAAAATTAATTGTGGCCAGGATATTGATCCTAGAAGTCCTGGGACAACAGAAAATTTAATAATTTTCTTCAGGGACACTATCTAAGCCCGGACTTTTATGAGATCGAAAAAAATAATAATGATTTAATTTGGATAAGAAAACGATAACGAGTTCTTTCATATCTAATGTGTTGGTATTCAGCAGGCAGATCTTGAGTATCTGCTGAGCTTGAATACCCGTTTTCTCTGCAATGAGTGTAAAGCAGAGCGCCATAATACCCTTCGCTGCCCTTCTTCTTCCCTTCTTCAAGTGTTAAACGACAAGATAAAAATACACAAGGCACTGCTGAATAGTCATCTGTGTCTAAGCTTTGAGTAGACGAGAAGTTTTTTTTTTAATTTTATTTAATTATACCCAGCGTACTAGTACTAGTACAAGGGTATTATAACTTTGTTGGGATAACGGTTGGTTGTACAGGTATAAAGGAATCGAGATAGTATAGACTTCCTTATATCAATATGATCAGGATCGAAAAAAAGTTTGATTGAGCCATGTCCGTCCGTCTGTCCGTTAACACGATAACTTGAGTAAATAATGAGATATATTCACCAAATTCGGCATGCGTACTTATTTGGGTTCAGAATAGATTGGTATTGAAAATGGATAAAATCGGACCATAACCACGCCCCTTTTTCGATATCGAAAATTTCGAAAAACGTATAAAACGGGTTAATTCAATATCAGAAGCAGCTACAATGATAAAATTTGCAATATGTATTGATTTACATGTTCTAAGGCGGACTTTATCAAATTTTTTGAAAAGGGGCGTGACACCGCCCACATATATTTGAAGAAATTTTCAAATTTTTACCCTTAATAACTTCAGAACAGTTTATGCTAGTATAACGAAATTTTGTAGAGGGCATACTATTGTTGTCTTGAATTCAGTTATATAATATAAACGAAATCGCTTCGCCACCACGCCTACTTTTTCCTAAAAGTTATATTCAAAGGAGGTGGAAATATTGAAAAGTCCATATCTAATTAACTGATACCGCTATAATAATATAATTTGGTACATACATCAATTTTCATATTCTTTACATTATTTTTGCAAAATTTTGGAAAGTGGGCGTGGCACCGACCAAAGTTTTCTAAACAAGAGTCAGGAAACCGGAATATGCAATATCTGTTTAACTGATAAAGATATAATGCTAAAATTCACTTGATGCTGTTATTAGTGTTGTTTAAAGGTCTTTGGTAATATTTTGGAAAATGGGCGTGGCACCGCCAACAAGTGAATAAACAAAATATCAACATTTCACTATTAACAAGCAACTGTGAAAGTATCATAAAGATCTGCAATGAAAACTGATCATCAAATAGGGACAAACAACATAATAAAATCCGTGGGCGTGCCACCACCCGTATATCCGTATATCAAAAAATTTCACAAAATCCGTTAAAAGTTATGGGCATGGCACGCCTTCTTTTCCAATGTTATATAAAGGACATGGTATAACCCTTGAAAAGATCGATTGAGTACTTTTGGCTCATGTAAGCGGTTAAAGCTTTATAAGCAAGGGGCGTCGCCGCGCCCACCAAATTCGCTATTGTTTAGGCTCGGAAAATATATTGGTTTTTAAAATGGGCGAAATCGGATGAAAACCACGCCCCCTTTTTCTGAAAACTAACGCTGGGTATTTAATGTCCGGTTCACCCGAACATAGACTTCCTTACTTGTTTTTATTTAGAGAAGATCGGGGGTGTGCGGAGCACATGTTACTGGGAACGATCTTACTAAAATTATTATTTTATTTAATTGTTCTACATAGAACTGGGAGGTTGTAGAGTACCTGTTACACCTTGTATTTATTCATTGGGCCTTGTATTAATCATTGCACGGGAATGGCTTCCTCAATATCGTTGTAAAAACCCCATTTGTGTTATGCAGAAATAAACAATATCTTCAGAATATTTCATTAGCTAGTTGAGAATTATAAAAAGGGCGTGCAAATGAAATTTACGAAAGAAATTGTTTAAGTCGCTTAAACAATCTGATTTAATGCATGATGAGCCCAGCGAAGTAAGATTATTGAAAGCTGAACTACTCTCTTTTGTTACTGCATTGCAAGGCGACAACAGATGTTTCCGGGAACATATCAATTCTCTTCAATCACAAAGTGACGATTTGCGCTCAATGCTTGAGGACAACAACTTTACTTTGGCAAACTTGTTATCCGAGCTCAAAGTGCATAGTGTTGTCAATCGGCAAAAAAGAAGAATGTAAGCAAAGCAGAGAAAGAAATAGAAATATCATTGCCTCCTGCTATGGTTGGTGATACTAGCGATAGATTCGGCGCTGCTAATAGGGCAGCTACAGCTACGCCAAATCTACCTGCTGATGCTACTGAGAACTCCAGCGAATGGCACACAATGGAACAAGAAAAGAAATGGAAACAACGCTAAAGGGGTTTCTAATGCTGACAAAGACAGGCCCATGGATGAAAGAGATAAGGTTTAGCCATCACATGTGTGAGAAAAAAGTATTTTTTTCGCGTGACGTATGCGGTGTGTTGTCGACCTGACAAAGCTGTCAAATACCATACATTTCAAGAAAGAAAATATAAACAACCTAACAAAAGTTGCTAAATAATAATATTTAGTGCGGTAATCATCAAAAATAAGTTCAATATGGACGTAATCAGTTTGTATAAATCGTATTAAAAGTATAGAAAGCCCTTTACATTGAATTTCTTAAGGAAGTTCGAATGGAAAGTTTCTGTCCTCAGATTTGTGCATCAGTGAGATTGCAAACAGATATTTCGCGTATAAAATTAGGAAAAATTGTGCAATGGTTTAGAAATTAATGCAATATCATGTCATATTTACGATAATAAATGCATTAAATAAGTTTCGACTATGTGGTTTAGAATTATTTACTCATTTTAAATGAGGTCCTCATAGCCATGTACCAGTGCAAATTTGTATGTAGACATTGGTACAAAATACTAATTGTATAAAGTTTTAATGCATTTCTTTCAAAAAATTGTTAAATATCTATTATTTAATGTTTCAGTGCACCAGTGCAAAATTTGTATGTACAAAATACTTATTTTATCAAATGTGAATGCATTTCTGTGATGATTTACTTAAATAAATACATACTTTCATGCGAAAAATACCACATCAATAAAAAGGTTTTGTTTCATTTTAAGTGGTCTTATTTTATATACTACATATGAGGAGGTCCATAACAAAACGCAACTATTCCACTTTTCAAATATTTTGGTTTTTTAACTAAATCCAATTCTACGCATTAAAACCTATGTAACCATTGCTATAAAACATACCAAAGGTCAATAATTTTACTGTTATTCAACGCCAAAAATATTAGTTCAGACCAAAATGAAACATTTCCATATGTATCCAATTAAATTAATTTTATTTTTAAAATAGTTTTTCTCGTTTTTCCAAAAAATTGTTTTGGTGGAATTATTGCGTTTTGTTATGGACCTCCTCATATATTGTTTAGACGTACAATGCAAATGAAGCTACTTTCGTTGGAGTTTTTCATCCTTTGGAAAGTGGAAAAACCCAACTTTTTTATCTTTGGGTTTATGGGAATTTGTGCAATTTAACACTGCGCACTTTTTTTTATTAATGAAACAACCAAATATTTTTTTTTACAAGAATTCACACAGAATAAACAAAACAAATATGGTATTGGGCCAATACATGAACACCGCATACGTCAGAGAAAGTCAGCTGTTTTATTCACAATATGGCGGCAAAGTTGATGGCTTAATCTTGATTCATGAGACAGGCCAAATCCCATTAACCAAAATAATGAAATTAAATAATCATTAAATTTTTGGAAGTGCTTCAAGTACTGACACGGGCAAGGCCAGCATCATGCAAAAAAAGAATGCGCGTAAATATGATCAGCGATTAGTTATAGGCTCGGGCAACAATATGCAACTAAGCGTTGCTTTAAGAAGGAAATGGCTGCACCTTTCTCCATTTCCGACTTTAGTAACAGCTGATGAGTTAAAAAACTTTATTGTAAAGCAAACCGCCTTACAAGAAACTTCCATCGTATGCAACAGCCTTACTAAGAAAGGTGTTGACTCCCTCTCCTTGAGATAATTCAATTTTAAGGTTGGAGTTGATGCTCATTCCTACTCGAATTTGTTACTGCCTGAGCTTTGGCCTGCAAATATAGTTGCCCGTCCTTTCAAGTTTTCATCAAAAAACTACGTTCTCCAAACGATGTCCGACGGTAATCGATTGGATCGGATGTAAAATGTAACAAATTAAAGATTTATATGCAAAACAGGGCTGGAATTAGAGCAAAGTCTCAGCTTGTTCGATATTTTAGTTTACATGAAGTTTTCGTTATCATCGAGACGTAGTTGAATGACAACTTTTGGGAAGGATAGAAATCCAAACCTAACCGTATGTATAAGAGGTGGTGGTGTTGCAAGCACCATGCTTCCCAGGTAGTACTAGCTAATAATAATAGATTGCTTGACCAAATTTGCGTGCACACTCGTGGCATCTCGGACTCCGTTTTTATTTATGATCTAACGGGTGGCGCAAAAGTAAGCTTCCGATGTTTTTTTGGCTGTAATTAAAAAAAAAATGAAAAACTTTGATTCTTCTTGTGGATTATTTTTATTTGGTCTTTTAATTTTTTTTACATCAAGTCGAGAATATGATTTCATGTAAATGGCCGCGATGGGATGACCGACCATAGTTCATTTGCCCTTCTGATAGTGCTCGTGTTCACACAAAGCTTGAAAGTGGCCATGGGCATGCCTACCGAATCATTTCCTGGAAGGATGTGGTCGGTGGTGCCTCTTCTGGCCAACTCATCTGCTTTGCAGTTGGCTTCAATATCCCTGTGCCCAGGTACCCAAATAATGCTGATACTGAAGTGCTGAGCCATCTCGTTGAGAGATCTGCGGCATTCAGTGACCGACTTTGTATTGTCGACGAATGAGCCCAGGGCCTTTAAAGCGGCCTGGCTGTCTGAAAAGATGAAAACCCGTTTGCCATCCTTGGGCAGAGACCCGAGATGATTCACAGCCCTGTGTATAGCCAGCATTTCCGATGGTACACACTACAGTGATCGGGAAGACGGAAGGAGACCTCTAAACCCAGATCCGGTGAAAATAAGCCTGCCCCCACCTTCCCGGCCAGCTAAGAACCTTCCGTGAATCTGTTTGTGGCACCCGGAACTGTATGTTGCCTGGTATTCCAGGCTTGCCGCGATGGTATATGCACTACATTATTTTTATCTACCTACGTAAGAATACTTTTAAAATTTTGTCAAAAGGTTTCTCTATAGAGTACTCTGCAGTACTCCATAGAGTAATCCAATAGGAGTATTTTGGGAGTACTCTCATGTAGGTGGTCTATAAAGTGGTGACAGGTAATAGTCAATTGACACTATTTCCATGGTAAATTGGAAATAGTGTCAATTGACACTATTGCGCTTTCGAAATGGAATTAGTGTCAACATGGAAAATAAGTCATTGACACTATTTCCAAACTGAAATGGAAATAGTGTCAAAAGTGCTAAAAACGGGTCTACCACATTATCCCCAAAACCAAAATCCCCAAAGGAAAAATCCCTAAAATCAGAATCCCTAACATGAAATCCCCATTTTATGTGTGAAATAAATTCAAATTATGTATTGGATAGGTAATTATGCTACCTTTCATTTGAGGTACCACTGTTGTGGGCGCAAAACCGCGTATGTGCAAAATTTTAAATTTAATTTAAAAACCAACCCTGACACTATTACCAGTGACACTATTACCTGTCACCCTATAAAGTATTCAAAAGCAAAGAAATGGAGTACTCTCAGTCGGTTTAGGTGATCCAATTACCGGACATCGCCATATAAATTGGACCACCTTTTTTATATGAGCGAGGATAAGTGTTGGAGTACTCCGATAGTCCTTAAGGTGTACTCTATGGAGTATGGAACGGAGTATTTCGCTTTTTTGCAGGGGAACCGCACATTCTTTTATAAATATGTATATATGTATGTAGGTCACTACTTTGCATAAATAAAATTAACCTTAATATGAATAACCTATAGTGAGTTTACCTACAAATGTACGTACATACATTTGTACATCCTTTTATAATTACATACATATATTCAAAACATATAAGACTAAATGATACAAGCCATTGAAAAATTTGTTAACAATTTAATTCAAATATGCAAATGCAAAAACGCGATCACGTCAATAGGTATTCATTAGGAGTGGGATTTTTTTCGAATAATATTCGAATAAACACTATTCGAATAAACGAATAAAAATATTCGTTGCAAAAAATTCGAATAGTATTTATTCGAATTTTTTTATTAGTTTATTCGAATAGTATTATTCGTTTATTCGAATAGTACTATTCGAATATTTTTGTTAATAGATTTTTAAAACGATATTCGCTGTTTTCTTTGCTTGTACCTATGAGCGTGCATTTATGTTTTGTATGTATGTATGTATGTTTGCGTGTACAAATGGGTGCCCAAGCAGTAACAATTAGGGTACTCACAGTCCCATATTACCAGCCCTGCTAATATTGCCAGCTTGCAATATTTTGACAATTTACCAGGTGGTAAATTTTTGTTTTGGTTTTACGTGTAAATCGAAAATACCACTTCTAGGTAAATTATTTATGTTTAAAAAATTGGCTAAATTTAGAAATGTCATTTAGACCTTTTGTGAAAAATATGACTGAACAACCGGAAAAAGTAAGTTTCTAATTATTTGGAATTTATTTACATATTTAAGGAGTTTAAACATGATACATATTTTTAGATTAAAGCGAAGAGGGCTCGAAAGGTCCATACAAGAAATGGACTGACAGGAGCAGCAGGTCTTAATAAATTTCCTGCAAAGCCAACCGCCCAGACTTATTACAGAACTTTTTTGCGGAACACTGGGAGTCAGCTGGACTGGACCCTTGTGCGGTGTAAGGTCAAAAATATACGAAGCAGTTTCAACAAGGCAAAAAATTGGCTGCAATCCACCGGGAATGGAACTATTGAAGATGGACAAACAACCAGTGGTATGTACATAAAAGTAGAGTTATGTACCAATTTTTCGGGGTTATTATAAATCTTTTTCCCTCTCTTAGATGTAATGGCAAAAATGTGTCCACATTTCAATGAATTAGAGGGCATCTTTGGCTACAAGGAATGCACTTTAAACCGATAATTATTGATACTGAGGAGAGTAACACACTTGACCCGCCGATTGCTTCCTCGGTTGATGCGAGCGTTGAAGTCGAATACTCAAGAGCAAAGCCAAAGCTCTGTCTTGCCTAACGAACCTAATCCACCAAGCACTTCACAAAAATCTAGTCGAAAGGGCATTTATTCACAGCCCTTGCTGACGTGTTGGAGGTTCAATCCAGCATATTAACTTTGAAAAAAGAGAAATTTGATAAGGATTTTATGTGAAGAGAGCAGCAATTCAATTTTGAAAAGGAAAAATATTCGAAGGATTTGGAGGAGAGAGAAGCTGAAAGAAATCTGAAATTTTTAGAGATAGAATCTAGGGAAAGGATTGAATTAAAAAGAATGGAAATGCAAGAGAGAATTGAAATGGAAAATATAAAAATGCAAAAATAATACGTTTATAGAATTTGTATTGTCTAGTGGGGGTCGATCATATACCTAAAGGGAGGCTAGAGGTCTCTTTCGAGATCTGGAGTTTCTCCGGGTCGTAGTTCATATAGACCGATGCAATCGCCAGACTGGTGCTGCCGACTGTTAAACTGACAGCTGTACCGTCGTCATTGGCATAGTTAGGTAGGATAAAGGTGTTCAGCTCAGACTTAACCAAAAAACAGGTTCCAACTTTGCCCTCCTCATTCGCTCGAATGAGCTTGAAACTCTTTGTCCCCAATCCGCAAACCCTCGAGCTGTTGACATAGAGTACTTGGATGAGGACCACGTCTACGTCGCCCTTAGAAATCCGACTGCTTAAAGCAGACTAGGCTGCTTTACATCTGTTCAGGCTTATGTAAAGCACCACCAGAATGAGAACTTTAGACTTCCCTGCCACCGCCACATCGTCTAGGAGGCTGTTTTCGAAAGACGAGTTGTTTAGACCACCTGCACGATTGGCACCACCCCTCAGGATTGGCTGCCACCACCATTTCGTCGAGAGGGATGGATTCATGATTAGCTGCAAGGATGGCAGGAATCCAAGCCCTTGCTCTTTGTATAGCCGGATTGTCCTTCCAGTCGACGACCTCGATTCTTGCCCTTGGGTAGCCTTCACCCAGTCTTCCTGCTGCTGCTTGTGCAGTGCAATAGTTCTTGCATCCTAGCACGGGAATACTTTAATATGACCCTGGTGCCAATTCGCATCAGTACCTCGCCAAAATAACGTTGAGAAGGGCATTTTTGATAATAATTTTAAATTTTTTTTCAAATTTATATATTAGCAAGGACTGGTTTTTTGCTAAACACAATAAAAAATCTACCTACTAATGATCATCCTTAATCAGCCCATTCAATACAAAGAGTTCGCAAATTTCCATGACCATACCTACATACATACATATGTATGTATGCAAGTACATTTATATGAGTATTTAACAAAAAATAGGAATCAGGTAATATTATTTTGTGTATGTTGTTGTCTTCCTGCTGCTGCTTGTGCAGTGCAATAGTTCTTGCATCCTCGCACGGGAATACTTTAATATGACCCTGGTGCCAATTCGCATCAGTACCTCGCCAAAATAACGTTGAGAAGGGCATTTTTGATAATAATTTTAAATTTTTTTTCAAATTTATATATTAGCAAGGACTGGTTTTTTTTGCTAAACACAATAAAAATCTACCTACTAATGATCATCCTTAATCAGCCCATTCAATACAAAGATTTCGCAAATTTCCATGACCATACCTACATACATACATACATATGTATGTATGCAAGTACATTTATATGAGTATTTAACAAAAAATAGGAATCAGGTAATATTATTTTGTGTATGTTGCTTTACGCAAATGAAACTATTTACACATGTGAACATGAAAAATCAGCACAAACCCGTATTTTTCTTACCCTAATAAACAGTATACATAATGAATTTCGGCCCTGGCATCCCTTGCTTGAAGTCCCAGCACAAAACCTACCAAGCAAATGAAATTGCAATAAACATATAAATGTGGATACAAATACATATTTATGTATAGTAACTTTATAGTAAATGCCATTTACAGCTTCAATTATTACCAATAATTGTATTTTATTATTCCCTCTACACTGTACAAATAGCTATTTAATTATTAAGATAATAAGCCAAAAACTATTCAACCACCATTAACCGAATAAATACAACCATTCGTTACCACTATTCGAATAATGAAAGAAATATTGTTACTGCTAATACTATTCGAATAACCGAATAAAAAAATTCGAATAAATACTATTCGAATTTTTTGTACCCGCCGAATAAAAGTTTTATTTATTCGAATAATTTTTATTCGAATAGTCCCATGCCTAGTAATCACGAAACCATCCAATTTAAACTTAAAAATAGCCCCAAATTTACAATGAGAAGCTCAATAAAATTAACTTCATGGGAAAATTATAATAATGAAGTTCTTATTAATCAGTTACGCCTATGCGATTTTAGCAATTTTGATACATTTGATTTGGAGAGCAAGGTGTTGTATGTTAATAATAATATTTTAAATGTTATGCGAAGCTTGACATTTGAAAAAGTAGTTCAATTAAAAATCATGAATAAATGGTATGACAGCGAGCTAGCCAGCATGAATAAAAATAAGTTTGAACTTAAGAAAATTGCCACATTATCGGGTGAGTGGGAAGAATATAGGAATATTAAAAAACAATATAAAAAGCTTATTAAAACAAAAAAAGCTAAGCACATGGAGTATAACATAGATATCAATAGCAACGATAGTAGAGCGATGTGGAAATATCTAAAAAGGGCAATTTGCATGGTAAACGAAAACTCTTCAATTAAAAAAATAGTAATAAATGGTCAGTTATATCATAATGAATTTGATATTGCGAACGAGCTTAATAAATATTTTGTAGATAGCATCACAGACATTTGCAGCGACATTCAAGTGGTTGATAGAGATGTCAATTTATTTAATCAGTTGAGTAGTGTTTTTAAGTTTGACCCTGTTAGTACGGTTGACATCGAAGACCTAGTGAAAAAGTTTAAATCGAAGATTGGTGGGAAAAAGTTGTTATCAGATGGAGTAATCAAAGATGTTGTACCTTATGTAGGCTTTTTCTATGCTCAAATAATTAATGAGAGTTTGAGTAGTGGCATAGTTCCTTCCATGTGGAAAACTTCTACTATTGTCCCTATAGAAAAAGTTAAAAATACGATCAAAGCGGAAGAGTTACGACCAATAAATACATTGGCCAGTGACGAAAAAATTTTAGAACTTGTCGTAAAAAACCAACTGGTGCAATATTTAGAAACCAATAATATACTCATACCGCAGCAATCGGGATTTAGACAAAACGTCTCGTGCGAAACAGCCTTAAACATGGTTATAGCTGAATGGAAAGAGGAACTTAATAATAAAAAGTTGATCATAGCGGTATTCATCGATCTAAAAAGAGCTTTTGAAACTATAGATCAAAAAATATTACTAGATAAACTATTAGGTATTGGTATACAAGATGTGGAATTAAATTGGTTTAAAAATTTGTTAACAAATCGATCGCAAAGGACAGTCATTGGTTCTACATTATCTGAAAAAGTCGACGTCAAGATTGGCCTACCCCAAGGCTCCGTTCTTGCCCCAATTTTATTTAATATTTACATTAATGATATCAATTCTATCTTGAAATTTAGTTCTATTAAACTATTTGCTGATGATGCGCTTATCTCAATAAATGGAAAAAACGAGAAAGATATAACAGAAAAATTACAGAGTGATTTAAATGCCCTTTATATTTGGCTTTGTGCTAATAGACTCAAAATTAATATCGAGAAAACTAAATATATGGTAATTACAAGGAAAAATATTGCGGATCTTGAACCCATAAAAATAAATAATAATGAAATTGAAAAAGTAAACACAATTAAATACCTGGGTATCCAAATAGACAGCAAATTGAAATTTGACTCGCATATTGATTATACAATCAGCAAAATAGCAAAAAAACTGTGGTACATGCAGAGAACTTGTAAAAACTTAAGTAACCATTACAAAGTAAAAGTATATAGATCAATAGTTGAGCCTTATTTTATCTATTGCTCTACACTTTTCTTTATAATGAAAGATTCTCAAATCGAAAAGCTACAAAAAATGCAGAATAAAGCTATGCGCTTTACATTATGCAAACGGTATGATACCCCAATAAAAGATATGCTTATAAGTTTAAATTGGATGAGCGTAAAACAACAAATATTTTTTCATACTATGAAATTTATTTACAATATAAAAAACGGAAATTTACCCGATTATTTGCGAACAAGTATCAAATTTAACTACGAGGTTTATGACCGGAACACAAGACAGAGATATGATTTTAAGTTACCGAACTATAAAACCGAATCTGAAAAAAATAGTCTTTTTTACAAAGGGCTAAAATGCTTTAATGAATTGCCAGAAAGTGTAAAAAATTGTGATAATAACCTTTTTAAAAAAAGGCTATATGAGCACGCCAAGTCTTTAAGTATTAGATAAATTCTGTGATTGCGTGGGTTTGTGGTACATATTTCCACTCAATTTAAGATATTTATTTTTAAATAATTTAATGTAAAAGTTTTTATTTTAACATATTTACATATATTTAAAATATTGTAATGTGAGTTTTTTTTATTAAAATTACTTTTTTTTCTTTTTTAATTTTTATTTTAACTAATGTTATAATATTCCTTAAGTGTTGATCTAGGCTCAAAGAGTCGTAATAAATAAATAAATAAATAAATAAATAAATAAATATATGTTTGCAGGACACACGATTACATACATGTGTCTTTCATAAATTACACTGGATCACAAATTCCAACTTTTTTTCTGCACCAGAGACGCCATAGTGAAATTCCTATGTAAAATCACCTCCTAATTCCGAAAATCAAAGTTATTTTTACTTGAATGGTACCGTTTTTGAGATATTTACGATTTACCGTTATTTCAAAAAACAAAAAAGATGGCTCCACTTAATCGTGTACATATATCTCAAGAACAAATTAAGCTATTCGAAAACGGTTTGAAAAGTTTGAAAGCTTATAAAATTTACTATAATCAGTACATACAACACTTTTTGCTAGGTCCTGCAGATTCAAACATATTGAACAATCATTACGGATATTTTAAATTTTTTTTGTAAAAATATAAAAAAATTTGTACTTTGCGAGGAAGCATCTCGAAAACTTTTTGTTTTTTGCAGATATTTTTTCCCCCCTCTAGGCTCTGTTTTATTACAAAAAAAATAAGCTATCAGTGAACAAAATCGATGAACTAATACAAAAGTTATAAGCATTCAAGTAAATATATCCATTTAATGCTTAAGTACCCTACTGGTACATACATATGTGTTAGTATTCGTATATCAGTTAGCTAGCAGGTAGATTTTCGAAACGTTATTAGATACAAAAAGCTGTTAGTGTCGTTTTCTCAAACCTAGGTACATTTTAAACAAGAGCATATTTTTGAGGCAGTGTTTTCTTTGTAGAACTAGGGAACCTTTTTATACCCAGCGTACTAGTACTAGTACAAGGGTATTATAACGGTTGGTTGTACAGGTATAAAGGAATCGAGATAGATATAGACTTCCTTATATCAATATGATCAGGATCGAAAAAAAGTTTGATTGAGCCGTGTCCGTCCGACTGTCCGTCCGTCTGTCCGTTAACACGATAACTTGAGTAAATAACGAGATATATTCACCAAATTCGGCATGCGTACTTATTTGGGTTCAGAATAGATTGGTATTGAAAATGGGTAAAATCGGACCATAACCACGCCCCTTTTTGATATCGAAAATTTCGAAAAACGTATAAAACGGGTTAATTCAATATCAGAAGCAGCTACAATGATAAAATTTGCAATATGTATTGATTTAGATGTTCTAAGGCCGATTTTATCAAATTTTTTGAAAAGGGGCGTGGCACCGCCCATATATATTTGAAGAAATTTTCAAATTTTTACCCTTAATAACTTCAGAACAGTTTATGCTAGTATAACGAAATTTTGTAGAGGGCATACTATTGTTGTCTTGAATTCAGCTATATAATATAAACGAAATCGCTTCGCGACCACGCCTACTTTTTCCTAAAAGTTATATTGAAAGGAGGTGGAAATAGTGAAAAGTCCAAAGTCCAAGCAATTTTCAAATTCGACTGCTAATAACTTCAGAACGGTGTGAGATAGATTTACGAAACTAGGTACCAGGCATGTTATGTTTATGTAGAGTACTACCACAGAAAATAAGAAAAAGCGGTGAACGACAACGCCCCTTTTTGGACCAAAGTTAGGAAACCGGAATATGCAATATCTGTTTAACTGATAAAGATATAATGCTAAAATTTAGTACACTCATTCACTTGATGGTGTTATTAGTGTTGTTTAAAGGTTTTTGGTAACAAGTGAATAAACAAAATATCAACATTTCACTATTAACAAGCCACTGTGAAAGTATCATAAAGATCTGCAATGAAAACTGATCATCAAATAGGGACAAACAACATAATAAAATCCGTGGGCGTGCCACCACCCACTTTTTTAAAATTATGTAAATATTGATTAATGGACATATATATCCGTATATCAAAAAATTTCACAAAATACGTTAAAAGTTATGGGCATGGCACGCCTTCTTTTCCAAAGTTATATATAGGACATGGTATAACCCTTGAAAAGATCGATTGAGTACTTTTGGCTCATGTAAGCGGTTAAAGCTTTATAAGCAAGGGGCGTGGCCGCGCCCACCAAATTCGCCATTGTTTAGGCTCGGAAAATATATTGGTTTTTAAAATGGGCGAAATCGGATGAAAACCACGCCCCCTTTTTCTGAAAACTAACGCTGGGTATTTAATGTTCGGTTCACCCGAACTTAGACTTCCTTACCTGTTATTATTATTTTATTCATGCGTGTACACATATGCACATACATATTCTGTCGCGAGGAACAACACTTCGCCAGAGAGGCAGGCACAGGCCTTATTTCTTCAGGACCTCTCATGACCACAGCACCTTCACTTACGAACTTATTTTCTGTATAAAAATGATTTACGTATCAAACGTACGCATTTGTAGTGATTTTACCCAAAATCAAGTTATTTGGTTGCCCATGAAATCCCAATAAGGCTAAGCAAAGAAAGTATAATAGAGCCCCACCCGCCCTTTAAAAAAGCAAGACTAGATCCTATCCCTCAATGGCAAAATTTTTCTGCCCGACGATCGACTTTTCCACAGAAGTTTGTTTCGCGGTGGTCAAATGGTGCTAATGCAGGTAAGTAAAGGCGAAAACACCAACTAATGCTCGTTGAAAAATGTGTATTATCCCCTTATTATTTTAAAAACTTAAATTTTCGACAATTCATGTTCGAGTCTCCGACTAATTAACATTTCTGTCGCATCAATAGGTACAATCATTGACCCTTGAGGGCCCTACCAAAAGCTCGGCCCAATTCTCACAATGTTAGAAAAATCATTTGTCACATAACTTAAAAATACCAAATTGAAGAATAGAATGATTGGGTGCAGTGAAATAACGCCCAAGGAAAAAACGCCCATGGGCGTTATTTCCCACTCAAAAGAGAAAAAATGCCCATGGGCTTTATTTCCTTTTTAAAAAGGTGTTATCACCTTTTGCTGATGGGTGTTATTTCCTTTTTCGAAGAGAAATAAAGCCCACGGACGTTAAAAACGAATTAAAACAAGCTGATTCAAGAATTAAGTATATGGTTTTCTTTATTTCATTAAAATAAATATATTTGCGAAAAACACTAAAATTATTTCAGGCAGTTTTTATATTTTCTTACCTGTTGGTACAAATGTGTACCACACAAAAACCCTGACGGTACACATATGTACCACACTGAATGAACTGAACTATTTGAATTTGTCGGTTACCCTCGCGGCGACGAGAAAGATTTGCGCAAGTGATTTATCAGCGTTGTAATTATTTGTACATATTTATGTAGGCGTTGCCACCCTGCCAAAATCGAATGACCGAAACTCGCATACTTTCAAACGAATTCTTGACGTTTACGAGCACATCCATTGTACATGTGAGAATTCGGAATGAAATGGATATAATGAAACCAAATAATGCTATCATATTGGTAAAACAGATGAAATCGAAAAAATTTTCCATACGAAATCATCTCTTTTGTCGATATGGCAGCGCTTCATTTGTGAAGCGCGGAATTTTGCGAATTGAGTTCGCCATTTGAAGAAAATTTGGAAGCGGTGGACAAACCAAAATAACATTTTTTACAAAATAAGAAGCAAAGGGCAATTAAAAAAGTTTGGACTATTGGTAAGTTGAAAATTGATCAACCACAAGTTGTTTACAGGTGTGGAATTTGTTCAGCGGAGTTATATTCATGCTCCTGGGACCAAAGCGCGTCTCCTGATACATATCTCAACATTTTTGGACGCGTATTAGCACTCGGCCCCGGTCGGAAACAATTACCACTTATTTGTATCAGGAGACGCGCTTTGGTCCCAGGAGCATGGATATAAAATTTCATGGTAATCGTTTACGTGGGGTACCGAGCGCTAATACATAACCAAAAATGTTGAGATATGTATCAGGAGACGCGCTTTGGTCCCAGGAGCATGAATACAACTCCGCTGAACCAATATTTTTAGTAGTTTGCGAGATATTTGCAGTTAAAGTCATTTTCATGTGGTTGTTGTAATCACATTATGGCAACCACCCGGAGTTGGAATGGCGTAGCCCAGGGTTATTTTTTGAAGCGCGGCCGAAGGCCGCCAATGCGGAAAGGAGTTCTGCACATAAATACCATTGATCACGCCCCGAATTGGGGATCTGACCTAAGCCAATCTCAGATTCGTTTTTTAAATCCCAGATTCATGATATAATGATCATAAGTCGAAGGTGATAATGAAAAATGAAAATTTGGAATATAAAAAAAATGTACTGACTTTAGTTCGGTTTCTTAATGCGAATTAATGTCAATGACGTTAGTTCGCTAAAAATATTCCCCAACAAAAATGAAATAACTCCCATTAAAAATGAAATAACTCCCAATGCCTGGATTACAAGCAATGAAGTATTATATTTATTATGTATTATATTATGTATTATATGAATATTTCGCCATATACATTTTAGCGTTCTTATAAATTTTGAAGGCATTGCGGAGGCAGAAGACATTGACCGATTTTATTAAAAAAAGACGTTATTTTTTTGTTATTATAAGGCACCTATCCCCCCCTATGGGAACTCGGAAACTTGAAAAAAAATTTTTCCATATGTTGACGCTCCAGCCTAATGTACATATACCGCTCCAAATTGTTATTATTTTTAAACACATATGGCTCATTTCTTGCTTTCTTTACAGTTGTTAGCTTCAAAAAGTACCGCAAATCTCAATCACATTAACTCGGATGGGTATCTACCATTACATTTAGCCTGTTTGTCTGATAAACCGGACTGTGTCAAAGCTTTATTGTTAGCAGGCGCAGATGTTAATTTAAATGCCAAAAATATGAGTAAAGTTTGTGGAACACGTACACCAACTTCAGTAGCTGAATTTCTTAAAACCAATGCCAATAAACTTTATGCCCAGGACATGAAATTTGGTGGCACTCCGTTGCATTGGTGCTCATCGCGGGAAACTTTACATGCGCTAATTATGCAAGGATGTGATGTAAATGCTACAAATTTTGACGGACGCACCGCGTTGCATGTCATGGTGAGAGGACTTACTAATTGGTTTTCCTTATTTAAATCTAATTCCTTAATATATTTAAAAGGTTGCTCGAAATCGCTTTGAATGTGTTGTTACACTGTTGGCTCATGATGCGGATATAGATGTTTTTGATAAAGATGGAAGTACAGCATTACATATAGGTATACCACCAGAATCGCCTGAACCGGTGGAGAAGAGGGAACATATCGAAAACATGCTGGCAGCAACTAGTCGACAAGCTATGGATGGGCTTTTTGGAACTTCATTTAATAATGGCCAATTACCACCAGAGTAAGTTTTAAAATAAAACAATTAATAATAAATATTCTTTGATTAAAGCTCATGACCATGTGAACAAATAATATGTTGAATAAACCTAAGGCTCCCTTTACGCGAGTAGTTTTTTGGTCCATTTCTCAATCGTTTTTACAATAAATATGAGAGTTAAGGCCTGCGCCAAACATTGGAAAATACTGACTGCCGATTTTGAAAAACTTACTTGAGGAAAATCCCAATCATTCGTATACAATATAAATTATCATATTTTATAATTTATATATTACAGACCGACAGTAATTACACTGTGACACAAAATGAGGGTTCATCTCTCCGTAATTGATGAAACTAATTGGAAGTGAAACTTGATCACTCCCATATCAAAACCTCATACTGGGTTTTTGGCCTATAGGTCTGGTTTTTTTTTTATTCGTATTTGAAGTTGGCAACCCTGTGTATGGGAAAAATTGACTAAAACTTGATCAAATAAAGCAATTTTAGGTGGGTTTTTTTGTATACAACTATTTTTGGGTCGAGGAACTCATTTTTGACATTATTTTTTACCTAAATCGCACGGTAGGTGGCGCTGTCATACAATTTTTCAAATTCTTGATAGTTTTTCATCCAAAAATAGTATTAATATAGTTTTTAAAGTTTTGAAGTATCTACTAGAAGCAGTAAACTATGAAAGCCATAAATGGCGTATATGTTGCGATTTGAAAATGGTAGCTCTTCTTTGTGGACTACAAGGTGGATATACGAAGAATACGTGTTTTATATTTATGTTTGTGGAATACATGTTATAAAGGGAACCAATGCCAAAAACATGATTGGGAGATCAGATAAGATTTAGTTGTTGGATCAGATAATGTAATACACATGCCCCTTGTTCCAATTTAAAAAGTCTTGCTACCTCCACTACATATCAAATTAGGTATTTTTAAAAATTTTGTTAAAGCACTTCCTGCAGATGGACCAGCTTTTATTACATTAAGGTCAATATTTCCACGACTTAGTGCAAGCAAAGTAAAAGAAGGTATTACATATTTACATATACAAAATATTTTTTAAGATTTATGTAATTACTATATCATTTTGCAGGTATGTATGTATGTATGTTTAATGGTCCAGACATTAGAAGATTGATAAAAAGTAATGAGTTTGATAACTCTTTAAATGAAAATGAGCTAAATGCCTGGAATGCTATAGATACAAGACGTAATAGCTAATGTTCTCGGTAAACGTCGTGACAAGAATATCAGAGAAAAAGTAGATCATCTCATGAATATGTTTGAGAAGCTCGGTGTACATATGTATGAGTTTAAAGGCACATTTTCTCCATCATCATATGGATTGGTTTGAGCACCAACTCTCAACGGAATCGCATGAACAAGGCGAACGTTTTCACCAAGTTGCATTGACAATGGATACACGGTATAGGGGGAAGAAACTGCAACCAATGTTAGCAGATCTGTGCTGGTGGCTATCGAGAAATGAAGAAGGCAATGCCTATGAGGAAGAGGAGGAAGTAAACTTACCGCCTTTAAAAATGTTCAAGTTTTAGTTTTTTATTACCGTTATTCTTGTATGCTTTTTCATGGCATACGTTTTTCAAATTGTCAGAAAATAATTCAAATTTTAACAAAAAGATTACTTTGCTTTTTTTCCTATAAAAATACGTTTACTTAATTTTTTATTACAACACTTGTCACACCTGTAAATATATATGAATAAAGGGAAATTATTGTAAAGTGAATTATCTGCGAATGAAAAAAGTTTGGATTTAATTTAGCATCTTCCTCACATTAATATAAATATTTACTAGAATTTTGAGTTAACCCTGTTTACAATGGAACGAGCGATATATGATCATTTCGACAATAAAACCGATAAAATGCAAGTATTTTTACTTAAAAAACCAAAAACCTTACTTTTCCATGAAAAATTTGAAAAATTGTATGACAGCGCTACCTACAGTGCAATTTAGGTAAAAACTAATGTTAAAAATGAGTTCCTCGACCTTAAAATAGTTATATACAAAAAAACCACCTAAAATTGCTTTATTTAAACAAGTTTTAGTCAATTTTTCCCATACACAGGGTTGCCAACTTCAAATACGAATAAAAAAAAACCAGACCTATAGGCCAAAAACCCAGTATGAGGTTTGGATATGGGAGTGATAAAGTTTCATTTCCAATTGGTTTCATCAATTACGTAGAATCTTGTTGCACAGTGTTATCGATACCGAAAAAGAACAAAAAGGCCAAAGTATAATGGATGCTTTACTAGGGATGTTTACCACTAAAGTAAATGCGTGCATAATTGATTGGAAAATGTTTTAGTTTCGTCTAGTAACAGTTTGGAGCGTGAAGGTGGCAGTGGAGATGCTTGTGCTGGCAGTGGTACAGCAACACCGAAAACACCAGGTTCTGCGACAAGTGAATCTAGTAATAAAAACGAAAAACCCTATGGACGTGGCCGCTTATTGTGTTTAGATGACGGTGGTATCCGTGGGCTTGTGCTTGTACAAATGCTACTAGAAATAGAAAAAATATCTCAAACACCAATTGTACACATGTTTGATTGGATCGCTGGTACCAGCACAGGTGGTATATTGGCACTCGGCCTTGGTTGTGGTAAAACGATGCGTCAATGTATGGGCTTATATTTGAATATATGTATGAAAGTTATGATAACAGCTGTAATGGCTGATCGTAAGCCTGTAGATTTGCATCTCTTTAGAAACTATCATAGCGCCAGTGACATTCTTGGAATTGTTACACCAATAAGTGAGTTATATCTTTGCTGTAACTGGTATATTTTCACTAGTACAAGCCTTCTTTTTATCATTTATCAGGCAATCGCCCGGTTCCACCTCCCCCACCGGAAGAGCAACTCGTTTGGCGTGCAGCCAGAGCTACTGGTGCTGCACCATCGTATTTCCGGTTAGTCAAATTTCTGTATTGATTTTAAAAAATATTATAATGAACCAATAATATTTTAAGCAATTAAATGTGCTTTCTTAAAATTGAGAATTATAACGTTTGTGTTCTATTTTCAAATGCTTACTTTGATGATATAATCTCTTCATTGCTTAGTTCGTGAGTTAAAAGAAAGTTCTGATTAAACTGATGTATAACATCTCTTTATTTTCCTTTAAACATCTTTTTTAGTTTTTATGACGTTGTTTTCTTTTTACTTAAATAATTTTAATGTAAAGCTTTACACATTTAATTATAAATTATTGCTTTTTACATTATTTTAGTGTTTTCGGCCGATTCCTCGATGGCGGACTGATCGCCAATAATCCAACTTTGGACGCCATGACAGAAATTCATGAATATAATATGGCATTGCGTAGTGTTGGTCGCGAGAAGGAAGCAGTACCGGTAAATTCAATGCTTTTATAACTTCTTTATTGACACAATAAGAAATGCGAAGGACTTCAAATACCTAGGATTTTGACAGAGCTAGAGACGTTGGTTTAAAGACATTTTAAAGTTATAAAATAAGAACCCATCATTTAATTGTAAAACACAACCTTGTGTTGCAACAAAAATGTGGACCTCGTTTAGAAACTCTGTGGTTGTCTTCAGAACACCAAAATGATCATGCTTTTTAACCACCACTTCATTCATTACCAGATATTATTCAGGATTTGTTTGCATAACAGAGTGTTGTGCCATTGCTTAAAATTACAAATAAGGGACTTTGCTACTGTAGTGAGCGCCGCTAAAATGAAAGTAATGTCACCCGAGTATTTTTCCAAAAACTTAAGGGAGTGAAACGTAAAGTTCGGTCTCCATGGATAAAGATACCGCTCTAAATATTATTTCACAAATTGTTGCTTTCAACGACATTTCTTGTAGGTCAGTACATTTCCCGATGCACCATAGTTTCACATTTATTGTGACTTTAAGAAGCGTTTATTAATCACGGAACGTATGCTGTCATCCCGTACCAGATAAACTCTAGCATTTCTCTTACTAAGTAACACCTAGATTTAGGTCTGGGTCAGTAATAGAATACAATTCTTTGTAGAGCTTTCTGGTTTCTAACTAAATATGCTTTTAGCTTGATTTATTTGAATTATTCACATGATTTTTATTTTCACAGGTATCAGTTGTAGTGTATTTGGGCACTGGCCTTATACCAGTAACTGCACTAAAAGATATTGATGTATTCCGCCCGGAAAGCATATGGGATACTGCGAAACTAGCATATGGTATTTCAACAATTGGTTAGTATCAAAACACGCTGTTTATCTTTGTGCTAACTATAGAGTAACTGTCTTCTCTAAAATATTTTTTCTTAGGTAATTTGCTTGTTGATCAAGCTACTGCCTCCGATGGACGTGTTGTTGATCGTGCACGTGCTTGGTGTAGCGGGAATCAAAGGTTCTTATAAAGACCGTTCACAAAATGATGTGTCGCATATGTGGTGAAACTGGAAGCGATCTCCACTCAGATCTAGCCACAATTATGCCGCTGCAGTCCCTTGATGCTATTATTGATTTTGAGGAGAAGTTGTCAGGCACAGATTTCAAAGACGCAGTAGTGAGTGTGTGACTTTTTTTATTTGTGCCTAGTTTCAGATATTTAAAATATTTACAGATTACATATCTTTTCGCTCTAAAGGGCTCATCTGGAAATCTAGCCAGCGAGGTTAGATGTGTTTTCACCGACGAAGTGATGGATTTCTTCAATTATGGTGGCACCAATGGCAAAAGAGCACTCTCCGAGCTAAAAGTGGTGAAGTATGCTTTATTTGGTAAGGATTTCGTTATTCAATGGGCTCAGACTTAACTTAATTAATTGTTTTAATTAAAAATATTTCAGAAATTTTCAAACTTTTAGGCAAAGAAAAGTTTGAAAGCGACTTCCGAGCGTACGTTGCCCAGAGTCACAGTAGGAGCAAGCAAAGGCGTTACATGAACAAGAAAAATAGCAACTAAAAGTATTAAACAATTTGTTAAACGAAAAAGCAACCTGTTAGATAGGTTTTACATATCGCACCCTAAATCAAAAACAGTCACAACTCAAAATTTTTTTAGGTCGCTTTCTTGGAATAGATTGCCTAATAAAAAGTAGTGCAGCCAATGCATACAATATTTTTCTTTTTGACTATTATCGTTACTCTTTAAAGTTACTCGGATTTTGAGTTGTGAGTTGTGACTGTTTTTGATTTAGTGTGCGATATGTAAATGTATGTATATATTGCCTTTAAGAACGCGACGATAAATAGCAACTAAAAGTATTAAACAATTTGTTAAACGAAAAAGCAACCTGTTAGATAGGTTTTACATATCGCACCCTAAATCAAAAACAGTCACAACTCAAAATTTTTTTAGGTCGCTTTCTTGGAATAGATTGCCTAATAAAAAGTAGTGCAGCCAATGCATACAACATTTTTCTTTTTGACTATTATCGTTACTCTTTAAAGTTACTCGGATTTTGAGTTGTGAGTTGTGACTGTTTTTGATTTAGTGTGCGATATGTAAATGTATGTATATATTGCCTTTAAGAACGCGAAGATAAATAGCAACTAAAAGTATTAAACAATTTGTTAAACGAAAAAGCAACCTGTTATATCAAATTAAATAAATGAAATTGAATTTAATTACTATGTTTTTTAATGTGGCAGCTTCGGTAAATTCACAGGTAAGATTTAAGTAAAACAACGGTCAAAATGACGGTCATAAGAATAGTAAATATACGGTCATGATGACGTAAAAGTATGATAAAAATGTTGGGAAAATGACCAGAAAGTTTACGTCAAAAGACCGGGATTCAACGGGTGCGAGCGGGACAGTGTTATGCTCATAACTCATAAGTGGGAGCGGTGTGCACAATAACATAAATAGGAACGAAACGAAAATACTGGTCACAAAAGTTCGTCTGCCCGAACAAATTTTACCAAAGAAATGACCGCTGGCCGGTGGTCACGATGACCGTAAAATGACTAGTCAAATGACGTAGAGCGTTTTAGCAGGGCAGTTAATGGCTACGAACAGGTGTCACTGTATATACCAGATGTATGTACATGTGCCTGACCCTGCCAAAATCGAATGACCGAAACTCGCATACTTTCAAACGAATTCTTGACGTTTACGAACACATCCATTGTACATGTGAGAATTCGGAATGAAATGGATATAATGAAACCAAATAATGCTATCATATTGGTAAAACAGATGAAATCGAAAAAATTTTCCATACGAAATCATCTCTTTTGTCGATATGGCAGCGCTTCATTTGTGAAGCGCGGAATTTTGCGAATTGAGTTCGCCATTTGGACAAACCAAAATAAAATTTTTTACAAAATAAGAAGCAATTGGCAATTAAAAAGTTTGGACTATTGGTAAGTTGAAAATTGATCAACCACAAGTAGTTTACAGTTGTGGAATTTGTTCAGCGGAGTTATATTCATGCTCCTGGGACCAAAGCGCGTCTCCTGATACATATCTCAACATTTTTGGACGCGTATTAGCACTCGGCCCCGGTCGGAAACAATTACCACTTATTTGTATCAGGAGACGCGCTTTGGTTATAAAATTTCATGGTAATCGTTTACGTGGGGTACCGAGCGCTAATACATAACCAAAAATGTTGAGATATGTATCAGGAGACGCGCTTTGGTCCCAGGAGCATGAATACAACTCCGCTGAACCAATATTTTTAGTAGTTTGCGAGATATTTGCAGTTAAAGTCATTTTCATGTGGTTGTTGTAATCACATTACCCTGTGAGAAAAGAGTGGCACGCGGAAGGACATCACCGTGGCGGTAGCCACGGCTATGGCAACCACCCGGAGTTGGAATGGCGTAGCCCAGGGTTATTTTTTGAATGTACATATACCGCTCCAAATTGTTATTATTTTTAAACACATATGGCTCATTTCTTGCTTTCTTTACAGTTGTTAGCTTCAAAAAGTACCGCAAATCTCAATCACATTAACTCGGATGGGTATCCACCATTACATTTAGCCTGTTTGTCTAATAAACCGGACTGTGTCAAAGCTTTATTGTTAGCAGGCGCAGATGTTAATTTAAATGCCAAAAATATGAGTAAAGTTTGTGGAACACGTACACCAACTTCAGTAGCTGAATTTCTTAAAACCAATGCCAATAAACTTTATGCCCAGGACATGAAATTTGGTGGCACTCCGTTGCATTGGTGCTCATCGCGGGAAACTTTATATGCGCTAATTATGCAAGGATGTGATGTAAATGCTACAAATTTTGACGGACGCACCGCTTTGCATGTCATGGTGAGAGGACTTACTAATTGGTTTTCCTTATTTAAATCTAATTCCTTAATATATTTAAAAGGTTGCTCGAAATCGCTTTGAATGTGTTGTTACACTGTTGGCTCATGATTCGGATATAGATGTTTTTGATAAAGATGGAAGTACAGCATTACATATAGCTATTGGAAAAAAATCGGTACCAATTGTGCAATGTCTGGCTGTTTTTGGTTGCGATTTAAATATCAAAAATAAAGAAGGCAAAACACCGCGTCATATGGTTGGTAATGATTCAAATAGCGGCAAAGAAAGTGAAATTTTATACATTTTGCATTCAGTTGGAGCTAAACGGTTAGTGAACTAAATGTTCATATACGATGCAAACTTTCCCTTATGCATTTTTTTTAATTCCATAAATGTATAGTTGTCCTGAAACAAATACAAGCTGTCCAGATGGATGTAATGCAAAAGGCTCATTTAATGGTATACCACCAGAATCGCCTGAACCGGTGGAGAAGAGGGAACATATCGAAAACATGCTGGCAGCAACTAGTCGACAAGCTATGGATGGGCTTTTTGGAACTTCATTTAATAATGGCCAATTACCACCAGAGTAAGTTTTATTTATTTATTTATTTGATTCGATTAAACTTATAATTGTAATTATAAATCTAAAGGATATTTAGCACTAGCTGCTGTGGCTATCGGCTAGGTGGTCAAAAGTAAAACTTATTCGAATGGATGATTAGTTAGTGTGTATATGATGATGCGTTGATGCATGGCTATATGTTGATTTTTATTGCCTTTATGTATTTGAAGATTGAATCGATGTTCTCCTCTGTTGGGGTTTGAAGTAGTATCATGGGGTTTATGTTCCCAAGTATTCTGCGACGTATGAAAAATGTGGCTGAACATTCGGTGAGAATATGTATAACTGATTTTAGAGTAGTATTACAGTACTTGCAGGTGTTGTTGATGTTTTTATCAAGAAGATGTAAATGGGTAAAGCTGGTATGTCCGAGCCGCAGGCGCGAAAAAATTATTATTTTGTGTTTTTCGATAGTGGTCGGATAGGTAGCTGGAATAAGTTTAGGGTTAATATTTTTATAATGTGCGTTGATGCGCGTTACTGCTGTACAATGTGCGTAGGATTCATGACGGATAAACCGTGTTAAGTCGAGTTTTTCAACGAAAGGGTTCAATGTGGTAGGTGATGTGCAGGCTAGTTTGGCTGCTTTATCGGCGAATTCATTTCCCGATATTCCAGCGTGTCCAGGGCACCATATTAGTTGTAGCTTTTTGTTGTTGAACAGGTGGTCACGAATTGAATTAATTATTCCCCAGTCGAAATTGAACTGGTTACGTATCGCTTTTAGTACTGACAGACTGTCGGTGCATATGACGGTTTTTTTTGGTTTTCCTTGGTTTATGCGAATAGCCTCGAGTATGGCCGCGGCTTCTGTAGAAAAGATTGAGGATACATCGTTGAAGAGGTGTTGTCGTAGTGTTCGCCCTTTGGAGTCCACTACGGCAAAAGCCGAGTTATATGATGTTTTTGATGCATCCGTGAACAGAATCTCGTAATTTTGGTTATGATATGTAGATATTAATTCGTTGAATGCCTGACGATAAGCTTCTGTTGATGTTTTGTCTTTCGGAAGTTTGGCGAGATCGATTGAGACTGATGTTGGACTGAACATCCACGGAGGCGTTTTTTGTTGTAAGCTGAGTTGGGGCCTATCAATGATGTTATGGGCCGGTGTGGTTAAAGTGCGGTGGATGGTAGACGCGATTTTTGGAGGTCTTTTTCCAGCCTTAGCTTTTCTGATATCAGCATCGATGACGGAGTTGTGTTTGTAGAGTAATTTTGGTAGTAGTCTATGGATCGATGAAGTGTATCGATCTTCCAAGCTTGGCAGCCCAGATTCAATTAGGATGTTAGCAATAGGTGTAGTTGGGAATGAGTAGATGCTTTTCCGAATTGCTTGATGATATGTTGGTTTTAGTATATTTAAAGTTGTTTTTGGGGAGTTACCATATAAAAATAGTCCATAATCAATTTTGCTTAGGATGATGGTCCTTGTGAGGTATGTGAGGGTATTTGTATGTGCATACCCTTTACCTGATAGGTAGCGGATTATGTTGGATCTGGTGTTTATGGATTTCTTTAAGTTAGAAATATGGGTGTTCCATTTGTAGTTTTTGGTAAAAGTAATACCCAGAATTTTTAGGTTATCCACGTATTTTATTTCTGTATTGTTAAAAGTTAGATTTGATGGGGAGCACCCGTGTCTCCTGCAGATGTGCAGAATTGATGTTTTTGGTAGACTGATTTTTGCACCGGCTACTTGGGCCCATTCATAGATGTCATTTATAACTGAGGACAGCAACCTGTTGTTGTCGTCGTTTGAATTCCTTTTTGCCAGGATGTATAGGTCATCGGCGTAGATGCAGTGGTCAAGCGATTTGTGCTGGTAAATTATTGTACTGAGACGGTTGAACGCAATTTGAAAAAGTGTAACTGAGAGCGGGGATCCCTGTGGTATTCCGTTCTGCAGTTGGCCGGGGTAAGACAGGGTATTGTTGATTTTCACTATAACGCGACGGTTGAAAAGAAATGTTTTTATGTACGAAAGCATCTTGGGCCCGATACCCCATGCTTGTAGCGATTCCAAAATAACGTGAGGGCCAATCCTGTCGAAGGCTTTTTCGAAGTCGAGTGAGAGTATGGAGACATGGTTTCGTGCGGATAGCGCTTTGGATGTGTAATAATCTATGTGGAGGAGCGCATCGGTGCAGCCTCGGTTGGGTCTGAAGGCCACTTGATTGGGGGCGATTAGTTTTTTTGTTTCAATGAACCATGACAAGCGTTTCGCGATAATTTTTTCAAGTGTTTTTGCAATGCACGGAAGCAACGATATTGGACGGTAGCTTGAGATGACTTTTGGATCTTTGTTCCCCTTAGGGATTGGATGTGGCTGGTGTTGATTTGTTGTTGGTTTTGGATCCAGGTTGTTCTTGGGGAGATGAATTTCTTGTTGTTGATGCATATGAAGAGGCACCGTTTGAGGTTTTGTTATTTGCGTTAAATTTTTTGTAGGCTTCACCCATAGAACACTTGTGAATCGTTTTTATTTTTAGGACTTCTTTTACTTGGAGGTATTTTGGGCACTTTTTGTGGGACGCGGAATGTTCACCTTCACAGTTGGCGCATTGCATACGTGTGCAAGTTTCTGGCTGGTGAGGTGGCATGTTGCAACCGTCGCAGATGGGGTCCACAGTGCAGTGATTTTTTGTGTGTCCTAACTTTTGGCATTTACGGCATCTCATAGGGTTGGGGTAGTAAGGAGAAACTCGAAGTTTGTACCAGGCTATATCCAAGGTCCTTGGAAGTTGATAGAGGGCAAATGTAACTACAATTTGGCCAGTAGTGGTTGTTTTTCCGTCTTTGGTGCTTGTAAATTTGTAGATGCTTGTTACGCCTTGTGTTTTCAGCTCCTCGACGATTTCATTTTCATTCACGTCTATTAGGCAGGGGGCATATATAACACCTTTTACCGAGTTGAGGTTATCGTGTAGTTTTACCGAAATTTGACATGTGTCTGTCAGTTGCTTGGCTTTTAAAAATCTATCCGCGACTCGTTGATTCCTTGCTAGTATTAATAGGGAACCGTCTTTAAGTTGTTTTATTTGGTCAACTTGCGTGGAGATTGCTTCAATGCCTTTTTTTATTGCGAACGGGCTGAGCTTTTTTAACTCGCCATTAGGGGAGGTAATGGCTAGGAATTTCGGGTGATTTACCTGGGGTTGTTTTTGGGGAAGGATGGGGAAGTTGGAATCAAGGGTGTCCATATGGTCTGCTAGAGGCGAGTACCTATTGTGACCCCTATCCGGAGGGTCTGGATCCATTGTTGTCTTTGTTAGATATATATGTTTTTTTTTTTTTTTTTTTTACTGTTGAAACCTGATTGGTTGAAATATGTCGTATGATTTGCGAAAGCTATGCAAAGCAAAACACGCGGCACAGTTTTTGTTGTTTTTTTGGTATAAACACTGCACTAGAAAAATGCGATTTCACACGTCTGTACTCGGCGGAGAATAGTCGGTGACGAGTAAGTTTTAAAATAAAACAATTAATAATAAATATTCTTTGATTAAAGCTCATGATCATGTGAACAAATAATATGTTGAATAAACCTAAGGCTCCCTTTACGCGAGTAGTTTTTTGGTCCATTTCTCAATCGTTTTTACAATAAATATGAGAGTTAAGGCCTGCGCCAAACATTGGAAAATACTGACTGCCGATTTTGAAAAACTTACTTGAGGAAAATCCCAATCATTCGTATACAATATAAATTATCATATTTTATAATTTATATATTACAGACCGACAGTAATTATCGATACCGTGGAGCGTGAAGGTGGCAGTGGAGATGCTGGTGCTGGCAGTGGTACAGCAACACCGAAAACACCAGGTTCTGCGACAAGTGAATCTAGTAATAAAGACGAAAAACCCTATGGACGTGGCCGCTTATTGTGTTTAGATGGCGGTGGTATCCGTGGGCTTGTGCTTGTACAAATGCTACTAGAAATAGAAAAAATATCTCAAACACCAATTGTACACATGTTTGATTGGATCGCTGGTACCAGCACAGGTGGTATATTGGCACTCGGCCTTGGTTGTGGTAAAACGATGCGTCAATGTATGGGCTTATATTTGAATATGAAAGAACAATGCTTTATTGGCAGTTGTAGTGTCTTTGGGCACTGGCCTTATACCAGTAACTGCACTAAAAGATATTGATGTATTCCGCCCGGAAAGCATATGGGATACTGCGAAACTAGCATATGGTATTTCAACAATTGGTTAGTATCAAAACACGCTGTTTCTCTTTGTGCTAACTATAGAGTAACTGTCTTCTCTAAAATATTTTTTCTTAGGTAATTTGCTTGTTGATCAAGCTACTGCCTCCGATGGACGTGTTGTTGATCGTGCACGTGCTTGGTGTAGCGGGAATCAAAGGTTCTTATAAAGACCGTTCACAAAATGATGTGTCGCATATGTGGTGAAACTGGAAGCGATCTCCACTCAGATCTAGCCACAATTATGCCGCTGCAGTCCCTTGATGCTATTATTGATTTTGAGGAGAAGTTGTCAGGCACAGATTTCAAAGACGCAGTAGTGAGTGTGTGACTTTTTTTATTTGTGCCTAGTTTCAGATATTTAAAATATTTACAAATTACATATCTTTTCGCTCTAAAGGGCTCATCTGGAAATCTAGCCAGCGTGGTTAGATGTGTTTTCACCGACGAAGTGATGGATTTCTTCAATTATGGTGGCACCAATGGCAAAAGAGCACTCTCCGAGCTAAAAGTGGTGAAGTATGCTTTATTTAGTAAGGATTTCGTTATTCAATGGGATCAGAAAAATAGCAACTAAAAGTATTAAACAATTTGTTGAACGAAAAAGCAACCTGTTAGATAGGTTTTACATATCGCACCCTAAATCAAAAACAGTCACAACTCAAAATTTTTTTTAGGTCGCTTTCTTGGAATAGATTGCCTAATAAAAAGTAGTGCAGCCAATGCATACAATATTTTTCTTTTTGACTATTATCGTTACTCTTTAAAGTTACTCGGATTTTGAGTTGTGAGTTGTGACTGTTTTTGATTTAGTGTGCGATATGTAAATGTATGTATATATTGCCTTTAAGAACGCGACGATAAATAGCAACTAAAATTATTAAACAATTTGTTAAACGAAAAAGCAACCTGTTAGATAGGTTTTACATATGTAAATGTATGTACAGTATTGGACAATACAATCGCACCCCCTTTTTGTCATCGAACTAAAACAAAGACGTTCTACAAATAAAGTTTCAGATAATTTCGTATAAAAGTTTGACTTATGTTGTAGCAAACTTCGTTCAAGGTTTTACTAAAAGCATTGCACCAAATTCAAAATAATTTAGCAAATTTTGACCTAATTTTTCAACTTTTTTCCTCGGCACTTTAGAAAAATTCTGAGTACGCAGTTTTGTAGCCCATTCAATTTGACTATGACAAAGTGCAAGTATTAAGTAGCTCCGACAGCGCCTTGATTTTTAATAAATTTTTTTCCGAACTAAGTTATGTATTTTCTCCATATAAAAAATAATGTGATTTCGTTGTATGGAGAAAAAATACACATAAAATATTATTAAAAATCAAGGCGCTTTCGGAGCTACTTAATACTTGCACTTTGTCAGAGTCAAATTGAATGGGCTACAAAACTGCGTACTCAGAATTTTTCTAAAGTGCCGAGGAAAAAAGTTGAAAAATTAGGTCAAAATTTGCAGAGTTATTCTGAATTTTGTACAAAATGATCAAGAATGGCTTTGGTGGTATTCATTACAACATAAACGATGTTTGAAAATAAAATAAATCGAAATCGCATATGAAAGACGTTGTTGTTATAGCTCGATGTTATATAGGGGGTGCTATAGTATCGTCCAATACTGTATATATTTCCTTTAAGAACGCGACGATAAATAGCAACTAAAAGTATTAAACAATTTGTTAAACGAAAAAGCAACCTGTTATATCAAATTAAATAAATGAAATTGAATTTAATTACTATGTTTTTTAATGTGGCAGCTTCGGTAAATTCACAGGTAAGATTTAAGTAAAACAACGGTCAAAATGACGGTCATAAGAATAGTAAATATACGGTCATGATGACGTAAAAGTATGATAAAAATGTTGGGAAAATGACCAGAAAGTTCACGTCAAAAGACCGGGATTCAACGTGTGCGAGCGGGACAGTGTTATGCTCATAGCTCATAAGTGGGAGCGGTGTGCACAATAACATAAATAGGAACGAAACGAAAATACTGGTCACAAAAGTTCGTCTGCCCGAACAAATTTTACCAAAGAAATGACCGCTGGCCGGTGGTCACGATGACCGTAAAATTACTAGTCAAATGACGTGGAGCGTTTTAGCAGGGGAATAATCGTTTTGTTGTTCATGTTCTAAACTGAACAACATTGTTGTGAGAAACATTCGTATGTACATTAGGGTGGGTCAATTTGTATGGAGCAAAAAAAATGCACCAAGCGGTTATCAAAATCGTAAACTACGATGAATTCTAAGAAAATTTGCCCAAGAAACCATGTGCCTAAAATCAAAATGCAGCTTCCGGTTTTTAACGAGAAACTTTTTTTTTTTTTTTTGATAATATACGAAAGTTTCTCGTTAAAAACCGGAAGCTCGATTTTCATTTTAGACCATGGGTCTAAAATCAAAGGGAAGCTTCCGGTTTTTAACGAGAAATTTTTTTTTTTTTTTTTTTTGATAATATACGAAAGTTTCTCGTTAAAAACCGGCATCCCGATTTTCATTGTTAGAGCCATGGTTTCTTGGGCAAATTTTCTAAGAATTCATCGTAGTTTACGATTTTGATAACGCTTTGTCAAGAAAAAAATTGACCCACTCTAATGTACATACTATGCATGTACTTCGATTGAATAAAATATCAATGCACGCGTGCATAGGCTACATTGTGCTGCCGACGTCGATGCCATCACACGCATAGTATCAATGAAGTCGTGTGGTGAAGTTCGAGAGAGTGGCCGATCAATCTTGCTTACTTTTAAACTCTCTCCCGCTCTCACATTTCGGTCCTCGATTATGCAGTGTTGCCTACTTTTTTATGTGTGCGCTAGTTGGCAATACTACACAATCGAGGACCATCTGACATTAGATCAGTGGTGGCCAAACGACCCCATGCGCAATTATGCTTGTATGTGTGCCAGAGAGAGCTCAGCGCTATGCTGACAAAAGTAAGCAAGATTGATCGGCCACTCTCCCGAACTTCGCCACACGACTTCATTGATACTATGCGTGTGATGGCATCGACGTCGGCAGCAAAAGGTAGCCTATGCACGCGTGCATTGATATTTTAATTCTGGCCACCACTGCATTAGATACATAAACAATGAGGAGCCAGAAAGAAAAAAATTTGGGACCATCAAACAAGTGAACATTTCGATGAACCTAAAATATCTCACGATTGAGAAAAAATACGTAAAGTATGAAATAGTACAATCTAAGAAAATAGCTGTAGAAAATATATGTAGAAAATTATATTTTTTTTTACGCATTTGAGTGGTTTATAGGTATAAACGCCTTTTCTTTTTGTACTATTTTCAAATATTTATTTTAATTTATAGTTATTTTTATTTGAAATCATATTATCATTTCCATTACCATGTTCTATTTCATTACGAAATGTACATCACTAAGGAATTTACCTTAATTTAAGATATCTTAGAAACTTTGACTTTATATTATGAATTGTTTATTATTTCATATATCTTATTTTAAATATATCTTGTCTCATTTTATACGTTCCGAGAAAGAAAAATTCAAAAATTAATTCGATAGCACCTTTTTGCATACCTCTTGTCCTGTGGGAATTGCAAAATTCCTAAAACGCTACTCAAAATGCCCATATTTTGTTTTCACCATCCTGGCATCATTGGAAAATGTTATAAAAAATGACCACTTTTTGAGCGCTCTCAGTCATCTTTGGTATATACCAGTGGTGCACAGCGCCAGCAGAGCTACTAATACATGCCCAACAATGTTGTCGTAGTGTGTGTGAATGAGCAGAACACTGCAACCCAGCTAACCAAATGTGCAAAAAAAGACTCCTTTCGGAGCCATACAAATAATAATAAAAAGTAATAAAAAACAAGTAAGGAAGTATAAGTTCGGGTGAACCGAACATTAAATACCCAGGGTTAGTTTTCAGAAAAAGGGGGCGTGGTTTTCATCCGATTTCGCCCATTTTAAAAACCAATATATTTTTCGAGCCTAAACAATACTGAATTTGGTGGGCGCGGCCACGCCCCTTGCTTATAAAGCTTTAACCGCTTACATGAGCCAAAAGTACTCAATCGATCTTTTCAAGGGTTATGCCATGTCCTATATATAACTTTGGAAAAGAAGGCGTGCCATGCCCATAACTTTTAACGTATTTTGTGAAATTTTTTGATATACGGATATATGTGTCCATTAATCAATATTTACATAATTTTAAAAAAGTGGGTGGTGGCACGCCCACGGATTTTATTATGTTGTTTGTCCCTATTTGATGATCAGTTTTCATTGCAGATCTTTATGACACCTTCACAGTGGCTTGTTAATAGTGAAGTGTTGATATTTTGTTTATTCACTTGTTGGCGGTGTCACGCCCATTTTCCAAAATATTACCAAAAACCTTTAAACAACACTAATAACAGGATCAAGTGAATGAGTGTACTAAATTTTAGCATTATATCTTTATCAGTTAAACAGATATTGCACCGTTATGAAGTTATTAGCAGTCGAATTTGAAAATTGCTTGACTCATAAGTGGGCTGTGCCACGCCCACTTTCCAAAACTTTGCAAAAATAATGTAAAGAATATGAAAATTGATGTATGTACCAAATTATATTATTATAGCGGTATCAGTTAATTAGATATGGACTTTTCAATATTTCCACTTCCTTTCAATATAACTTTTAGGAAAAAGTAGGCGTGGTCGCGAAGCGATTTCGTTTATATTATATAGCTGAATTCAAGACAACAATAGTATGCCCTCTACAAAATTTCGTTATACTAGCATAAACTGTTCTGAAGTTATTAAGGGTAAAAATTTGAAAATTTCTTCAAATATATATGGGCGGTGCCACGCCCCTTTTCAAAAAATTTGATAAAATCGGCCTTAGAACATTTAAATCAATACATATCGCAAATTTTATCATTGTAGCTGCTTCTGATATTGAACTAACCCCTTTTATACGTTTTTCGAAATTTTCGATATCGAAAAAGGGGCGTGGTTATGGTCCGATTTTACCAATTTTCAATACCAATCTATTCTGAACCCAAATAATTACGCATGCCGAATTTGGTGAATATATCTCATTATTTACTGAAGTTATCGTGTTAACGGACAGACGGACGGACATGGCTCAATCAAACTTTTTTTCGATCCTGATCATATTGATATAAGGAAGTCTATATCTATCTCGATTTCTTTATACCTGTACAACCAACCGTTATCCCAACAAAGTTATAATACCCTTGTACTAGTACTAGTACGCTGGGTATAAAAATGTTATTCTGCAGTGAGTTCATATTAATTCTATTACAAAAATGATATTTATATTTATTAAAAGAAAAAAATGGAAGAAATTCATTATGGGAATTTTTTTTTTTTATTAGATGTTTTTTCAATGATCAATCATATTCAGTGGCGCTCAAAATTTTTTAAATTGATGTTCAAAACTCAATACTTGTTCAAAGAATATTCAGGGCAAATCAAAAACAAAAGTGCTACAAGGGCATAGGGCCTCTTATCACATGAAATTAAAAAAAAAAATATATTCAATATTTCGTTAAAATGATCATATATAAGTCACGGTTGCCACTCCAAAAAAAATTTATGTACCATAAATTTCAAAAAAATGTACCATTTTCAATAAAAAAGTACCAGTTTTTTTAATTTTTATTTAGATGAAAACTTTTATTGCTTTTAAAAGTGTATGTGCATTCCATTTTTATAAACTATTTTTTACACATTAAAGTATCTAAATTAAATATGGATTCTATTAAATACTGCTTTATACTTTTAGTTTTAAGTAACCATGAGGTACAAATAACACTTTTTATTAAAGCATATTTAAAACGTAGTTAAAATTCATATATAATTTATCATATACCGCTTTTATTAAGGGTGTTTAGTTAACATTAGGACATATAATACACCTTTTTTATTGGGGCATATTTAATAGGTGGTTTTTATCTTTCGAGATCTACACATTAATGTATTAAATACAATTATTATTTTTAGGCAACATTAGTTAGCAATAGGTATATATCAGACTTTTTATTAAAGCATTCTTAGTGGGTGTCTTATATCTTTTGTGATCTACACATTTATAAACTTAAAGGAAATACTGATTTTAATAGTCTTGAGTTAACATTAGGTGCAAATAAAGGGCTTCTTAAACTGTTTCGAACTCAAGCTTATTTCGTAATTTAGTCTTGATTAAACTCATTTCAAAGAACTTGCGCTCGGCAGCTGCAGAGCTATGCGGCAAAGACAAAAGGTTAAAAGTAAAAGAAGTAAGCTCTTTAAAAGCTGGATCGTTAAGCCCATTTAAATCAAGGGTCGGCAAAATTGTAAGTGCGTTAGTATTGGTGAAGCGCTCTCTACGCACGAACCAGTTGATATGTTTATTAGTTGCCTGCTAGACAGCGAAGCAAAAGCACACATTTATGATACCGTGGCACTTTTTTTTATGTAAATTGCAAAATTAAAATGCAATAATCCAATAAATCCGTTTTATTTCTATGAATATACATTTTTTCTGACTAAACAAAACAATTATTCATTTCATAATATGAAGGTACATAAGGAAAAATGCTACGTACATACATGCATATATTATTTGCTGCGCAAACAAGCGATCGCCCTACACGATGTTGGCACGGCTCTTGCTCAGCGACGACTAAATAAATCACCGAACAAAGAGCGTAACCTATCCGTGTGAATTGCGCTGCATCTTAAGATGTATGAAACTGCCGACATCTGATTTAAATATCAAATCAAATCAATTGAGCCCATTTAAATATCAGCAAATATCTTTTCACAGAAACGAAAAATTAAAAAGCGCTTTAACCTAATTTGCTGGGCCTAAAGGATGCAAATACCTATACTTACTTATCCATTTTTTGCAGTTTGGATTGATGGCTGGATGCTATCAGTTTCACTTTTTTTGCTAAGCGGGATGCTTTTCAGCAAGATGAAACTTTGTTTTACTTCGCAAATAACTATAAAAAGAAATAAGCGATAAACTCTTTATGGCGTCTTAAAATCGATTATGGTGAAAAAGTACCATATCGGCCAAATCAGTACCAAAGTACCATCGCTAAAAAAAAGTACCACTTTTGGTACTAAAGTACCAACTTCGGCAACCGTGATATAAGTACATAAATATTACGAGTATTAAATTTTGCTCATGCGTTTTTTGCTATTTGAAATACAAAGCCCAACTGTCCGGACTGTCTTGCTTACGTGTCAAAAAAAAAAGGACCATGTATAATTTTGATGAATACTCACTCAGGCGTATATCTGTGCTTTAAACGGGGATAATGTTACTCGTGTAGTCCAATCTGGGGTCCTGGGTCGTTCCTTTATTGAGAATAGATTTCCTGACTGCCGTTGACCTTTTTCTGGATATCGTAATCGTAATTGTATAGGTTTGCACCAAACCGAGTCGCTTGGCACAAAATAAACGAACACTTGGTATTATTTTGTTCACTTCACTTTGATATGCGCGCGCTAAGTATATGGTTTTATTTCTCACGAGTTATTTTCAACCTATACCTTTTTGTTACTCTAGTGAAACCAAACACAGCTGTGATTTTCAGTAATTTTGCAGAAAATTTGCTTGCTTTTAATTTACGTGTTGAAAAATTCAAAAAAAAACTTCTCGCTCCCTCATAGCTTAGACATGGTTGTATGTATTCATTGGGGGCGAGCACTGTTGGCGAAAAAAAAAAACTTCTCGCTCCCTCAAAGCTTAGACATGCTTGTATGTATTCATTGGGGGCGAGCACTGTTGGCTCTGAGGCATTGCACGAGATTGGCTTCCTCATTTTCGTTTAGAAAAACCCCAATTGGGTTAGGCAGCCAAAAACAATATCTTCAGAATATTTCATAAGCTGGGTGAGAATTATAAAAAGGGTTGCAAATGAAATAAACGAAAGAAATTGTTTAAGTCGCTTAAACATTCTCGCCCCCCTAGACGGCTTAGTCGTCTAGTGATATTTGGAAGTCGCCGGTTCGAATCCATCCGGCTCGAAGGACCATGTCTAAGCTATGAGGGAGCGAAAAGGTTTTTTTTATGAATTTAATTAATTTATACTAGTATATCCCGTGGTCGAAATTCGACCACCTTAAATTAGTTTAACTTATTAAATCCTCTGTTCGCATTTTTCTCCAGTACCTAATGCCTAGAGGCATAAATATTGGAGACATTTTTATTGCTGAAAATATTTATTTATAGTTGAGTTATTGAGAGTAGCTTTCATATAAGCTGGTTTACTCTAAAGACGGGTAATTAGACAACTAACCAAAAAAAATCCGTCCATTAAAGACCAGTAATCATTAATAGGAGATGGCAAAAACGGTACTTAGTAATGTTTGAAAGTCCACCATCAGACCCACCACTCCTTTCATATTCCGTCAATATTTCAATAAACAAAATTAAATTTCATGGACATATAACAACAACTTAGTCAGACTTATAATATATATAATGGTCACATAGAATGATGCCATACCGAACAAAATTGGCCATATGGATTGAAACGAATGAAAGTTCATTTTGAGATTCCGTTAACTTCTTAACATTTGCCGGTTTCCAAATTGTGTTTTTTTTTTGGTATACAGACAGTTTTCTCAATTTTTCTTTTAGTTGTATATTTTTCGAAGTCCGTATAGCGGGAGAATATTACAACTTAGACATATGATGGTTTTCTGGCTTTTTTCGTCAAATTCAACTCGGAAGTATTGAAAACACATAACCTAACTGGCCTTATTTAGCCTAAATATGTAAGGATTCCGGTTATATGTCGACTCTTTTACAAATGAAAATTTTTAGGAAGAAAATAGTTGATGTCTTTAGGAAAATTAACGCAATTTCAAACTATTTCGTGAATATAAAATTGAAGAACTACAAACTGCGTTTTTACTTTTTGTATATTAAATATGATATATTTCTTAAAAAATATATATTGATAAATTGAAATAATTTTTTAGCTTTTTTTTTCAAAAAAATTGGTTTTTTCACACGAAGATGGATGTCATAAACAGAAAAATATTGAAATATTGGGTTATATGTACATATGTCGACTCTTTTACAAATAAAAATTTTTAGGAAGAAAAAAGTTGATGCTTTAGGATAATTAACGCGATTTCTAATTATTTCGTAAATATAAAATTCAAGAAGCTACAAACTGTGTTTTTACTTTTTCCGTATTATATATGATATATTCCTTAAAAAATATAAATTGATAAATATTGATAAATTGGAATAATTTTTTATATTTTTTCTAAAAATTTGGGATTTTCACTCCAAGATAGATGTCATAAACATAATAAACAGAAAAATATTGGATTACAAATATAATAAATTAAAAAAAAAATATAATAAAAAGTTTTCGTATTGTTAAGGCAAATTCAATTTAGTAAAAAAAAAAAAAACTTAACCTGCCCTGAACACGTCCTTGAACCTACGAACGCACGCATCATAGCCGGCACGCTCACCGCCTGCGCCACTGCTGTATGTACAACAAAAAAGTCAAATACTGTAGTTAACAGCTTTGGGTTTTGGTGAAAACTTTGATGAATTATTACAAATTAATGAAGCATTTGTAATATGCCTATGCAAAGCTCCTGGCCCATGAAAACATATCAAAATATATAATAATTGGAGTTATGCATTGTTTTATGAGATACACTCTGGCAATTGATTGTATGGAAAAAATGTTAGCCTATTAATATATAGATAATGGTCACATAGAATGATGCCATATCGAACAAAATTGGCGATATGGATTGAAACGAATGAAAGTTCATTTTGAGATTCCGTTAACTTCTTAACATTTGCCGGTTTCCAAATTGTGTTTTTTTTTTTGGTATACAGACAGTTTTCTCAATGTTTCATTTAGTTGTATATTTTTCGAAGTCCGTATAGCGGGAGAATATTACAACTTAGACATATCGCACACTAAATCAAAAAGAGTCACAACTCAAAATCCGAGTAACTTTCAGTTAATTGCTTCTGGATCGCACAAAAGTGATTTGGTTTTTAAAAACTTGACATCACTGTGCTCTTTAAAGAGTAACAATAATAGTCAAAAAGAAAAATATTGTATGTATTGGCTGGACTACTTTTTATTAGGCAATCTATGCCAAGAAAGCGACCTAAAAAAATTTTGAGTTGTGACTGTTTTTGATTTAGGGTGCGATATGATGGTTTTCTGGTTTTTTTCGTCAAATTCAACTCGGAAATATTGAAAACACATAACCTAACTGGCCCAATTTAATATTGGGGTATATGTCGACTCTTTTACAAATAAAAATTTTTATGAAGAAAATAGTTGATGTCTTTAGGAAAATTAACGCAATTTCAAACTATTTCGTGAATATAAAATTGAAGAAGCTACAAACTGCGTTTTTACTTTTTGTAGGTATATTAAACATGATATATTTCTTAAAAAAATATATACTGATAAATTGAAATAATTTTTTAGCTTTTTTTTTCAAACAATTCGGTTTTTTCACTCGAAAAAAGATGTCATAAACAGAAAAATATTGAAATATTGGGTTATATGTCGACTCTTTTACAAATGAAAAGTTTGATGTCTTGATGTCTTTAGGAAAATTAACGCAATTTCAAACTATTTCGTGAATATAAAATTGAAGAACTACAAACTGCGTTTTTACTTTTTATATATTAAATATGATATATTTCTTAAAAAATATATATTGATAAATTGAAATAATTTTTTAGCTTTTTTTTACAAAAAATTTGGTTTTTTCAGTCGAAGATGGATGTCAGAAACAGAAAAATATTGAAATATTGGGTTATATGTCGACTCTTTTACAAATAAAAATTTTTAGGAAGAAAATAGTTGATGTCTTTAGGAAAATTAACGCAATTTCAAACTATTTCGTGAATATAAAACTGAAGAACTACAAACTGCGTTTTTACTTTTTCCATATTAAATATGATAGATTTCTTAAAAAATATAAATTTATAAATATTGATAAATTGGATTAACTTTTTAGATTTTATTCAAAAAATTTGAGTTTTTCACTCCAAGATAGATGTCATAAACATAATAAACAGAAAAATATTGGATTACAAATATAATAAATTAAAAAAAAAAAATATAATAAAAAGTTTTCGTATATTCTAAGGCAAATTCAATTTAGTAAAAAAAAAAAAAAAAACTTTACCTGCCCTGAACACGCTCTTGAACATAAGAACGCACGCATCATAGCCGGCACGCTCACCACCTGCTGTATGTACAACAAAAAAGTCAAATACTGTAGTTAACAGCTTTGGGTTTTGGTGAAAACTTTGGTGAATTATTACAAATTAATGAAGCATTTTTTGTTAAATATAATATGCCTATGCAAAGCTCCTGGCCCATGAAAACATATCAAAATATATAATAATTGGAGTTATGCATTGTTTTATGAGATACACTCTGGCAATTGATTGTATGGAAAAAATGTTAGCCTATTAATATATAGATTATATTATATTATTTTTTGGGTGGAAAAGGGGGCGTGCAGTGCACATATTTACTAGGGAGCCCTTTTCATATTAATTTATTATTATTTATTTGATTTATGTGTTCTATATAGAACTGGGAGGATGCAGAGCACCTGTTACACCTTGTATGTATTCATTGGGGGCGAGCACTGTTGGCTCTGAGGCATTGCACGAGATTGGCTTCCTCATTTTCGTTTAGAAAAACCCCAATTGGGTTAGGCAGCCAAAAACAATATCTTCAGAATATTTCATAAGCTGGGTGAGAATTATATAAAGGGTTGCAAATGAAATAAACGAAAGAAATTGTTTAAGTCGCTTAAACATTCTCGCCCCCCTAGACGGCTTAGTCGTCTAGTGATATTTGGAAGTCGCCGATTCGAATCGATCCGTCTCGAAGGACCATGTCTAAGCTATGAGGGAGCGAGAAGTTTTTTTTGTGAAATTAATTAATTTATATTATATTATATTATTTTTTTGGGTGGAAAAGGGGGCGTGCAGTGCACATATTTACTAGGGAGCCCTTTTCATATTAATTTATTATTATTTATTTAATTTATGTGTTCTATATAGAACTGGGAGGATGCAGAGCACCTGTTACACCTTGTATGTATTCATTGGGGGCGAGCACTGTTGGCTCTGAGGCATTGCACGAGATTGGCTTCCTCATTTTCGTTTAGAAAAACCCCAATTGGGTTAGGCAGCCAAAAACAATATCTTCAGAATATTTCATAAGCTGGGTGAGAATTATAAAAAGGGTTGCAAATGAAATAAACGAAAGAAATTGTTTAAGTCGCTTAAACAGGCTTGCTTAACTGCTCGCAGTGGACAACAATACTTGCGCATGCGTTGTGTGCTGGTTGAATTTCAAATGCAAACTGATCGATTGCTGCTATCGCGTCGAAAATCAGTAGCTGCGCTCATACGATGTGTAGGTGAGAGCAGATTGCTCTTAATTGCTCCGGATGGTAACACTGGTATATACATATATTACTTTCTGGGTGGTGATTACCAATTCCTTCTCTAATCTTCGCAAGATGCGGAATTGCCCTGTAATATGTGTGTATACAACAGTGGTGTCCATCCCATTGATCAATTGATCACACGTATTCTTACTCTCTATCGTTCAGTGGTTAGCAAACCAGCAACGAATAAACACCAAGCTTGTCCGCGACGCTTAGTGTATGCATTGCAATGCCCTGTGAGAACTTTTTATGCTAGAAAAGTCCTTTGGTTACTTGAAATGCCTTTTATGTTACAATAATGTTGAATTCTGAAAAATTTTAGAAGGAACATCGTATCCAATATTGAAAATTATATCTTTTCAGAGCCTGCCACTTTTTCCCACAACATATATTAATTTGCAGATCATTAATATGGGTAGTACAAGAATTTTATCATATACAAAATCTCTAAAATACCGCCCTTATTTAACAATGTCTAACACATTCCAAATTTTCTACTCCAATTCAATAAGTTGTTATTTTGGTTAAAATTTCATACGGGGATACTTCCATTCTCTAGTTTTCACTCATTTTGGACACCACTGATATACAACCAAACGTGCATATATGTATGTTCAAATAAACGTTCTTACTCACCGTTTCACTCAATTTGATGGGGGCGCCTGCATGTAGTTGAGTACGAGAGCTGCAAAGAAAAAAACTCAAAAGCATATATGAACGCTCAGACAGATCACTCGATTGTGATCTTGGACCATCAGCTGTTTAGTATGCGGATATCAACGGCACGATCACCTTACAACCCACGTTCCCGTCTAGTAACTGGCCTCTACAATTTGGCCTTTACGATTTCCCAAGGGCGAGATGGAGACCCCGTGATACCCGGCCTGTTAATTGAGGTGCAACAAACAAAAAAAGGTAAAGAAACTAAATTCGCGAAACGAATTTACAATAAAACAATTGGTTCTACCTTCACCCGTGGTTTTTTTTTTTGTTCTGTTCTTCGTTCTTTTGTTTTTTTCTTCTTTTTTTCTTTCGTGTATGTGTGAGTGGGTGTAGGCAAAATTCGTGAAAAATGGCTGAGTCGAAATGAAAAACAAAGTGCAAGAATTCCTATGCAAAAAAATTAAATATGTAAAAGTAAATACTAAAAAAAAGAAAGAAACAGAAAACGCATGGAAGAGATGAACTAAATAAATACCCAAAAACCCAAAATGAAATGAAATTGTGAGGGTAGCTTGTACCTATGCCCCTTCTCTAAACCCCTTTATAGCGTTTCCATTATTATATACATATGTCTATGAGCTAAAATCAAATAAAATAAATCATAATAAATATTGTAGCTCCTGGAGACGTTGTTGTTGTGACTTCGCTGGTCACTACTATGGTGCTGCTACTGCCAAGTTATCAATAATTCATTTAATGCCAAAACGAAAGAAATGTTGTTGCGGTTGTTGCAAGTTATATGCTGCCAAAGCTGTTGTTGTTGGGCAATATGCCGCCGAAAACGCAAGTTGTGATTATTGTTGTTGTTGTTCGGCAATATGCCGCCAAAAACGGTGCCCAGTGGGTCCTTGCGTTGGCGAGGTGAGACCTAAAGATTTCGGTTCACGTCATTTCAAGGATTGTGGACATACCTTAATTTCTTATCTCGCGGGCAATCTTTCTCTTATGTCAAGAACTAGCGTGGACACTGGTTTACGCAGCGCGAAGCTTTTTAAAACACTTTTATTCTCGTCTTTAAAACTCAAAAACGCAGACTTTAATTATAGGCACTTTCACTATCTATATCGTCCCTGGGCACTGGCAAAATCAAACTTTTTCCCGTTTGCTAGGTTTCCGCCCTTATATAGCCACCGTTACCTCCGAACTGCCGAATTCCACCTACACGCTGAAACTTTCTTTTGGCCTTCCCGTACACCTATCTATGCACCGATACATTCGGTTCGCCGTTTGACCACAATGTTGCTATACCTTTGTCAACATGCATGTTGCTAGCAATCTACATGATACCAAAGCGCCTACTCACTTCCGCTGCAACATTGTAGCTGGCAACCTGTCACACGGCAACATGTTGCACACTGTTAATGTTGATGGGGTGGAAGGCTGACGTTATAGGCTCGCAACCGCCGATGGAGCCTGCACTATGGAGCGTGTGCGTAAAAAAATGTTTAACGCAGCATGCAACTTCTCATTTTCTGCGTCCAACGTGTGGCTTCGACCCACGACTGAATGCCGGGCTTAATCTAATAAATGGACGTACATGTTACCTACTTACAAACTAAATCACTGGACTATTTCTACTCCTTATATACTACTTATACTAAATCACTGGGGATGCAGATACTCTAAGTATCTACGAGATAGGGATAAAATATCACAGGTAGAAAGCTAAAACTAAATTAATAAAATATCACAGTATTAGGCATTAGTCAAGTAACTAAATAAATAATAATAATTGCAAAAAATCAGACTAAATAAATTAAATTCATACGTCAGTTAGTAAAAATAAAAGAGATAGTCAGGTAATAACAATTGCATACGTCAGTTAATCGATAAATAAATAAAACAATTAAACATGTAAATAAATAAAAAATCAAGAAAAACTGCAATAACTACATGCGTCAATAAATAGACAATCTTATAATATACATAAACACTGAAAGATACATTTATACACTAAAGCAAATACAACAACATAAAATATATACATGAGGACTAGCACTACAAAAACATGTACATATGTATTTGTTGAGTTTGAACTTTCATTTCTTAATTAATACTCTACTTTTGCTTTGCATAAGGGTTAACGCACCTGCATTGGTAGCACTAGTCACTGTGACATTTGCATTATATCTTTGTTTTGGTCTTCTTTAGTTTTTTCTATTTTACAGTCCATTTTCTACCGCCCGCAACATTAAAAATTGAATTTGCATAGTTGTTTGTAAAGCATCTTTTATTACAAAAAACGAGAATTAAATGATATTAAAAGCATAAAGAATTGTGTTGCTTTGTTCTTATTGGAAATCCCACATCGAATCGTAAGCTTGAATAATATATGTACATTACTTTGAACATCAGTGCCTGGTAAATCGCAGAAAAGAAACATAATTTTGGTCCATACGAGCCGGATCGCTCAAATCAAATGCATAGAAGTGCAAGTTCACAAACGCAAATCATTTAAAAATTAAGATAAAACATTGCAATCAAACAAATCGCAAAATAATTCCATTGTACTGCAATACCTTGCCATCTCCGTGATTTTCATTTGACTTGTGTGTGCCTCCTATACATTTTCCTTGGTTACTTCACTTACCATTCGTGCATTTAACGCGCGCTCTGCTTTACATTAGAGTACCCACAATTTTCGAACAAAAATAAAAATGTCGGAGTTTGTAAAAACGCGTGATTCAGCACTTAATGCCATCAACAGATACATGACAAAGAGCCTAGATGTAACATTCATGCTGGACATAGATGGCGTCGAGAGTTATTTAGGTTTATTGAGTGAGCAATGGGTCCATTTTAACACCGCTCAAGTTGCGTGTGGAATCGAAAACACAGAGGAGAACGCTCGCATACAGGCCGAAACTTGGTATGCCCTTGCAAATTTTAAGCGTGTGCTGAAATGTAGAGCTGATTATTCAACGCAACCCATACCCGCTTCAGCTAATGTATCTGCATCCATACGCCTGCCGAAAATGGGTCTTCCAACTTTCGCTGGGGATTCCACTGAATGGACTGCTTTCTATGACTCCTTTTGCTCATTAGTTGATGACAATGCTGCTTTGTCAGGAGAGCAGAAGTTGCATTATCTGCGTAGCTGTTTGAAGGGGGATGCGCCAGGTATAATAAGTGGATTCCAGATCAGTGACGCCAATTATTGACAATTGATTAATGAGCCGTCTCCTCTGCCCTGAACTTCGTAAAGGACCCCTTGGCTCACCTATGGCGCAAAAGACTTTCTTTGGATGGACCTTGTGTGGAAATATTAGTACCCCATATAAGTCGACGTTTAACGTACAGTCGCCGCTGCACTGTGACGTGCAACTGGACCGCGCACTAACTTGACTGTGGGAACTCGAGGATTCTCCTCAAAAACCTCATCTTACATACGAGGAGCAATTTTGCGAAGATCGCTTCGCTGCTACGCATCAAAGATCGCCTGGTGGTCGCTTTCTAGTGGAGTTACCGCTGAAAGTAGACGTACCATTGGGTGAATCCCGCGACTTTGCTGTACGAAGTCTACTACGCATCGAACGAAGGATGGCTCGTGACAACGTTTTGCATTCACGATACAATCAATTCATGCAAGAGCTTTTAGATATGGGTCATATGGTACCTGTTTCCGAAACGCCAACTAACGCTGTGTACTATATGCCGCATCACCCAGTTTTGAAAGAGTCAAGTGTGACGACGAAGTTAAGGGTTGTGTTCAACGCCTCTGCCAAGACCACCTCTGGGAATTCGCTCAACGATGCCTTGTGTGTTGGGCCTCAGTTACAGCATGATTTGTCCGCTATACTGTTGCGCTTTCGAACTCACCACTTCCCTGTCACCGCGGATGTGGCGAAGATGTATCGCCAAGTCTGTGTATCGCCGAAGCACACCGACTTGCATCGTATTGTTTGGCGTCCAGAACCATCTTCGTCAATCCAAGATTACCACATGCTACGCGTAACATACGGTGTGGCATCTGCTTCGCATTTGGCCGTAAAGTCCTTGCAACAAACTGCCAAAGATTCTACAAACGAATCCGAAAAAGCCAAATCAGTAATTCTCAAGGATTTCTACATGGACGATCTGCTCACTGGTACCTACCTCCTGCAAAACAGAACTTCAGTCCCTGCAACAAAACGTTTCTCAAATTTTAATGGAAAGTAGTTTCGAGCTACGAAAGTGGGCATCGAACTGTAAGGAACTGAACGAAATTATTTCCGAATCCTCGAGAAGCATTTCGCACTATGCAGTTGATGGTAAAGACGTTCATGCTCTGGGTCTAATGTGGGACACATAGAGAGATCATTTCACGTTCGCTGTAAATTTGAAGGAAGAACCTGCGAATCTAACCAAGAGATCGCTCTTAGCCGATGCCAGTACTCTTTTCGACCCTCTGGGACTCCTCTCTCCGGTAACTATAAGGGCAAAAATGTGGTTTCAGGATGTTTGGCGTTCCGCAGTTGAGTGGGACGACCTAGTACCTGATACTATCGCAAGAGCATGACGTGATCATCGTTTGCAGCTGCAAAAGTTGAGGAAGCTGAAAGTAGACCGCTGGATCGGGTCCGGATCAATTGCATCATTTACGGAGCTACATGTATTTGCCGACGCTTCCGAAAATGCGTACGCTGCTGTCGTGTACGCTCGTACTCTACAAAAAGATGGTACTATTACCATTAAGCTGATTTCATCCAAGACTAAGGTGGCACCGCTAAAAACAACAACCCTGCCGCGTCTAGAAGTTTGTGCTGCGCATCTAGCTTCGAAATTAGTACGAAATGTTATGGACACTTGGGGCGATCTCCGTATATGCTTGGACGGATTCCACCATTACATTAGCCTGGCTACAAGCGCATCCCAGTAAATGGATAACCTTCGTAGCAAACCGCGTAGCCGAAATCCAAGACATCTTACCTCCGCATTGTTGGCATCATGTACCGCCTGAGTTAAATCCAGCTGATTGCGCGTCCAGGGGTATATCGCCTTCCGAACTACTTTGTCACGAACTGTGGTGGAAAGGCCCAGAATTCTTGAAGGGTACCGATCAATTCTGGAAGGAAGCATCGACGAGTCAACATGCAACCGATCTGGGAATTCGAACCAAAGTTGTAGCGCATGTCTCAAATTTAGATGAATACTGGTCCGTTTTCAAGAAATTTTCTTCGTTTTCCAAGCTACGCCGTTGATAACAGTCGTACAACTAAGCGTGTCGTTGAAAGGCGGCATGGTCCTCTAAGCGGGTTGGAGTTGGTCGAAGCTGAACTTCGCTTAATTAAATATACTCAAAACTTCTCTTTCGCGAACGAAATTGCCAATTGCATGTCAAAGAAGCCGATCCCTCTACGTAGTAGCTTGTTGCGCTTGCAACCATTTCTTGATCTCAACGGTGTTCTCCGGGTAGGTGGGCGACTGAAATCCGCAGATATTTCGCACGATGCTAGGTATCCAGTAATTTTGCATAAAAATTCTCCGCTATCTCACCTGATCATCTCTGATATTCACCACTTTACCTTGCACGCGGGACCTCGTATAATGCAAGTAATATTGCCACGGCGTTATTGGGTGATTGGCGCTCGCAATTTGATCCGCAAAATTTATCATAAGTGCGTCGAGTGCACTTGCATTAATCGTAAGACCGCAACGCAGTCAATGGGCAATCTGCCCGCGTCTCGTGCAACCTATGCTCGCTGCTTCACTCGTACTGCCGTCGACTTCGCCGGCCCTTACTCGTACACATTTACTCATGGAAGAGGAGCCAAGTCTACGAAAGGGTACATATGCTCTTTTATTTGTATGTGCACGGGGGCTATGCACCTGGAACTCGTAGGGGACCTATCGAAACTAGCTTTTCTCAACGCATTCAAGCGCTTTATAAATCGACGAGGGTATTGTAAGATCATGTTCTCTGATAATGGCACGAACTTCGTGGCAGCTGAAAGAGAACTTCGTAAGAGGTACGAACAGTGTATGGCTAATGTCAACCTTCAGTCGTTTTCCGCGGACTCCAATATCGAGTGGCGTTTAAATCCACCGAACGCCCCCCACTGGGAAACCGGTATCAAGCGTATCAAGTACCACTTAAAGCGCGTTTTAGGAGAGAACCTCCTTTCTTACGAAGACTTTAGCACATTGTTGACAGAAGTGGAAGCTTGCGTGAACTCTCGTCCATTGTGTGAGCTATCAACAAATGCAACCGATCTTGAAGCACTAACGCCGGGGCATTTCATAATAGGTGAACCGCTCAAGTCAATCCCAGAACCTGAGGGTCAAGGGTTTTGTGGAAATCTCCATCAGAAGTGGAAATTAACATCTGAAATACGTAGACATTTTTGGCGTCTCTGGAGAGACGAGTATCTCCTGAGCTTGCAACGACGAACGAAATGGTTTCGTCCGTCACGCAATTTTGAAGAGGGAGATGTTGTAGCTATCATTAACGGCGCTGACGGCCGAGTGCGAGTAGTAACTGTGAAGACTGCTACTGGGGAATTTGTAACATCCACCCTGAATAAATAATCCTTAGTATCCCATAAATCTAGCCTAGCCTCTTTTCGAGGAAGTCACTGATCGATTAGTATTTGATTTCCGGTTTGAAATGACATTGGGTAGTACGTTTATCTGCAAACAGTGCTACCAACTGAAGAACTTTTTTTTGACAAGTAGGATATGGGGGTCTAAGTTTGCTTTTCGAAAGCTAAAATCTTTCTTTCCGTTTGGACCATCAATCAGGCAAGTTGGAAGAACTGCCTTTCTTAATAAATCTGCATAGGCGCATATAGGACTGGTGAGTTAACTCTTTTCGAGTATAAAATGTTATTTTTTTTTTAATACTTTCTTCAAAAGTATTTTTAACTTACGTCCGCTTTTATTTTTATTTTTATATTAACTTTAGTCCCAGCAGAGGAATTCCAATAGTTAACTCGCTATACCCCAATTAATCACCCACATTACTTTGTACGCGATTACAACAACAGGTAATAAACATCGATTAGCCTTTTCTCTCTATTGTAGTTTCATTAGTTTTTTTATTCCCTATCACCCACCCAAAAATAGGATAGTGATAGACCTAAAGAAGTGGAAAATCTGGCTCGCAGCTCTCTCTGCGCATAGACGAAGCAAAATTTCAACAGCCGTCAGTCGCTCGAGGGATGGGGATGAATCCACTAAACGGAAAGCAAGCCGTAAAAAGTGAAGAAATTAACAGTTTGAGAGCTAGTTGGCACGTGTGAAAAATCAACAAAAAAAAAATCAAAAATTGGTGTTAAAAATAGGCTTAAAAATAGTCCGAAAATATGCTTAAAAATAAGCTATAAAATGTGGTTAAAAAAAACGACGTAAAAATATGCTTAAGTAGTGGTTTAAAAAGTCTTAAAATTAGGCTTAAAACTGTAGTTAAAAGAACAACTTAAAAATATTGTTAAAAACGGCGTGAAAAGATATCTAAAAAGGTTATTAAAAACGGGTTACAAATGCATAAAAGTAGGTGGAAAAAAAAAGAAAATTAAACTTACTTAAAATTAAACTTAAAAATATAGCCAAAAAACTACTTAAAAACAATTTACTTAAAAAAAAAATATATATATATATAGAACTTATGTTCCTACTACTGGGAACTGTTAAAAAATTAAAGCTGGGTGAACTCCGACGGTTCACCTTTTTCCAAATAAACACACTAAACTTGGAGTTTGTTCTTTACAATTTAATATGTGCTTCTTGCACTCCAAAACTTAACTGAATTATAATTTACATTTTACTTACAATCTAAGCTCTTAGCCTAACCAGCATAATGCTGACCCTGCGATTCCCACGATTGCCCAATATTGCTTCCTATGCGATTCCCACATTTGGGTCGCTGAGTGTAACCTGAAGACACGGGCGTGTGTCGCATCAGCAAATATTGCATTGTGGTCACATGCGTGGCAACGTGAGTGAATGGGTGGATCGTGGACTCCACCCCCTTTAAAGATCTGCGTCCCGCAGATCAAATGTTGAAAATTTTGTTTGCGATATTTCTTGCAAGGAGTAACTGTAACTTCCTGGTGTTACGTTGATTCTGATCGAGCTGTCTGGCAGGCTGGCATTTCCGTGATTACGTTCGGCGGTGGATTTATATCTGTTGATTCCATTGGTGTTAGCATTATGGTGCCATTGTAGTGGGATTTGAACTGGTGGCAGGTTCAGTTTTTCCTTGTAACGTTTCCAGAGTGTGGCGCTGATGAGTACTATTGGGCAGATAGCAAACGCTTCTGTAATTATAGAGAAATTCAATTTTTTGTTAACAACCCCTATGTACCTGATGTTCCTCATGGCAATGTCATGAACGTATTCCAAGTCTACGCTTATGGTGTGGTTTGCGGCATTTGCCAACACGGCTGGCAGGGCCTGGGATGTGGCAACTTCCTTACTAATAAACACCTGGCCACATATTTGGATGGTTTCGTTATTTAGCTGGAGTACATATGTACCATTCAGAGAGCTTGAGGCGTTGTTGCTCTCGATCACACCCTGGTAGTTTGAAACGAATACCGTGCCATATGTTACCCATTCTATGGTGCTGTTGTTGCGTCTGCTAAATTGGCAGTCGGCTTCACCGCCTTTAAGAAGTCGTGGTAGACAACTGTTCTCCTCCAGTTTCGTGAGGGACTGCATATCGCATATTTTAGATGCGCCAAGTACCAGGCAGTTCTTCGTTATTCCATAAGTCTCCCCTTGGTTGACAAGCATTCTGTCGAAGGGTAAGTCCAGCTGTTTGCCATTGTATATGCCATGGCGTGTGATCAATAGGTTGTAAACGTTGCTTGTCACCTTTGGCATTGAAAGGACGTAAAGAAGTAGAGTCCCATTTGTGTAATTCGATGGTTTTCCGTATTCGATTGCTTGAATTAGGTTTTGGTACGGAAGGGTTTCTACCTCCGATATGACTTGGTTTACTTCGTCCATATCAAGCAGGTTGGTGTTAATGATGTCTCGTTTTGCAAGCTGGCATGCCCACACCATTTCATTAATTTCTTCCCGGACAAACGCCATGTTGTGTAGTGCGCTTTGTTCGAATTCCACCATCTCCGCTTCCTTGGCTATCGAGTTTGTTCGATCTGTGACTTCGTTGATTTTACCTAAGACCTCTTGGGGGCTGCGAAGAGTTTCCTGTTAACTTTATACTGGTGGTTATTGTTCTCGATGACCTGACTCTGGCTTTGTAGAATGTTGTTACAATCAGTTGCGTCAGGTGATCCTGCTAGCCACTTTCAAGCCGAGCCAATCCAGTCGATAGAACGGGTATGTCGAGTCCCATTCGTGTTCCTTTCAGTTCTTCAAGACGTTGTTGTGTCTGGTTGATGTAGAGCTGTGCTAAAAGTTGATCGTTGGTTCGCCTGAATGAGTTATTCGCAAGATTTTCTATTCGTTTCAAGGCCGCAGCATACTGATACAAATTTATGGCGTGAATAAGTTTAAATGTTCCACTGACGATTGGATTGTTGGATTGTTACTATGGGTGCCTTATAATGAAGGATATGAAGGGTGCTGATGGCTGATGCCAGCAGTGGGAATCTGCAAGGATGTTTTATTGTTAATATGTTAGTGAATTAATTTGTTAGTTATGAACAAAATTTTGTTGGCCCTGGTAGTATCTACCTTTTTTTTATTAACTTAACTATTACATTTACAAAATTATTGGTTTGATATGGAAAATATTTTAATTACATCATTTCATTTTTGATAACATTTTTCAAACTTTATTTATTTGCAAGCAAGGCCAAATAATGTACAATTGGATTAGTTTTGTAATTGTTAGTAGGTTAATAATTTCTAAGTTCTACGGAAGAAAGTTACTTTTATATAGTACGGTTAGTGGTAAAGAAAATTTTTTTTTTTTTTTTTTTTGTTTAAGCTTTTTATTTTTCTATATTTATTTTTGCATGTATTGTTAGTGTTGCTACTGTGTTAAAGGTTTGATTTTTTTACTACGTTGTCGTTAGTTGAGAAAGAGTGAAACGGTATTAAGGAATTAATGCTAAGTTACAATCAAACGAAATTAAACAAATTGCAGTAGTATAGTATAGAGAAAAAAGAGATAGAATAAGGAGAAATAGGACACGAAAAAAATTGTGTCTTCTTTTTTGTTTTTTTTTTTATATTCTGAAGGGAAAGAACAAAATTAAATTTTTTGCGCATTAAGAGCAGGAAATTAAATTTTGTCTCTTTTCTGAAAAATATTTTGTTTGAATTATTTATTTATATTTTGAAAAGAATTTGTTATCCTTCTGCGTGTTTGGCGTGAGGAATTTAATATAAATATTTTTCTTTGCTTAGCGGATTAGGCGCATGAGCTTATTTTTCTTTTTTTGGTCAATCTACGGATTAGGCGCAGAGACTTTCATATTTTTGCTTAGCAAATTAGGCGCATAAGCTTATTTTTCTTTTTTTGGTCAATCTACGGATTAGGCGCAGAGACTTTCATATTTTTGCTTAGCGGATTAGGCGCATAAGCTTAAAATTTTTTTTTTTGGTCAATCTACGGATTAGGCGCAGAGACTTTCATATTTTTGCTTAGCGGATTAGGCGCATAAGCTTATTTTTCTTTTTTTTGGTCAATCTACGGATTAGGCGCAGAGACTTTCGTATTTTTACTTAGCGGATTAGGCACATAAGTTCAATTTTTTGTCTTGTTTTGAGGCAGAGGTGTTGTCATTTCTCGAACCAGTTACGGGGGATCGTGTTATCCTTTTTGGGAGCAACGTAGCCATTTGTCAAATTCGATGGCGCCGCAACCTAATAAGGCACGATTTGTCCCACTAACAAACCCGCTCTTGTTAGATCAACTCCCTCTAAGTACCCAATTATTTATTTTCTCTCTTTTTTTAAATAATTTTTAAAATGTTGTTTGTTTTTTTTTTTTTGAAAATTTTGAATGTTACGTAGGAGGAAGCTGTCTCCTTCGTTTAACGTTTTTTATGTGTAATTTGTGGATTCTCTTACCACTTTGCGTGGTCACCGAGACTTTGTTATCCCAGCAACAACTTCTTTTTTGTAGAGAGGTTTTTGCTTGCCTTTTATTTGTTTATCTTTTACGTATATGACGTCATTTTCGTCATACCGCTCCGGGAGCGTTCTTTTTTTATTATGTTTTTCTATTTGTGCGATTTGTTTCTCCATTAATAATATCTTGATGTGCCTATTCATTTCCGCGCTTTTGCCAAGGAGTTCCTGATAGTTGGAGGCTTCTGAGCGGTTAAAGAAAATTTCGGAAGGTTTTTTATTTGTTACTGATTGGACTGAGTGATTATAACGATCTACCGCTATATTAACGAGTTCCTTAGTCCTGAGATCCGTGTTTTCCGCTTTCAGGCATCTAAAGATTTCTAGTAAGGTGGAGTGGCATATCTCTATTTGGCCATTCACCTCACTTCTCTGAGTTGGAGTGCGGTAAAGTTGAATTCCCAGAGACTCTAACAAGTTTTGTACTATGGGGTTGACTAATCCTCTTTCGTTGTCAGTAACTAAAATTTTTGGGATTGTAAAGTAGTGCAGAAGTTTGACAAGTTTTTGTTTAAGGTGAAGGGTTCCTTTATTTCTAATATGGAAAAGTTTAGTGAATTTTGAAAATTTGTCGATGCAACTCAACGAAGGATCTCACACGGTCGCGATGGAATCGGCGTAGTTTGTAGTTCGGGTTTATTAGGGTGGCTATCATACTTATTAAGCTTGCATGTTTCACAAGCCAGTACATATTTCCTAATTTGGCTGCTCATTTTTGGGAAATAATAACGCTCAAGAATCTGCTTCCTATTCTCCTTGGCATTGCGGTGGGCCCTCTTGTGTTCTCTCATTATTGCATCGCACACCATATCTGGATTCCGCAAATCCTCGACAAGGGTTTACGCTATTCGGATTTTGTAATTATTAAAATGCTCCAAATAAACTTTCTGTAACAGACCTAATTTATTTTCCGGGATTTTGATACCGTTAATAACATTTGGGTTTAGCTTTGCTCTTAATATGTTGACCATTTCGTTTTCGCTTAAACTCTCTATCCCCACATAGTGACGTGAGTGTCCAGGATGCGGTTCTTCGAAAATCTGAAGCCTACCCCCGAATATTATCTGGTTTCTGTAAACGTTCAACGGCACTTCTACGAATGGGATTAGGTCTGTATTGTCCTGTTCTGCGCTGTGAACCGTATCGGAATCTGATCCCATATGTAGTTGGGCCCTGGCTAGCGACCTCGGATGCGGGCGGTATTGCATCCGTCAATTGGTTCGCTTGTGTTTTAAGGCGCGAAAGGGAATCAGCCACGACGTTTGATTTCCCTGGTTTGTAAGTGAGTCCGTAATTATATTCTTCGATTCGTGATTTCCAGCGCTTCAGCTTGGCATTATAGTTACGATTGCTAAGGGAGAAAGTTAGTGGTTGGTGGTCAGTAAATATACGTATTTTCTTTGCACCATATAAATAGCTACGGAGGTTATCTAATGCCCAGACAATGGCCCTTAGGGCGTCTTCTTCTAATGATATTGGTACCTTTTTGGACTGCGTAGCTTTAACTTGTGCGTGTTCGCCTCTTGTAAGGTTAGTTAAGGGTTTTGCAATTTTCGCGTAACCGCGAATAAACTTCCTGTAATAAGAGGTTAGACCTAAAAAACTTTTAAGTTCCTTTAGGTGTGAAGGTGGCAGCAAGTTCTTGATCGAGTTTATTTTTTTTGGATCTGGCAAAATGCCATCGGAAGTTACGATGTAACCCAGGAATTCTACGCTGGCTTTAAGAAACTGGGTTTTTTGGAGGTTGACTTTGAGCCCTGCAGCTAGTAGTCTGGAAAGGATTATTTCGATGTCCTCTAGGTGGGTAGATTCATTTTTGCTGAAAATTATTATATCGTCGATATATACAAAACAGATTCGACCTATGAATTCCTTGAGGACATCGTCTATCATGCGAAAGGAAGGCGCAGGAATTCATATGGTCGCCTGTTTTGGGAATGTCAGCTTCCTTCATTGGGATTTGATGAAATCCCGAAGTTAGGTCCAGAGTGGTAAAATATTTGGCTTCGCCAAGGCTAGCAATGGTGCCGTTGATGTCTGGGATCGGGTATGTGTCAGGTATGGTGACGGCGTTCAGCCTCTTAAAGTCAATGACCATCCGATATTTCTTTTCTTCGTCTGGACCGGACTTTTTCGGGACGACCCATATGGGAGAGTTGTAGGGACTCCTTGAAGGACGAATAATGCCCTGCGACAGGAGTTCCTGAATTTGTCTTTCGACTTCCTCTCGCATTTTAACTGGGTATGGGTAGCTTTTGGTGTAGATGGGGTTGTCTGTATTAGTTTTAATTTCGGCTTGCACATTGGTTTGGATTTCCATGCCCTGATCGACTGGGCCAAATAAGATTTCATACTTTTCTAGTACCTGGTAGAGTTTCTTTTTTGTAAGGTCCGTAATATTGTTATCGAGGGGGACGCTAAGATTGATGTTGTTAACTTGCTGTGTTATTTTTCGTTTAACAGGCAGCAGGATGTCTGGTTTTAGAATGAGAGTGTTAAGTTCCCTGTCTAAAACTGCCTTAATTTCCGACAGGGTATCATCCCCTATTATCCCATCGAATGTTTCTAGTCCCGGGAGGACAAAAAATGTTGTGATGAGGTCTCTGCCTACGAATTTAAAAAAATTGCCGCATATTTTTTTGTCAACTTTTATGGTACCCCCCGCGGAAGTCACCTGAAACGGCTTCTCTACCGGTATAGTATTTCGAGCTACCCGCTCGCTTATATAATTCTTATTTGCCCCCGTGTCCACCAAAAATTCTAAGACACCCAAATCCTGTGTGGCGTATTCTAGATATGGTACGCCGGACACGAGGCCCCTATGGTAAAATTTACTTGGTCGCCTGTTGGTTCGTTGACTACAATCTCCCCCTCTTCCTCGTCTACGGGTACCAAATGGAATAGTTTTTGTTTTTTGAATTGGTTATTAGTTGGAGAGCCCGTAGGCCCTTGACTCCTTCTCGGGCTGTCGTACCTAGGGTTACCTGTCTGGCGGGTTTGTGAAGATGACTTGTCCTTCACCATAATGGTCGCGGGGGAGCTGCCGTTGGTGCGCCAGCTTTGTGCAGACTGGTGGCTATTCCTGGTTTGGCCTGATCCAGCATAGGGCGGATTCGTTCTCCCTTGATTTTGGGGTCGGCTAATATAGTTTCCATTTGGTTCTGCGGCGTAATTGTATCTACCCTGGGCTGGATTCTGCCATGTGCCCGTATATCCTCTGTTATTTTGCTGAAAGTATTGGTGTGTCGGAGATTGGTATGTGTCGCCGAACATTCGGCCGCTTCCATTCAACGCCTGAGGTGGCCGGTAGATCGCGTTAAGGCGATCGACATTCATGAACGTGAGGCATGCCGAGTATGCCTCAGGTAGGGATTTCGTAGGGACTCGCCAGCGGTTCCTCAGTCAGCGTTGGTTCCGCCTCGGCAGACTGTCTACGAACCTCTTCCACTTGGTTCTCTAAACGTTCCAAGTTTTGGCTAAGGCCTTGTATATAAGTTAAGCAAGTCGTATTGCTTATTTCAAATAAAACACAAACTTTATTTTTTTATTAACTAAACACTTTTATTTTAGTTATCACATTGGTTGCTTTGCAACTTTGTCATACGAAGAAGAACTGTCTTTGAAAGGCGATGATACCGCCTTAAATACCCTTGTGATCTGTGGCATTCCCCTGTCGTTGTTATTGCACAAAAAGGGCCGCTATGATGCTATAGCTAACAACCTAGCAACAGAATTGTATCAATTTGGAAGCACATCATTCATATCAAAGCATAACCTGTTTTATAGCTGGATCACCTACCAAGCTCGTCAACCAAACGTTGCTTGCTATGCAGTGGGTGGTGAAGCAGGCAATGCTTATGCGCTGCATGCCCAGCATGTTTTCGTGCAGAAAAGGTCGCTAATAAGTTATTGCTAGCGACCTAGCAACAGAGTTTGCTGATAGACACACATCTCTTCATATCACGGCGTAAGCCGCTGGCCTACCTGACAAGTTTGTCAACCAAGCTTTGCTTGCTATGCAGTGGGTGGTAAGCAGGCAAAGATTAAGTGCTGCATGCCCAGCATGCTGTTGTTATGATAGGCGCAAGCAACGATCGCCCTTTGTTATGGTGATGGACCAGCTCACGCATGTGCTGTTGCTATGCCGTGAATATTATATTATTTCTGCTTTGTTAAGCAAGACCAGGTAGTGGGTTGTGGGTTGCTGTTGAGCTGCGTACCCAACTCGTCGAATGCATGTTGCTATGCTATGATATCAGGCAAGTGATCATTTAAATGTAGTCAGCCTGTTGGTAGGTTGCAGGTTTGTAGGTTTGGATGCTTTCTGTTGCCTTGGTATGCAAGGAAATGCCTTTACTATGTAGGGGGTGGTATCATGCCTTAACTCCTCCCCTTCTTAAGTTCGGAGCGTCCCTGATCCGACAAAATTATACATAAATACAAACATATATGTAAGGCTTAATCCGAAAATTATAACTATTAACTTATTAAATTTTCTTTAACTGCTGGTAAGACTTTTTAAGCAATATTAAGCTGAAAATTTTAGTTTCTGTTCTAAATTAAATAATAAAAGTATCTTTACAACGATTTTCATTAGTATTTTTAACAATTTCAAATTTTGAGTTTTTTTTTTTTTACATTATAATATTTGAAGTTGGTTTTTTATTTTTAATTTTGCTACTAAGTCAAAAATACAAACATAAGAAAAATTAAAATTGTGAGTTTAATTATATTATTCACAGGAAACATATCTATACAAAAATTCTGTCAGGAAAAAAAATTATTTTTAACAATCAGCGTTTTTTAATTACTTTATTTATATATTTTTTTACTAAATTAAATACAAATAATTTCAAATAAACGTATCTGTACGAAAATTTTATTGAAAAAAAAGTGTAGTTTCTTAGATTTTATAAATAGCGTTTTTAATGACAATTCAAAATATATGCTTTAATAATATCCAATAATATCTAAAGAGTTTTTAACAGAAAAAAATTTTAGTTTTTATAATTACCGTTTTTTACGGACAATTCAAAGTTTGCATTTCAATTAGTACGTTTATAATTTTTTTTACTATACGTTTTATCTATACGAAAATTTTTATTGAAGGTAAAAAAATAGTCGTTTAGTTTTTACAATAATAATTGAAAATGTTTTGTAATTACCTTATTAATTCTTAAATTAAATATATGTGTACAAGAATTTTAATTAGCGTTTTCGAAAACAGTTCAAATTTTTTTATTATTTAGAGCTTTGTTACTATGTTAAATATACGAACGTGCGAAAATTAAGAAAAATTTATTTATTTTAGCTTTTTAGGGACTACTCGAAATTTGGTTTTTAATTATGTTATCAGAGCTTACATGTTCACGTTGTTTTTGTTATTAAATATGACAACGGCAGAGGTTACGCATGGACAAAAATGTATTAAGTGAAAATGTTTAGTTTTTCATAAATATTTTTTTTTTTACAAAACTCTTTATATTCGGCCAGCAATATTCTGCCGTAATTTGTTTTAATTAGCAAATTTAACCAATTTGTTCGTCTCTTGGATGATGTTAACCAAATTATACATGTCGTATGCATATGTACGATTTTCTCAGTTATTAAATAACTTTTAATAGTAATGATTTGTAGAAATTCGGCTTGGACAAAAGGTGTCTTAGTAAGGACTTACTATTTTCATTTCTTTAATAATTAATCGATTCTGGACACTAAGAAAGATTTTTAGATATAAATTATTGAACTAATTACAGGGTTTCCAAATTTTTTTTAATCATTATTAGTCAGGAAATTAAAGTTGCCGTATGCATATGTACGTTTGTTTATATAATAATTTCCTTCCCTTTTTATTATACCTATTAAGAATATGTGATTTTTTTTAAAATTTTTCAAATTGGTCTAGCATTAATCAGTAGCGAAAAAATTGTATGGCAAAATTGTAATTAAATATGTTTAATCGAAAATATTTTATCTAACACTAGTTTAGCGCGAGCAGTAGAAGTCGTTGGAAAAAATTCTGTTTTTAACAAATGGCATTTTGTAATAAGATTTTACCTTAAATTATCTTTATGGACCTTCTTGCCATTTATTACGACAGTTGTTCCCAGATCTTTTTGTACTACATTTTCGACGTACACCTTATTTAACTTATTCCCTAAACGTTTATTGCGGCGAACATACACTTTTTCGCCTTCTTGAAATATTTTTTGGTTGTTACTGGCTTTTTTAATAATATTATCTTGGGCAGCAGTAAGTGCTGTTTTAACTAAGTCAAGGTGATCTTTGGTAAAATTATTAATAATATCAATTGGTTTTGAATCTACAGTTGAATGTATGGAATTGTTATATTTATATGTTGCAAGTAAAATAAGTTCTTTAATATCTGTTATATTTTGTTCGGCTTTTATGCATCGAGCGATTTCTGTTAGCGTTGAATGCACTCTTTCGATTTGGCCATTACTTTTACTGTGTAAGGGTGGTATGAAAAATTGTTCAGTATTGAAATGATATTTTAACATATTAGATATTGTATATGAATGAAGAGTTTTTTCGTTATCGGAAACGATTGTTTTAGTTTTTTTGAACTTATTCAATATTATTAATAAAGCCGTTTTAATATCAGCCGTTGATCTGGTTTCAATGGGAATCGTAATTGCAAATTTAGAAAATTTGTCTATGCAGGTGAAAAAATAAAACTTGTCGACAGAGAATATATCTACGTGGAGGATTTCGCCGGGATATTCTGGAATTGGTGTTTGACCTATATCCGTTTTTATTGGGTGTCTGTTATATTTATTTTCCAGGCATATTTTACAGTTTTTAGCTATTGTTAATAAAGTTTTCTTTATGTCTGGGAAAAAGTATTCAGATATCAATTGTTTATAGTTTTCTTGGATTGAGCGATGGGCTCTGTTGTGCTCCATGGTAGCAGCTTCGATTTGGTCTTCCTTTTTTGTTAGGTCTATTACCAATTTCTCTGTGTGAATGAATCTTACACCCGGGAAGTTTGACAAGAATAACGACTGGACTCTTGCTAAGGTTTCGAGATCGCAACAGATTCCGTTAACTACATTTGGGTTAACTTTTTCTCGGATTGTTTGTAGAAGATATTCCGCAGTTTTAAAGTGTATGGTATGTCTAACGAGTTTTTGGAAAAAATTTTTTGTAGATTTGCTGTTAACCTCGGATGGTAACAGCACTAGTTGGGCTCTAAACTGATTGACAGGATTTTTGATTGATTTAATTGTGTGAGAAAGGGATATTTCACTGTGAACTGTATCATCTGTGTCGTTAAGGTTATGAATATATTGACGCGAAAGTGCATCAGCTACTTTGTTGTCTTTTCCGGGCTTATAAAAATATTTCGGTGCGAATGAATTTATGAATGCAGTCCATCTTTTGATTTTAGAATTTGGATTTTTATCCGACATGGCAAATGTGAGGGGCTGATGATCAGTGAAGATATGTATATTTTTAATACCATATAGGTAATGCCTTAACTTTTGGAATGCCCAAACTATAGCTAAAAGTTCGCGTTCGTTTGTAGCATAATTCTCTTCGGCCTTAGACAGTGTACGAGATATCATTGTAATAGGTTGGCCGTTTTGTGAAAGTACAGCTCCTAGGGCTACGGATGAGGCATCCGTTGTTATCTCAAATGGCTTAGAGTAGTCTGGATGTTGAAGAAGGACGTCTTCCGAAGCCAGAATAGTCTTTAATTTATTGAAGGCCTTGAGTGCTTCGTCATCAAAGGAGATGCTAACTTTTTTCGACTGTCGACTGCTAACGTGGCCATTATCGCCTCTTAAATATTTTGTGAGGGGTTTTGATATATGCGCATAGTCTTTTATAAACCTGCGGTAATAGCCGGAAAGACCCAAAAAGGACCGCAGTGATCTCAACGACTTTGGCTGTTGATAATTAAGAATGGCATCTACTTTGCAAGGGCATGTTTGGATTCCTTTGTGTGAGACTGTAAAACCCAAAAACTCGACTTCACTTTTAAAAAATATAGATTTTTCTAACGATACTCGCATTCCCGCTTGTTCAATTTTTTTCAATATGGTATCGACATGCCTGTAATGAGAGCTTTCGTCGGGCGAGAAAATGATGATATCATCAACGTAAACGTGACATATTTTCCCGATGTCATCGCGCAAAATGTCGTCAATTGTCCTTTGAAATATGCTCGGTGCATTTTTCAAACCAAAGGGCAAGCGACAAAATTCATATTTGCCGTTGTTTACGCTGAATGCAGTTTTACACCTGTCTTTCTCTGAAAGAAAAATCTGGTGAAATCCAGACTTAAGGTCCAGTGTTGTAAATAGTTTTGACTTGCCCAAATTTGAGAGTATTACTGAAGTATCGGGTATGGGATATTTGTCAGATGTAGTGTATTCGTTTAGTTTCCGGAAATCGATAACCATTCTTAACTTTTGATTTCCGTCGTCGTCTAAACCTTTCTTTGAAACTACATGGGCAGGGGAGTTATAGGGTGAATAGGACTTTCTAATTATGCCGTCTTTAAGCAGAGATTCAATTTCATTATTAACAAAATTTGCTACCGAGATTGGGTAAGGGTAGCTTCTTGAATAAATTGGTTTATCGGTTAAAGTGTCTATTGTTGCGATAACATTTGTGTTATATGGGAGAGCTCTATTGGGATTCGCAAATGCATTAGAATTACGCTGCTTTAATATTTCGATACTACTGGGTTCATCAAGAGTTTTAGTGTGGGTCGTGTTTACTTCTTGGCATTGAAAAAAGTTAAGTTTCTCTTTTCCGTTTTTGTGGAAAATGAGACCAACCTTAGTATTGATATTTGCCTCGATATCTTTTAATAAATCATACCCTATGATTCCATCAAAAGTGTCTAATTGGGGAAGTATAAAAAAGGTAGCAGTCAATCCTAGAATATTTATTTTACATTTTTCAGAAATTTTATTTACGCCGTTAATAGATCGCAATTGAAAGGGATAATTGATTGGGGTTATGCCTTTCAAAAAATTATGTCTTTTTATGTAGTTTTTCGCTGTTCCCGTATCTATTAAAATTTTAAGAACTTGCCCATTAGGTAACGTTCGGGTAATGAAGGGCAAGTTGGATCTTAGCCTAAAAAATTGATCTCATCTGGTAATTGGGTGTCTCCTATTTCGGAGCAGTATGGTTCATCCAGAAAGGGGTCTTCAAATTCGTCCAATTCGGGAGAATATGGCTCATTTTCCATAGCGTTGATACGCTGAAGCTTTTGGGCAGGTGCCTGAGTGGAGGTCCTATTAGTATAAGGTCTCTTATACTGTTGTTGTGTTTGAGCGAAATTGTTGGCGTGTTGCCGTTGCAAGGATGGCTGATTGGAGCTGTTATTAGTATAATATTTCCTATGCTGTTGTTGTGATGGGGTCATAGGGTTGGCTTGTTGCCGCGACCGCTGTTGATAAGGATTTTGATAATTTAACCTATTTCCCTGGTGGAATGTTGTTTGAGGATTTTGCCTGAAACTGGAGGTTCCCTGATCTACTTCCATTGGGACAGGATATTGTACCGAATTGTTTGGTCGATTCGGTTGAGACCAATTATAAGACAATGGAGCACTTTGTGGCAACCTTCCAGAGGCATACGTATGTGCAAACTCATATCGTTCGCGATTATGTTGCAACTCTTGTGCTGCGGCAAGTGCACTGGGAAGGTCCGGTGGGTTTGCAGAAAAGAGGGTATCACAAAGTGGGCGCTTGAGACCGGAAATAAAAACCCTTAAAGCATTTTCCCTTGCCTTTACATTAAATGCATGAGTGAGTTGCTCATTGCTGCTATAGGTCATGATATTTTTATTTAAAATCAATGTCAGCTGCCTATCAACTGCATCATAGTATTCATTAATAGACATTTTACCCTGCCTCAAGGTGTTGAGTTGGTTCTCTAAAATGTGGAGTGGTCTCTTATCTGCGTATAACTGATCCAATTTTGTTATAATAGCTTTAAAATTTAGTGGGGTGTTAAAGGCGCTAAGATTTTCATTAGCCGTTGAAGTTATTTTGTTGCGCAAAATACCCATGGCAATATAATAGGGCTCCGAGCCCTCAGTATAATAACTTATCGCGAATCTAGCTGCTTCCCTCCATGCTGGGTATTCAGAAATTTTACCCCTAAATTCCGGTAAAGACCTAATCAAATTAAGGTCCGTGTGGGTACTTTGCACACCTTGGACAATAGTTACGGGCCTGGGTACTTCTATTTGTTTGGGCAAAATACTTTGGAATTCCCGTTTTAATTCTGCCAACTGTTCCCTAAAATTTTGTTCAATTACTTCTACTGTCGACTCTAATAAACTAGTCACTGCACCTCTATCCATTTTTAATTTTTATTTATTACAGTTTTTATTTAAAGTATAAATCTTTTAGTTAATTTTTAATCGCCTAGTTACTCTAATTATTTTTCCTCAATACACTTAAAAAAATATTTTTTAAACATAAATTTTTTCTTACATACATATGCTGCTAGAATTTCTGGTACTTTCCTCTCTTGTTCGTTAAAGATGTTTTTGGCCGCTTCCACATCCGATTGGTAGTTGAATATAGTTAACAGTGCTTTGTTTTCGACGCAAAGGTTCTTTTTGGGTACAAATTTATTTTTGTGCCGAACACTTAAGGATATTCGCAAGGATATATTTCATTTCATTTAAAGTTTCTTCTTCTTTTTTTTAACGATTTTTTTTGCACAATTTAATTCATTGTTCTTTTACGACTTGGACTTATGATCATAAAATAAATTCCATTCACTCAATTTTAAAGTTAAATTTCCATAAGGATATTTTTCAAAAAAGTTATCGCAAACATTCACTACTTTATCCTTTTATTTGAAATTGTATTTGTAGCTGGTTATTTTTTATTTAATATATTTTTACCCTTTAGCTGACTTGGGAACTATTTATTTAATTTAGTTTGTCAATTCATACTTTTTATAAGGGTTTTATGGCACCGCACTACTTTTATTAATAAGGATAGTATTTTCACATTATTTTTAAGTAGTAGTAGTTTTTACCGCTTTTCTAAGCTTAAAAAGTTTTCCTCTGTATAAGGAATAAATATTTTAAGTTTTCCAATGCTCTTTTTATTCTTTTTTAATTTTTAATTTTTCGCACTTCGTTTTGTAAGGATATCGAATTTTATTTTCTAGTCACTATCCTTTTAAAGGACTATTATTTCTTCACAGGACACTAGGTTCGTTTTCTAGTTGGGCGCCAGTTAAGCAAGTCGTATTGCTTATTTCAAATAAAACACAAACTTTATTTTTTTATTAACTAAACACTTTTATTTTAGTTATCACATTGGTTGCTTTGCAACTTTGTCATACGAAGAAGAACTGTCTTTGAAAGGCGATGATACCGCCTTAAATACCCTTGTGATCTGTGGCATTCCCCTGTCGTTGTTATTGCACAAAAAGGGCCGCTATGATGCTATAGCTAACAACCTAGCAACAGAATTGTATCAATTTGGAAGCACATCATTCATATCAAAGCATAACCTGTTTTATAGCTGGATCACCTATCAAGCTCGTCAACCAAACGTTGCTTGCTATGCAGTGGGTGGTGAAGCAGGCAATGCTTATGCGCTGCATGCCCAGCATGTTTTCGTGCAGAAAAGGTCGCTAATAAGTTATTGCTAGCGACCTAGCAACAGAGTTTGCTGATAGACACACATCTCTTCATATCACGGCGTAAGCCGCTGGCCTACCTGACAAGTTTGTCAACCAAGCTTTGCTTGCTATGCAGTGGGTGGTAAGCAGGCAAAGATTAAGTGCTGCATGCCCAGCATGCTGTTGTTATGATAGGCGCAAGCAACGATCGCCCTTTGTTATGGTGATGGACCAGCTCACGCATGTGCTGTTGCTATGCCGTGAATATTATATTATTTCTGCTTTGTTAAGCAAGACCAGGTAGTGGGTTGTGGGTTGCTGTTGAGCTGCGTACCCAACTCGTCGAATGCATGTTGCTATGCTATGATATCAGGCAAGTGATCATTTAAATGTAGTCAGCCTGTTGGTAGGTTGCAGGTTTGTAGGTTTGGATGCTTTCTGTTGCCTTGGTATGCAAGGAAATGCCTTTACTATGTAGGGGGTGGTATCATGCCTTAACTTATACACTTCCCTATTTGCCGACTCTACTCCTTTAATACGTCCGTTAGAGATTTTTTAACTCGTCGGCGTTCATCTTGTTATACTTTTAGCTGAAAAATAGAATATCGAGTTATTTTATTATTTGTTACTTACAGGATCCAATGTTTCATTGGATAATTCGCTCTTGTTTATTCTTAAAATGATCATTAATTTTTTTTTTTTGTTTTATATAAATAAGGATTTTTTGCAATGCAGTTCAGCTCTTTATATTGATTCGCTTCAATTTATTTTTAAAGCGTTTCACTATTTTTTTATAAATAAATTTTTTCCTAATATTTTATTTTGTTAGCACTGAGTTGAACTTAAAAGGCTTATAATTTTGTAGGTAATTTCCTTCTGCCCTCATTAATAGTAAATATTTAATATCTTTTTTTCTTTTTTAAAACTTTCACAATTTCACTTTAGTCACTTTAGGATGGACCCTGCACCGACCGAGCTCGGGCGCCACTTAAGTTGCTACTACTGGGAACTGTTAAAAAATTAAAGCTGGGTGAACTCCGACGGTTCACCTTTTTCCAAATAAACACACTAAACTTGGATTTTGTTCTTTACAATTTAATATGTGCTTCTTGCACTCCAAAACTTAACTGAATTATAATTTACATTTTACTTACAATCTAAGCTCTTAGCCTAACCAGCATGGTAAATTGGAAATAGTGTCAATTGACACTATTGCGCTTTCGAAATGAAATTAGTGTCAACAAGAAAATGGAAAATAAGTCACTGACACTATTTCCAAACTGAAATGGAAATAGTGTCAAAAGTGATAAAAACATGCCCATTCATTGAAATTGGTGCCGATTTACTTTGTAGGTCCGTTGCAATAACCGTTGGTCAATGCTGTCGAGAAAACTAAGTAAACAAAATCCCCAAATCAAAATCCCCAAATTCAAAATCCCCATTTTCACATTTGTTACATTTGATTTCTTGGTAATCGTTTACGTGGGGTACCGAGCGCTAATACGCGACCAAAAATGTCGGGAGAGGTATCAAAAGGCGCGTTTCCGTCATAGGAGCATGAATATAACTCCGCTCACCCATATTTTCATTATTTTGGAAAATATTTGCGAAAAACCGAAAAATGACCAAGGTCAAATCCTGATTTAGAGGCCCGATCCATGTTTTTTATGTGCAGAACACCTTTCCGCGTAGGCGGCCTTCGGCCGCGCTTCAAAAAGTAACCCTGGGCTACGCCATTCCAACTCCGGGTGTGTGCCATAGACGTGGCTACCGCCACGGTGATGCCCTTCCGCGCCACTCTTTTCTCACAGGGTAATTTGTGATTACAAAAACCACATGAAAATGACAGAAAATTGTTAACTTTGATTGCAAATATCTCGCAAACTACTAAAAATATTGGTTCAGCGGAGTTATATTCATGCTCCTTGGACTAAAGCGCGTCTCCTGATATATATCTCAACATTTTTGGTTGTGTATTAGCGCTCGGAGCCCCACGTAAACGATTACCGATTTCTTTAAGTCCTTTTGCGTAGTACACGTGCAATGTGCCACGGTTCAGGCAACCACCCGGAGTTAGCATGGCGTAGCCGAAGGACTTAAAGAAATCAAATGTAACAAATATGAAATTGGAAATTTTGAATTTGGGGATTTTTTTTTGTTTGCATTTTGTGTTTGGGGATTTTGAGCCTCTCCCCATTAAAAGTGCACATTTCGTAAAAGGAGAAACCATAATTCTGTAAATAATCAAATAATAAAAATCCATCTCTTACAACACAACGGACACAACCGCTGCCTAAAATTGACACTATTACCTGTCACCACCAAGGGAACATATGAGGTTTTGCACCTAAAGATAATTCGGAAGTCCAGAAAAGTGTAGAACCTATAAAAGCAAAAACAACAACTAAGAAAATTGGGCATGAAGAAATGCTAAGCCAAGAAACAGTGACTTAAGCAAGTGATGTAAATTTTTTTATACTTACATAGTTATAAAAAATTAAAATTAGTGAGATAAAGTTAAAGAGAGAAAAAAAAAAGAAAAAAAAAATAGAATAGATTGGTATTGAAAATGGGTAAAATCGGAACATAATCACGCCCCTTTCTCGATATCGAAAATTTCAAAAAACGTTTAAAACGGGTTAATTCAATATTAGAAGCAGATACAATGATAAAATTTGCAATATGTATTGAGTTAGATGGTCTAAGGCCGATTTTGGCACCGCCCACATATATTTGAAGAAATTTTCAAATTTTGACTCTCAATAACTTCAGAACAGTTCGTGCTAGTATAACGAAATTTTGTAGAGGGCATACCATTGTTGTGTTAAATTCAGCTATAGAAAAGAAACGAAATCGCTTCCCGAACACGCCCACTTTTTCATAAAAGTTATATTGAAAGGAGGTGGAAATATTAAAAAGCTCATATCTAATTAACTGATACCGCTATAATAATATAATTTGGTGCATACATCAATTTTCATATTCTTTACATTATTTTTGCAAAATTTTGGAAAGTGGGCGTGGCACCGCCCACTTATGAGTCACGCAATTTTCAAATCCGACTGCTAATAACTTCAGAACGGTGTGAGATAGATTTACGAAACTAGGTACCAGGCATGTTATGTTTATGTAGAGTACTACCACAGAAAATAAGAAAAATCGGTGAACGACCACGCCCACTTTTGGACTAAAGTTCTCTAAACGAGAGTTAGGAAACCGTAATATGCAATATCTGTTTAACTGATAAAGATATAATGCTAAAATTTAGTACACTCCTTCACCTGATGATGTTATTAGTGATGTTTAAAGGTTTTTTGGTAATATTTTGGAAAATGGGCGTGGCACCGCCCACAAGTGAATAAACAAAATATCAACATTTCACTATTAACAAGCCACTGTGAAAGTATCATAAAGATCTGCAATGAAAACTGATCTTCAAATAGGGACAAACAACATAATAAAATCCGTGAGCGTGCCACCACCCAGTTTTTTAAAATTATGTAAATATTGATTAATGGACACATATATCCGTATATCAAAAATTTCACAAAATACGTTAAAAGTTATGGGCATGGCACGCCTTCTTTTCCAAAGTTATATATAGGACATGGTATAACCCTTGAAAAGATCGATTGAGTACTTTTGGATCATGTAAGCGGTTAATGCTTTATAAGCAAGGGGCGTGGCCGCGCCCACCGAATTCGCTATTGTTTAGGCTGGGAATAGATTGGTTTTTAAAATAGGCGAAATCGGATGAAAACCACGCCCCCTTTTTCTAGAAACTAACGCTGGGTATTTAATGTTCGGTTCACCCGAACTTAGACTTCCTTACTTGTTAATATTCGATTACCTATATAAATCGAATTTTTTTCTAAGTAAAGATTAATATATGTATGATTAGGCATATAAATAATTACTTGTTTGGGTTTTTGGAACGAAGCCACGAACATCGGCATGGAAACAACAAAGAAATAATTTTTCTAAGAACATATGAGCATTTCCGTAGAATGGTCAACCAGAGCAAAAATTTTAAATGTTAATAAAAATAAATTCTTGTTTAACCCTGTTATACAAAATTACCCAAATTTTTATAAATATAAAGCTTTGGAAGTAGATTTAAATTTTTTTTATGAAAAATTTGGCTTTAAACATGAAAATTTTTTTTTTCATTTCCAGCCAGTTTTAAAGGCCTGTTTCTTTTCAATTTTTTCACATGTTCGACTTACACTAGCGATCCTTTTTTGCAACAAAATACCCCCATGAATATCAGTTAAGACCATCAAAATGAAAGAAGAGTGAACGACGATGTCTTAACTGTAAATTTTTATTGAAACTTTTACCTCTGCCTGGATCGTACGTTCGCGACCAAAAAAATACATTTTTATTACCACTTCTCAAGGAGTGTAAGGAAATGTATAGAACAACATTTCTAAAGCCGGTTGAGTGCACTTAATTGAAAACCAAAACTACTTCTCTTGAAGGGTTTACCAAACCTTTTTTTTAATTCTCAAAGTTGCGTACGTTCGCGACCGTTTTGCATTTTGATATATTTTTTCCTACCAAAAACTGAAGCAAGAAAAAATAGGTTGTTAATATACTTTTTTTGCATGGTTAATAATGGATCATAGGGTTTTGAATAATTTTAATGAAGTTATTCATAAATTTTACAACCATACATTATAGTGAGTATACTTTATGTTATGCAAGCCACTTTCGAGTCTTTCGGTGTGAGCCGCGGGATTTCAGTAGAGTCTAATAATTTATGCTATCTTCTTTCTTTATAAATACAACATATAAGATTTAAACTTGTGAATTAAGTGTTCCTATTCATATAATTTGTAAAACATTATGCCGAAAATAGGAAAAGAAAGTGTATGGAAAAATCGTACGTTCGCGACCCGTACGTTCGCGACCGGTATTTAAGCGTATATATAAAAATGTACTGAAGATATTTTAAAGCGAAATAAACGAAAAGAAAGTCACTTTATGCCACTTCAATATGTTATCAACCATTTTGAAAAAATCCATTCCATTTCGCTGAATTTTGAATTTTTCCAGTTGCACAAAAAAGTCACTTCCATTATGCGTACGTTCGCGACCACATGTTTATTGCCCCCACAGTCTAAACTAAAAATCGAACAAACCTGCCTCTTGCACCTAAAATTGACCTTCCAAAATGCTATCAAAGTAGCAAAAAAAAAACAACAAAAACCTATGTTTACTTTGTTTTTTGGCCCATAAACGCGTACGAACGTACTGTTCGCGACCGTGGAAACACCCATATACCAATAGCTAGATAGCTAAATGAATAGCAATTTTTTTGTTTTTGTTGTTATTGGTATTTTCCTGTGTACATAATTTACAACAACACAATGATATTTTAGTAGTTTTAAGTTTCTTTTTGTTTATGCATTAACAATTAAGATACATACACGCATACTTAGCTGTTCGAATCAATACAAATAAAACTAAATAAATATGTGAATTGTACTATTTTACGCACACAAGCGAATATTCAACTAGTCTTACCATCAAACTAACTAGTTGAAAACTACTTTACAACTAGTATGTGCACTAAGCCCAACTAGTCAGCCAACTGTCATATTTTCTTATAAGCAACTGGTATTTTTACAATGTTGATGTCCTACGAAATTTCAATTGTCAGGTTTCGACCAGAACATACCAGTCATATACATACTAGTTTGCATATAGTTGAAATATACCAGTTTCATAGTAGTTTCATAGTAGTAGATACTCCGAGTGTCTAAAAAAATGCATTTCGTCTCATTTCTGCTGTAACCTCGTATCTTAAAAAAACCACTTAAATAGTTCAGTTTTGCATACTGATTCCCAATTCTAGATTCCCGAAGTATTTCCACATTAGAAAGAATATTCTCATACAGTGTCGTTACGAGGTTAAAGCAGAATTGGAAGGATATTTAAAAATTTTGATTGAAAAAGGTCAATGCAACTGAAAGATGCATATAATAGCTATAAAAACAAATAAAAACTAAAAGCAAACTTTGTTTTAATAACTTCATAGTTGAAAGAATGCATATAAGGTAATTAGAGTTTGAACTTTTTCAAACTAGAACAATTTGAACATGAAAATTGTAGTTGAATACTAGTATGGAATAGACTTTTTCTGACTAGTATGGTTTCAACCAGAAAATTGTAGTTGTATACTATTATGTTGTCTGACTAGTTTGATGTTTCACTGCAGGGTATTTACTCCCGGCAGTAATGCTAACAATGTGTGAGTAAAGATATTCACCTCGTTTCCTTAGGCATGGTGAGTAGTCAATTGTAATGTAGAAGGTAGTATGGTTTGGTTTAAATAAGTTTGGTGAGGTTGAGAACTTCATTTATTGAGCCCCCTCATAATTGTTGTAGTGTAGGATATCGGTCCAGAAGGTACATAATTCTAATCGTATTTACGACTGGAATTATTATTTTTTTTTACCCAGCGTACTAGTACTAGTACAAGGGTATTATAACTTAGTTGGGATAACGGTTGGTTGTACAGGTATAAAGGAATCGAGATAGATATAGACCTCCATATATCAATATCATCAGGATCGAAAAAAAAATTGATTGAGCCATGTCCGTCCGTCTGTCCGTTAACACGATAACTTGAGCAAATAATGAGATATCTTCACCAAATTCGGGGTGCGTACTTATTTGGATTCAGAATAGATTGGTATTGAAAATGGGTAAAATCGGACCATAACCACGCCCCTTTTTCGATATCGAAAATTTCGAAAAACGTATAAAACGGGTTAATTCAATATCAGAAGCAGCTACAATGATAAAATTTGCAATATGTATTGATTTAGATGCTCTTAGGCCGATTTTATAAAATTTTTTGAAAAGGGGCGTGGCACCGCCCACATATATTTGAAGAAATTTTCAAATTTTGACTCTGAATAACTTCAGAACAGTTAATGATGGTATAATGAAATTTTGTAGAGTGCATTCTATTGTTGTGCTAAATTCAGATATAGAAAATAAACGAAATCGCTTAGCGACCACGCCTACTTTTTCATAAAAGTTATATTGAAAGGAGGTGGAAATATTGAAAAGTCCATATCCAATTAACTGATACCGCTATAATAATATAATTTGGTACATACATCAATTTTCATATTCTTTACATTATTTTTGCAAAATTTTGGAAAATCGGCGTGGCACCGCCCACAAGTGAATAAACAAAATATCAACATTTCACTATTAACAAGCCACTGTGAAAGTATCATAAAGATCTGCAATGAAAACTGATCTTCAAATAGGGACAAACAACATAATAAAATCCGTGGGCGTGCCACCACCCACTTTTTTAAAATTAGGTAAATATTGATTAATGGACACATATATCCGTATATCAAAAATTTCACAAAATACGTTAAAAGTTATGGGCATGGCACGCCTTCTTTTCCAAAGTTATATATAGGACATGGTATAACCCTTGAAAAGATCGATTGAGTACTTTTGGATCATGTAAGCGGTTAATGCTTTATAAGCAAGGGGCGTGGCCGCGCCCACCGAATTCGCTATTGTTTAGGCTGGGTATAGATTGGTTTTTAAAATGGGCGAAATCGGATGAAAACCACGCCCCCTTTTTCTGAAAACTAACGCTGGGTATTTAATGTTCGGTTTACCCGAACTTAGACTTCCTTACTTGTTGTAATTAAGTTTTGTTTTAGAGGGACTCTATACTAAAGTGTACTGCTGATGATAGCTTCGAGGATTGCCAAGAACCTCCCCAGCCACTGAAGCCTAGCCCTGTCAATGGGTCCCGTCCGGCTTTCTTCGCTGCTACGACATTTCATATGCCTATCAGCAGGTTTATTACAAATTCAGCCGACCAATAACCAAATTGTGCCTTCTGCCAACCAAAGAAGATTTATTTTGCGAGAATGAAGACTGAATCGAATTCGTAATTTTCAATATTTTTCTATGTTATCGCTATCTTAAGTTGAACATATTTTGTAAATTAATTATATAGTTCAAGGGCGGCGGTATGTTGAGTTTGAACTTTCATTTCTTAATTAATACTCTACTTTTGCTTTGCATAAGGGTTAACGCACCTGCATTGGTAGCACTAGTCATTGTGACATTTGCATTATCTCTTTGTTTTGGTCTTCTTTAGTTTTTTCTATTTTATAGTCCATTTTCTACCGCCCGCAACATTAAAAATTGAATTTGCATAGTTGTTAGTAAAGCATCTTTTATTACAAAAAACGAGAATTAAATGATATTAAAAGCATAAAGAATTGTGTTGCTTTGTTCTTATTGGAAATCCCACATCGAATCGTAAGCTTGAATAATATACATTACTTTGGACATCAGTGCCTGGTAAATCGCAGAAAAGAAGGTAATCCGCTACAACAGTGTTTATTTTGCAAAAATATCTTTAGCGTGGTATACGCCGATCCTTTTGCCATTACTATCGCCAAGTTCATACATGGAATTTCCGATGACATTTAGGACTATGCACTTGACTTATTTTGGTGCTAACTTGGCGTTATAATTTTCGATTTGGGAGCTTTGTTTAAAGTTTCGGCGATATACCACTTGTCCTATTTGAATCTTAACATCTCTACTTCTTGTATCGTATACCATTTTACTCCTTTCGTGGGCCAACTTCAGCAGTTTGTTTCAACTTCGACATGAACATCCTTCAATGCACCTAACTTTCGGTATAGCTCGTATGATGCAGCATGCTGTATCATTGGCACACCCAAAGTGGCATAGTACGGCGACATATTGATTGCTGAATGTGTAACACTGCGGAGAGCAAACGCGGCATCGCTGACATATCTATCCCAGTGCTTCTGGTTGTCCTTTATGAATGATCGGATGATTTGCAACACCGATCTATTTACCCTCTCCGCAGCGTTACCTTGCGGCGAATAAAATGCCGTCCTTACGTGTTTGGTGCCGTACTTTTGAAAGAAGCTGTTGAACATCTCCGATACAAACTGTTTTCCGTGGCCCGAATGGACATATTCGGGTACGCCGAATATGTGGAAAACATCTTTTTACAGGTACTTTATGACATCAGCTGAAGTTGCCCGTCTTATTGGTTTCAAAAACACGAATTTGGAAAAGTGGTCTAAACAAACAAACACGTACACATTAAGATCACTACTACGAGGATACGGACCCATAAAATCAATAAACAAGCGTTGGAAAGGTCGTTCAGTGAGTTTTTGTTTTCCCATAAAAAGTGGCTTAAATACATTTTGTGTTTTGTTTATCTTGCAGGTATCACAATCTTTCACGTGTGCGCTAACATCTGATACCATTCCTGGCCAATAATATTTTTGACGTAGTCGAGATAAAGTTTTGTGTATACCGCCGTGACCAGCAGAGGGTGAGCTGTGAGACGACTCGCAACTCAGACGGAACCCAGAGCTTCCAAGTCTGGTCCCTTAGAAACTCATCCCCCCTGTCGAATTTTGTCCGTTTATAAACGTAACCGTCTGACAAACATAAGTCAGGTAGTTTGTCCTTGTTCTCGGTCACCGTCTTTTTCAACTTCGCATACTTTTCCGACTCGAAGCACGGTTTTTTTTTTGTTTTTTTTTTCAGAGGAGGAAGCATCGAAAGCCTCACAGTCAGTGTATGACTTTAACACACTAAACCTCCTACCGTCATGTACCGATCCCCCCGGTACTACCGTTAAGTATTCCGTCGGGAGGTGGTTTGAGCACAAGTCTCAACGTCAGTTGGTCAGCGTTACTGTACTATTTCAGTTCTTAGCTGGGGATCTTTTGTTAGATTTTTCATTCATCTAGTCTGGAGTATTGATCATATTGATCAAAGAAAGTCGTTCTTGTCCTACTACCAAAAGATATGTATATAGTGTAGTGTACTCATACAAACATATGTACATAGCGTGCAACAGCCACGACCTACATGCATGTCTGTTTGTATAGCCGCATTTGAAAAATGCATTTGACACCTTTGACCAATAGCGTTGCTTAAAGTATGTCAATACTTTAGCTGAGCCAGCGTTTATTCTGGAGCTCTGCTTGGTCTGACGCTAAGCGCTTCTATTGGCTAATGCAAGTAATTGCCAAGCTGAAGTTGAATTCAGCTACATAGAAGCCGAGAAAGAGGAGGAGTCTAGCAAATAACTTTCTGTGACAAATTTGTGTATAAATAGAATAAGATTTGTTAATAAAGACTCAGACATGATTTGAAGTGAACCACACGCTCAACAGATTATCTCTCACATTTATTCCGGCTGTCTCCCCGATAGCCTATTTGATCGGCCGAATCTCTCCGGCCTTTACAATAAGAGAGATACTTTTAAAATTAAAACCATTGACCCCTTGGGTCCACCACATGGCGATCCTGCCCAACGACCAGTGGAACTTCTGATGAAATTTTCATAAAATACACGGAGCCTTATGTGCCCGAACAAACAAATGAGCCATCAGAAACGTATCCAACCTACGTACCCACACCAATAAATGAAGGTCCGAAAAGGTTGACCATAGAATAGTACAAAGCTAGGCAGGCCGAATACAAAAGGCCGAAAGAACAAACAGAACAACAAAAGCAAAAGAAGAAGCGCCGAAGTGGAAGGCAATTCAAGGAAAGACAGGCAAAAGCCATTCTATATAACCAACTAAATCTAGAATATAGGAAAGATAACAAAATATGTATTATTAAGAAGATTAAGATGTTGAGGTATAAAAAATCGTATAAATAAAATTAATACAAAAAAAAATTTTTTTTAAATAGATAACGTAAAACTTCTAGAATTTGATATGGGCTCTCAGAAATCGAAAATAAGTGACCCCAAGGCCAATGTGGTCAATGAAGTTGTACTAGAAAACAGACAAAATGGTTCCACCAGCCTTGTAGAGACGCTGTTAATAATAAAAACAACAGTTTTGATTTTTAATTTAATTCTAAAAATCCATAAAATATATAGGAGCCAATTGAAGAAGGCAATAAACCAAAACATTAAGAATGACCAAGTTTAAACAATGAGTACCTGGCAGAAAGTGGAGGAAAAGATACAAATTTCAGAAGAGAAGTTCAATAAATCTTATAAATGCCTGAATAAAGCAGTAAGAGTTAGAGAAGAAACATTCCGTAAACACATTGAAATCCTTTTTACTGAATTAGAAGCCATAAGGAGCATTTCCAATGCACATTTTGAAAAGCTCACCAAAGAGCACAAAGGAATTGTATTGGACATATTCTGGCACAAAAGAGACAAAATATTAAAAATTACATCAAAATACGAATATGAGATAGAAATCACTCATAAAATTGAACAAAATATCGAACTTCCAGCAGAAATTTTTAACCACAGCCCAGATATTCATATAGTCACAATGTCACAATTTAATCTACAATTAGCTTCGAAATCAATTCCTAACTTTTCAGGAAATTACAAAGAGTTAGATGCATTTCTGAAAATTATTGAAATCATCTACAATGACTTGGAAAACACTGCAAAACCGGCATTGGTTGATTTTGTAATTTACGTAAAGCTAAGTCAGACGGTGAAGACAAATATCACCGCAATATCAATCCCAAAAACCTTTCAAGAGTTGAGTACATCCCTTAAAAATAAATACAAAAGTACAACTACAATACCCCAAATTCAAAATCAATTATCTAACCTCCACCAAAGGAATTTGAGTATCCTAGATTATAAAAATAAAATTTTACAACTAATATCGGAACTAAACAATCTACAGATAGGGCAACTAGGCGCGAGTGCATCCCCTGAACAGAAAGCACTTATCGCCAACCTAAATGAGCAATACAGTCTTACGGTCTTTAAAAATGGGCTAAACGAAAGCTCAAAACAGACGGTATTTGCAGCACTACCTAAAACTTTTGACAGCGCTGTTAACCTGGCTCTAGAGCTAGAGCAAGGAACACAAAACAGCAGCCGAAATGTAATGTTCTTCAGAAATGAAAGACACAACTGGAACAACAATTACCAGAATACGTATAGGCAGCAAAACAATGGAAATAGAAACCATTATCAGCCTAGGTATTCCAGTAATAACAATGCTAAACAACAGAATTTTCCAAGGAATTTGCCCAACCAAACACAGAACGGCAATTCCAATAGGTATGTGAATACTCCCAGACCCAACTCGCACAACAATTTCCCAAGGCAGGGAAATAATAACCAACAAAGGCGAGAATACAACAACTACCAAAGACAGGGAAACTCCAATTACAATAGTCGCCGAATGAACGTCGTCCAATTCCAGGGAAACGTGGACGACCCGGAGGACTACGATGGCAATCTTCCGGGGGACAGGGACATGTAGATAAAAATAAGTCCAGAAATATTTTTGTTATCACAGAAAATCTAACAAATTACCTAACACTAAATAACTCTGAATTTAACAAGCCGATGTCCTTCCTGATTGACACAGGAGCAGACATTTCAATTTGCAAAAACCCATTTCACGATGAATTCGACATCGATACTGAAGCTAGATGTAAACTTACGGGCATAACAAAAGAAGAAATTTACTCGATCGGTACGTCTAAGCTAAATTTCTTAATAGACAATAATAAAACATGTATACATTTCCAATTAGTAAACGAGAATTTTCCAATAGCAACAGATGGAATACTTGGTAGAGATTTCTTGATAAAACACCTATGTAAAATCGATTATGAAACATTCACTATAGCAATAAATCTAAAAGACAAAGAAATTATTTTACCAATCCACACAAGATTACCTAAAAACAAGACTGTAATGATACCGCCAAGAACTGAAATAATTCTTCCAATCAACCTAAAGATAGAAGAGGACAGCGTAGTTTGCAATCAAGAGATACAAGACGGAGTATTTTTGGCAAATTCTATAGCACCCGCAAAAGGAACAGTACACGTAAAAATAATGAACACTAACAGTCACGCAGTCAATATAAAAGAACTCAGATTCATGACAGAGGGACTATCCAATTACGATATTTTAAGTAAGAAAAACGAAGAAAACTCGTACAGTACCGAACGTTTTGACAAATTAATAAACGAACTAAAACTAGAAAAGCTAGACAAAAACACAGAAAATGAGCTAAAAGATATATTTTACAAATACCAATCCATTTTCCATTTAGAAGGAGAAAAACTTTCAATAAATAATTTCTACAAACAAAAACTTAATTTAACTGATAACGTACCAGTATACATTAAAAACTACAGACTCCCACAAACCCAGCAAGATGAAATTCAAAAACAAGTTCAAGAATTGGTCGACAACAACATCATCGAACCATCAGTCAGCCCCTACAACTCCCCACTCCTTCTGGTACCCAAAAAGAGTAACACTGAAGAGAAGAAATGGCGCCTGGTAGTGGACTATAGAAAACTGAATGACAAAGTAATAAACGACAAATTTCCTTTAACAAGACTTGAGGACGTATTAGATGTCTTAGGCAGAGCCAAATACTTCACAACTTTAGACATGACAAGCTCTTTTCACCAAATACCTTTGCAAAACGACTCGAGACCACCCACAGCATTTTCGACTCAAGATGGTCACTACCAATTCAAACGTCTACCATTCGGATTAAAAATATCCTCAAATAGTTTCCAAAGAATGCTAACGATTGCACTAAGCGGTTTAAAATCCGAAGCATTCCTCCACGTAGACGACATCATCGTTTTCGGATGCTCCTTGAAGCACCATAACAGAAACCTCATAAGAGTTTTCGATAGGTTAAAATATTACAACCTCAAACTTAATGCAAGCAAATGTCAATTTCTTAAATCAGAAGTGATTTATTTAGGACATTTAATAACAGATAAAGGCATAAAAACAGACCCAGCCAAATGCGAGGTAGTACGCAACTATCCCAAACCGACAAATCCAGACGAGACAAGACGATTCATAGCTTTCTGCAATTACTACAGGCGTTTTATACCAGATTTCGCAAAAATAGTAAAATGCCTCAACTCACTATTACAGAAAGGAAAACCTTTTATTTGGTCAGAAGAATGCGAAAAAGCATTCAACAACTTAAAAGACAAACTAATTAACCCGCCCATTTTACATTATCCAGACTTTGACAAACCTTTTATACTAACAACAGATGCTTCTGATTTTGCATTAGGAGCCATACTATCACAAGGAGAAATTGGTCACGATTTACCAATTTCCTATACAAGCAAATCTCTACAAAAACATGATATCAACAAGCCAATTATCGAAAAAGAACTGTTGGCAATTCATTGGGGAATAAACTATTTTAGAACATACCTGTATGGTAGAAAATTTATTGTTGTAACTGACCATAGACCCCTAGTATCACTATTCTTACATAGAAATCCGTCATCGAAAATGACGAGAATTAGAATAGATCTATCAGAATATGATTTTGAAATTGTATACAAACAAGGTAAAATTAACACAAATGCTGACGCACTGTCACGAATTAAGTTAGATAGTGACGTACTTAAATCAATGATTCCCACTAGTAAAATTGAAAAAGAAGATAAGAAAATTAACGTAGTAACAAGGAGCAAGGCCGCGAATTTAAAAGAAATGAAAGAAAAGAATTTAAAAGAAAACGATAATAAGGAAACCGGTAGACGCATTAAGGAAAGCACATCTCATAAGAAGCCTGCGCAACTTCACATTTGGGAATGCACATCCTTTAATGACGTAAAGAATATGAAGAAATTGAAATTTAATATTGAAAAAGACAGTGGTACCACAATTGAATTAATGAATGATGAAGTGCACGTAACTTGTAGCGATGACCCTTTGAATCTAGATTCAATGTTGGAGAAACTACATAGTTTGCTAAGGAATTCACATATAAAGGAGCTAGCCCTTTGTGAAAAAGATTATATATCGCACCCTAAATACAAAAGGGTCACAACTCAAAATTAGAGGTTCTTTGCTTTGAACGCTTCTAGATAGCGCTAGCTTAGCTCTATTTTTTTAAAACCAAGTAGGACGGTAGCCGTTTAGTTGAAGATGATAATCATTAAGAAAAAAATCGGCTGTTATAGTTGATCAAGCGTTTGTGAAAGGATAAATGTCGAAAAAACCACCTGAAATTTTTTTGAGTTGTGACCCTTTTGTATTTAGGGTGCGATATATAAAAATATTGATATAAATGTATTCAAGAGGAAATACAATGAGTTAGAAATGAATAAACGCGCGCCGATACAAATACTAATATACAAAGCTCCAAGGGAAATAAACAGCATGATAACAAAATACAAACTGATAGACGAATTTCACTGCTCAAATATCGCAGGCCATTTAGGAATTCGAAAAACAATTTTAAAACTAAAACAAAGATACATTTGGAAAAATATGAGACAAATGGTAAAAGAATTTGTAAACAATTGCAAAAAATGCACTCAAAACAAAATTGTTAGACACACAAAAGAGCCTCTTGTGGTGACAGACACCCCGGCATCTACATTTGACACTATCGCGATTGACACGGTCGGTCCGCTTCGCATATCAAACGGCTATAGATACATATTGACAATGCAATGTGATCTATCAAAATTCGTAATAGCACACCCCATTGAGTCAAAAGACGCAAAAACAGTTGCGACCACGCTGGTTGAACAACTGATTCTCAAGTACGGTTTCATAAAAACATTGAAATCAGATAGGGGTACGGAATTTGTAAATGAGTTAATGAAACATGTGTGCAACATACTTAACACGAAACAAGTATTTTCCACACCATACCACCACGAAACTATGGGCTCACTTGAGAAAAACCATAGGACACTTAACGAATTTTTACTTTCCTTTGCGGACGATTATGAATGGGATAAATGGGTTCCATATTACACTTTCGCTTACAACACAACCCCACACGTAGATACATTGTATTCACCGTATGAGTTAGTTTTCGGTAAATTACCCGCGCTAGCAAACGACAATATAAATAAACAAACAAAAATTTACGACATTGATGACTATGCCAATGAGTTGAAATTGAGACTCCAAAGGTCAATACTCAATGCCAGGAACATTATCAAAACTGTTAAAGAGAAACGAAAGTCAAAATATGACAATAAAATAAACAAGGTTGAGTTGGAAATAGGAGATCTAGTGTATGTAAGACTAGAAAATAAGAAAAAAAGCCAAAGCCCATATCATGGCCCATATAGAATTGTAAAACGAAACGGCGTAAATTCCATAATAGACATAAATGGCAAACACAAAGAACTGCACAATAATATTTTAAAGAAATACTTAGAAATAACCTAAGGCAAATAAGCCGACATATGTTAGAAATTACATATATATAGATGAAATTACATGTAAGGAAACACTTAGAGATAAGATAAAACAAGTCCACCGACATCTGTAAATAATTATATTAAATATTTTAGAATATTGTATGTAACCCAATTACACTTAAGCAAACCATACCCATAGATGTAAGTATGTATATTCATATGAAAGGTATTTGCATAGCTCCACACAAAAATTTATTTCATTTTTATCAAACGAAATAAATTTTTCTCTTTTGCGGTAAGGGTGTAGTGTACTCATACAAACATATGTACATAGCGTGCAACAGCCACGACCTACATGCATGTCTGTTTGTATAGCCGCATTTGAAAAATGCATTTGACACCTTTGACCAATAGCGTTGCTTAAAGTATGTCAATACTTTAGCTGAGCCAGCGTTTATTCTGGAGCTCTGCTTGGTCTGACGCTAAGCGCTTCTATTGGCTAATGCAAGTAATTGCCAAGCTGAAGTTGAATTCAGCTACATAGAAGCCGAGAAAGAGGAGGAGTCTAGCAAATAACTTTCTGTGACAAATTTGTGTATAAATAGAATAAGATTTGTTAATAAAGACTCAGACATGATTTGAAGTGAACCACACGCTCAACAGATTATCTCTCACATTTATTCCGGCTGTCTCCCCGATAGCCTATTTGATCGGCCGAATCTCTCCGGCCTTTACAATAAGAGAGATACTTTTAAAATTAAAACCATTGACCCCTTGGGTCCACCACAATAGATAGAGCTATATAGGCATGTACATACTTACACTACATCTACTCGCTTATTCTGTCTCACTAGCTCTTCTGCATCTAGCCGGTTGGAGTGGCCGTGTTTCCGGCCCGCATCTATAATAATTCAGTACGTTTATAAGTAATCAATTATACTCACAACATATTCAGTTACAAGGTAATGCAGTGGGGAAGCCGCGTCCCCAATCTGCTCCTTCTGGTTTGTGTCTCGAGGACCAGGCGGTTGAAAGGCCGTGTTTCCACCCGCATCTGAGATACTTACGTACTCTTAAAATTTTGTTTGCAGGTCAATACAGTGAAGAGGCTGAATCTCCAATCTGCACCTCTGGTATATGTTTGTTAAACTAGGTGGTTGAAAGGCCGTGTTTTCACCTACGTTTGAGATACTTACTTACTCTTAAAATGTTGTTTGCAGGTCAATACAGCGGAGAGGCTGAATCTCCAATCTGCAACCTGCACCTCTGGTATATATTTGTTAAACTAGGTGGTTGAATGGCCGCGTTTCCACCTACGTTTGAGATACTTACGTACGCTTAAAATTGCGTTTGCAGGTCAATGCAGTGGAGAGGCTGAATCTCCAATCTGCAATCTGCACCTCTGATATAGGTTTGTTAAACTGGGCTGTTGGAAGGCCGTGTTTCCAACCCGCCTATTGTTTTTCGTGTTTGTTTGCTTTCCTTCAGTCTTCCCTTCTGCGGCGCAGCCGTTCCAAACTTCTAAGCCACTTCATGGCTTCTGCGATTACCTCGCACGCTGCCATCCATTTTTGTTTACTTCGTAGCATGTGACCAACCAGCGACTCCGGAGTGTAGTCCTCATCGGCTATGCTGCGTAGTTTACTTCTAAAGCTGTACGATCTGGGGCATTCGAAGAACACGTGGTAGACGTCTTCCACTGCCTCGCCTCCACAGTGATCGCATACGTTGTTGCTTTCGTGCTTAAACCGATAAAGGTATTCTTTAAAGCATCCGTGGCCGCTTAAGAACTGGGTCAGATAAAAATCTACCTCCCCGTGTGTTCTCGTTACCCATGTTTTAATATCTGGTATACAGCGGCATGCCAGCGCCCCTTATTCGATAGGTTCTGTTTTGCCAATTTTGAATACTAATCTCGCGTGCTTCGGACCGCGAGTTTCTATCCTCAAACGTTGTGGCTGCTTCCTTTGCCAACATGTCAATTGGACACAAGCCAGAGATTACCAGTGCGGCATCGTCTGATACAGTTCTAAACGCGCTACAAACTCGGAGAGCACACAAGCGATAGGTCGACTTCACCCCGCGTAGGTACGACTGATACTCCATGGCGTGCTGCCATACCGGTGCCCCGTAGAGTAGTTGGCTTTTCACTACCCCTGCCAGTAGCTGACGCCGCCCTTGCTTTGGACCTCGTGCGTTTAGCATTATCCTCGATAACGATGATATGGTTTTCGCTGCTTTCTCGTTAGCGTATTCTAGATGCGTTTTGAAAGACAGCCTCCTGTCTATCACGATTCCCAGATACTTAACTGCAGGCATTGTTTCAATGTCATGGTCTCCGATTCTTATCGTGACCTGCTCTACCTTTTTCCTGCTTGATACTAGCACCGCCTCTGTTTTGTGCTCCGCAAGCTGTAGTCCATGTTGCATGAGCCATGTTTGAACGCTGGCTATGCTTACATTAGTTTTTCCACATATATCACTTAAGTGTTTGGCAGTAACAATCAATACGATATCATCCGCGAATCCGATAATCTTAACTCCATTAGGTACTTTAATTCGCAGCACTCCGTCGTACATGATGTTCCATAGTAATGGGCCGAGCACGGACCCTTGAGGAACCCCGCCTGTGACATGGAGCCTTTCCGTGCCATCTGCCGTTTCGTATTGCAGCAGACGTCCGTCAAAATAGCTGCGGATTATGCGTCTCAGATAATAGGATATACCTACCCTGTCTAGGGTATCCAGAATTTTCTCCCAGTTAGCGCAATTGAATGCGTTCTTTACATCTAAGGTCACGATAAGGCAGTATTCCTTAGATCCCTCGAGCCAGCGTGTGCCGCTTATTGCATCTTGAGCGGTATCTCTAGCCACGTTCACTGCATTTATGGTGGATCTGCCTCTTCTGAACCCAAACTGGTTGTCAGATATGCCACCCACCTCTTCTATTTCTTTTTCTAGACGATTGTAGATTACTCGCTCAAGAATTTTGCCTGCCGAGTCGAGCAGGCAAATGGGCCTGTAGCTGGATGGCTCCGCCAGGTTTTTTCCAGGCTTCGGCAGTAGCACCAAATTTTGGCGTTTCCAAATCGAAGGGAATGTCGCCTCAGCTAGGCATGCAGTAAATAAGTTCGCGAACGTTGACGCCTTATAATCAACCGCCACCTTCAGTACTTTGTTAGGCACGCAGTCTGGACCAGGAGACTTGTTGTCATCTAGTCTCTTAACCGCTAGGAGCACTTCCTCTACCGTCACTTCATTAAATGCATATAATGGATTATTTGGCGTAGGGGAAACTAGTTTTCTTTGCGTGGGAAAGAGAGTATCGACCACGTTTTTGAGGAATGACGGGCATGTTGGTATGGGTTCGCGCTTGGTTTTCAACTTTTTCAAGACCAATTTGTAAGCCGTTCCCCATGGGTCGTGTTCAGCCTCATCGCAGAGGTTGAGAAAGCATTGTCGTTTGCTATTCGCTATTGCCGCCTTCAAAGCATGACGCGCAGCTTTATAGGCAGCTCTGCACTCTAAGAAGGTTGGCCTATCTCGTGATCTTTGGAAGCGCCGCCTCGCCCGAATACATTCTCTCCTTAGCGTTTGTATGCTGTCATTCCACCAATACGCCGAGCTTTGCTGTTTCCGTATGGTCTTTCTGGTCATCGACGCATCGCATGCTCCTTTGATGTCAGCCATTACCTTAGTGGCTATAAAGTTCGCGCTGCCTGTATACTCGGATGCTGGCAGCATTGCCTTGAAAACATCGGAGTCGAAGGTGTTGACCTTCCAACCCCGACTCCTCACGAAAGTTCGGTTGGTAGGAGTCCTTCCCCGTCTACTTTGATGCCCACTATGATGGCCGAGTGATCGCTTTGCGTATAGCACTCACTAATCTTCCAGTCGCACATCCTAAACATATTTTCACTTACGAGCGTAATGTCTATTATGGGCCCGAAGCCATTTCTGGAAAATGTATGTTGCCCACCTGTAATAAGAAGCGCTACATCCAAACAAGCGAACGCTTCGAGAAGAACTCTCCCCTTCGGAGAAGTTCGCTGTGAGCCCCATTCGACAGCCCATGCGTTAAAGTCGCCAGCTATGACGAACCGCTGCCTCGTAGTCGCGTCTGTGGCTATCTTACCAACAACTTCTTCAAAAGCTTCTAGCGAGGTGCTAGGTGGTATATAGCAGCTATATACGAAGATAACTCCTATCCTGCCGCACACAAAACCTCTTTCTTTAAGAACGGGCTCTATGTACAACGGGTTTTCTCCGCTGGACCAAATTGCTGCCTTACCACATAAATCGGGTAGCCAACCCAAGGACTTGTTCCTGTATGGCTCGCTTATTATTGCAACGACGACTTTTAGTTCCTTTATGGTTTGCGACAATAGGTCTTGTGCAGCTTCGCAGTGGTTGAGATTGAGTTGGACCAATCTCATGACGGTCTGAGTTTCCGGACCGCCTCTCTGTATACCGGGCAGTTGTTTCCCCCCCTACGATGATCAACGCTATTGACTCCTCTTTCAGTGCACAGAATGCACTTTGCCGTGCACGTTTTGGCGATGTGTCCCTCGCTTCCGCAATTAAAGCATTTCCCTTTTGCATCCTTTTCGATGTTGCAGTTCCTCGAGATATGTCCGAAGTCCATGCACCTGTAGCAGCGTTTTGTCTAAATTTTCGCTCGAATACGGCATACCACCCAGCCTATTCTAACTTTGCTACTGGCTAGTAGCTTTCTGGCCGCTTCTCCAGGAATCGAGATTGTCGCCGTTAGTGTTCCGCCGTAGGCTTTCCGAATGGATCGTATGTTGGACGGTTGCATTTCAAGAGCTGGGAACTGCGAGTTCAGTGCCTGGCAGACTTCCGTTTCCGTCGTCACCTCATCCATATCCCGGATCTCGCATAGGGTCTCTTCCGTCAGGGACTTGACTTCGGATTTGCCAGATAAGGCTTGCCCTACTGCCGCTTGCAGCTTAGCGGTGCTGCCCTCTGCCTGCTTGGTTAGCTGGAACAACAACTCACCTTTCGCGGTCTTACGGATCTTGCGAACCATGGTACTAATCTCTTTAAGAGTCTCCTCGGTTTTTACAGCCTTTAGAATGTCCGCATACGAGCACCCTCTCGTGGATTTAATGACAATGGCGTCGGGTCGGGCAGCTTTGGGCTTCGGGGGTTTTTTCTGAACCGTTTGCCATGCTGCTCCTTGCCCTGGGGGTCCCGCTGTTTTCGAGACCTTGGCTGCTACCACGTCAGAGTACTTAGATGCTGGTTTTTGCGCATCCTTTTGCTTCTTTGGCTCTTTCTGTGGCGAAGGTGTTCCACCAGGAGCGCGTTCTCGCCCCCGTTTATCGCGTTGTTGCTGTGGCTGCTGGCTCAGTGACGGTGACGTCTGGGACTGCTTGGAGTCCACTCCCCTTTTCTCTCCCATGAAGGTTTCTGCTGCCTCATCGTAAGACACAGAGATCGCCTTTATTAAATCTTTAAGGTTTTGGTTAATGGAACGCTTTCCACTTCCAATAATTTCCTTAAGCTCTCCGATAAGCCTTCCTAGCGATTGAAACGCCTGGTCGTCTTCTTCTCTGCCCTCGAGCGCCAGCGCAGACTCCGTCCGCGCGGACATAGGCCTGCCCAAGATTTGAGGAGCTGAACGCGGGGGCGAGTGCCCTAGTCTCGACCGCCTCACGAAGGGGTTACCTACGTCCCCTTCATTCTCCCCGACTAGCGGTACAGGCACCCCCTCCATTTCGGTGACCGCCGCGGTGTCCGCTACTACCTTGGCGAGTCCCGCAACGATCCCCTTTGTGGTAGTAGACACTCTAAATTTTTATTTGTATTATCTTATTTTATATTGTTTTAATTATTATTAGTTAAATTTTATTTTATTTTTCTTTAAAAGTATTTATTTTATTATTATTTTTCGTAGTATGATTATATTGTTATTAATTTTATTATTATTTGGTTATATTAACTTTTTTGGTTATTTTATTTTAGCTCTGTTTATTTATTTTTCCTTAATTTATTCCCACCCCTAGTGGCCGAAAGACAAATGGGTTGTGTCTTAATTTATTCCCACCCCTAGTGGCCGAAACAAAGGGTTGTGTCTTTGCTACCTTGGCAGTACTGCCAAACGTCAGCTGCCTCGCTGATCTGGCCCCACCATTGTAAAGCTCTACAAGTAAGTTATCAATCAGCTGTTCGACTAACAGCTGTGCTCACCTGACTGGGAGCTCCGAATTCAGAGGCGAAATACGCAGGGTCTCATTCATGTGGACCGAAAAAAAAGTACGACTACCTATTGAAAAATGTATGATAACTATGTAAATATAAGAATTTAGTTGGTGAAAACTATTTATTGTTGCAGGTAATATAATTTAGAGTAGTTTGTACAAAAGTTTTCTCTGTTTAAAGACCATTTTATGATATCTTCTTAAACTTTGTAAAACTTTCCTGTGGTACTCGCAGAAGCAACCGTGTAGTTGATGTTGCCATGGGAATTCTCTTGTTCTTCCTTGTTTACACTAAAATACCATGTGCTAATATGGTAAATTTCAGCAAATACTTGAACAAAATAGTAACTTCTCTTATTTATTTCGTATCTAAATGAAGTTCCCCACCATTTTAAAGTGTTTACAAGCACAACGCACGCTCAAATATCTTTTTGGATATATGCGCAAAAATGTTCAACTAAAGGTGCATTCACATAGTACTCGCAAGTTTCTTAGGCATCGCTTTATTACAACGCACTTTAAATGTTTGCATAATGTCAAAAGCCTGAAAACTCATTCAATGCTATCTATTTTTAGCAGGTGTTAAGCTCAATCATGTATTTACCCAATTATACCAGTAAAAGCAGTAACTATATAATATTTGTTGAACTTGTCTTCAGTTCGGTATGGAACCAATTTCCCTGTTTTAATTAGTTTTAGCACATTGTGTCACGAGGTACATATACATATGTATAAATGTTAAGATATTACGTGCAAAATTCATATTAACAGCTGCTTACACTTCGGTATCCTCACTAAAGCGGTAAAGCATTAATGTCTTATGTCGCTTGCCGTATAACAATTCTGGTCGTTAGTCGTGCAAACGCTTAGAAGATGGTGAAAAATAGTGGATGATGTTCCTCTGCTTATTTCAAACACGTCAATAGCTTAGTAAATTAGTTATTTTGTTGGTAAATTTGTATAAGAAAACATATTGGACTCGACAAAATCTGTTCAACTGGGGGAAAGTTAGTAGTATAATAATATTTGGTCGAACGGTTAACTCCTACCAAACGGTGAACTCCTACCAAACGGTGAACTCCTACCGAACGGTTAACTCCTCCCGAGTTATGTTCATATTGAAAAGAAAACTTAGTATTGAACGGCTGAAGGACTGAACGAAGTGAACGATCCACTTCACTTTCAAACAAATTTAGTCTGGAAAATGCCTAGCTCTAGCACAAACGATATTTTAAAAACAACCAATATGTGAATCATAAAAACTGCTGCAAAATTTTTTACGCGACTATTTATTTTAGCTTCAACATTCTACTAGAAACAAAGAAAACCAAAGGTTAATTGCGAAAAAGTGGTCTTGTCGTCGATATGTTTTTCTTCATTAAGTAGATTAGCTTCTCCATAAATTTTTCAGTACTTAAAGCAACATTTTATTCCATTATAAATGCCATATAGTATTATCTTCTGCAATACTGGATACATTTCGGCTCATATTTCCATACTAAATATGCTTCAAAAGTTAACCTACACAGCAACCCTTCTCTGGAATTTCGCTCCATTTTTGAATGAAAATTACATCCCTGCTGCGATAGGGGTTGCTGTACTAGCTTTTTTTTTGACATTTTTCTCAGTGTCAACCGCTGATTTGACGTTTTTCTCAGTGTCAAAAGCCTGTGTGTTAGAAAGAGAAAGGAACAAAGATAACTTACTTGTAGGATTTTACAATGGGCCCCACCTTTGGGTGACAAGATCAGCTGTATTTGACACTTTGTAAATGTTTAGTAGCACGGTGACTCGAGACATATGTCGATGGCTCTTTCGTTTGTCAGTAACTCGTCAATGTGCATTCGTGAGAGTGTATCCGGAACCACGTTTAGTGCACCTTTACGATGTTGAATATCGAAGTCATAACCCTGGAGTTTCAGGCTCCATCTTGCCAACCTCCCAGAAAGATCTTTCTGTCATGAGCTAATTGAGGCTGGCATGGTCAAATATAATGGTGAACGGGGTTCCTTCTACATAAGGTCGGAATCTCTTCACACTCACGATAGCGGCGTAGCACTCCAGTTCGGTGGTGCTATAGTTATTCTGCGCCTTATTGAGTTTTGCTGATACGTAGGCAATCGGTCTTTCGTTCTGGTCATCGTCCAGTTGCAATGAAATCCCTCCCACTCCGTCAGTCGACGCATCGCATTGGATGTAGAATCTCCTATTGAAATCTGGATGTATCAGCACCGGTGCCGAAATCAAACTTTGTTTTAAAGTTTCAAAAGATCTCATAGCTTCGTCCGTCATTGTAAACCTTTTAATCGTGTCTTTCTTGAGGCAGTCATGCAGGGGCGCTGCAATGGTCGCATAGTCCTGTATGAAACGTCGGTACCAGCCCGACATCCCCAGGAACCGTCGTAGTTGTTTCGGGGTTTTAGGTATGGGAAAGTCCCTCACAGCTACTACCTTATTGGGGTCCGCTCTAATGCAACCATCTCCGATTACGTACCCTAAATATCGAACCTCTTTAAAGCAAATCTGGCTCTTTTCGACATTGATTGTTAACTTGGCCTCGCGAAGACACGACCTTTCCAACAAACACATAGGGACAAAAAATCTTCGGAACTAACTAACAAATCGTCAAGATAAAAAAAACACACACTCACGTAAAGCAGTCGGAATGACCTTGTCCATAAGACGACACATTCTCTGCGCCGCATTGCACAACCTGAAAGGCATAACAGTTAAATGATATAGGGGTCGGCCTGGGACAGTGAAGGCAGAATCTGAAAGAAAGCGTTCTTTAGGTCAATCGCAGAGATAAATCGTGTATTTTGCAGCCGGCTTAGGATTCCGTCGATGTGGGGTAAGGGGTACGCATCCTTGATCGTCCTTTCGTTTACTTCGATTTTTAGTGTCGTTAATCACACCCTTAATAACACCGGTGAGTTCCAGCTGCTGTTGGATTCCTTAATGGATGGCGGGTGAAATAGGGTAGTGGCGCTGCTTTACTGGCAGATTCTCGTCGACAACCTCGATGACGTGTTCTTCCTCGTCCGTCTGGACTAACCCTAACACAGCGAAGGACGGAAATAAGGACTTTATGCGCTCCAACACATTGCTTTGTTCGGTGGTTAGTATATGTTGCACGGCATCAAACGATAGGTCACCTTCGGCGGGTACGAGCTCTGCCACACTGGAAGCATTCACATTCACACTCATTCCCTTACTCACAACATTCATTCCGAAAGCCTGCCAAAAGTCTACCCCTAAATATAGTTCTTGTTGTAACTCGGGCACTATTAAAAATTCCAATTCTTTTGTAGTATTATCCCACAAAACTGGTAACTTAACTATCCCTACCACGGCGGTTTCCTCCCCATTCGCGGTCCGAATATCTTGGTCCTGATTGGTATAATCGATGCTTCCTTTCCCGGAAGGAGTGCAGCTGAGTCTCTGCCTAAACAGCTGGCCTCGCCCCTGAATCCAAGAGAGCCAGGACCTCATGCCCCCTACCGTAGTTTTGGCAAAAAATCTTTTGTCCCCTTCTACAGTGACAATCGTAGAGATGACTTTATTTTTCAATATTTTAAAAAACTTTCTTTTCGCCCTCATCTGTTCAATCTCCTTGTAATTTCTACTTGTCTTTCTTCTACCATTCAGTGCCTCGTAAAATATCCTTTTTCTCGCTTCCTCATATTCTATCTTTCGTTGATGTCGGCTTTTCAACTCCCGTTTCTCCACCTTCTCTTCTACCTTTCTAACAACATCGTCTCTTTCCACTCTTTTCAATATTTTTACTTCGTTGCTGCCGGGTTGCCTACTTCTTGGCTGGAGCCCCCGGTCAACTCCGCCAGCCTGGGGTTTCCCGGTTTAGGTTTGAACACACAAAAGGACGAGTCACTACCACAAGCAAAACAGACCATATTGTGGAACGAAGACGAACATTTATTTGGATTTTGTGCTTCTGCCGGGTTTTTCACGAAATGATCCACCGGCATACCACACGAAAAACACAACATTAAGTGGAAGAGAGATGCACAAAAGGAATTCACAGTAGGCTTATTCACAGAAAGGCCAACAGAGGGATGGGCACTGTTAGGGTTTACAGGGATCGGGTGTTGGAGTTTTATCTCGAAAGCTTCTAATCGGTTACCCTCCATCTCTGATGTCTCATAGCCTATTTCGCTAACCACCCTTGACCTATTTTTTCCTTTATAAGCTTTTCTGCCCTCTTGCATTCGTGAACTTCGCTATAGAAGTCGTCCAAAGCTTCTGCGGGTTGCTGCTTTCTTTCCATGATTTCACGGATTATTTCATAGTCGGACTCGGCAGACTTGAAGTGGCTTAGAAGCTCTGCTTTTAGACCAAAATACCCGAACTCGGGATCATCAGAATGGTCCTCAAGCACCTTCCAATACCACTTCAAGGCACTGCCGGTAACCAGACTATGAAAATCCATGAACAGCTGATAGTATGAGAGATTGTGTTGTTCCCGCATTCTCTCCACTCTGAAAACGAAGCTTTCGACGCTCATTCCCTTGTTAGTCCCATCAAATTTGATGTGCCATTTCTCTAGGTCTATCTTCTTCCACCTGTGGGGACCACTGTCATCTCGCCCGGTACTTTAATCGGTCCTTGGCTCATCTACTTCCCTCCCTTCGGTGTTGCGGCTCGGGCGTAGATGCCACAGCAGACCGATGTCCGGGGCTTGGTTGGAAGCCTCCATATCTGCCACTCGACCACCAAGGCTATCAACATTGGTTTTAATGCTCCTAACATCACCGGCCATTTTCACTACCAAGTCCTGTTGCTGTGCCATCATTGTCATGTTGTTGTTGTTGTTGTTGTAGCAACAAAATCACTCCCCGAAGGTTTTGGGGAGTGTTGTCGAATTAACAGTCCTTGGCCGGATATGAATCCGGTACGCTCCGGTACTCCCTTGCGGTACTGCCCGACTGTCGTGGTAGCGATTTGTTATGATCAGTGCAACCTTCTAGGTCATGTCATCCCTCCTTCCGAAAGGAAAGAGAAGATGGGTAATGAGAGGTGGGAGGCATCATGCCATCTACCATCGAGTTGCACATCATTACCTTTGTGCATATTAGCAACCCTGGGTGGTGCGTTACCCGCTGGAACATCACCCCCTGTGCACCCACGTCGACCTTAAAGTTAAAGCTATCCGACACCCCGTTCGCGAAGGAGACCCTCAGAGGACGTTCAGGACCAATATATTCGAGAATCCGCGAAGCGCACCTAGTAACGTAGTCGGTTGAACCAAAGTCGCCGGCACACGGAAGCCCAGTGTCAAAAAACTGAAACTAGGATTTAATTTCGCCCACAGTAAGGTATCCCAAGGTACGATATAACAAAAGAAATAAATCCAATAATTAAAAAAAAAATAAAAAATTAAAAAATAAAATTAAAAAACCCAACCCAATCAAATAGGAGGCCGTAGATGTAATAGAATTAAGTGCTATATTTTGGATAATTCAAAAAACCTTTATATATAAAAAACACTTAAATAATTATATCGACAGCCACACTGCAAAACCCTGTATGTTCAAAACAAAAAAGTTTTCAGGAGAGGGAAAAAACTGTAATAATTATAACGTATGTATATGAGCGACGGTTATTTCATTTCACCACTGGAAAGAAACGGGAAGGTGTAACCCGATTTTGACTGAATTTTAATGTGCGAAATATCACGATCTATGGGAAAGGCTCAGAATCTTATTTTTGAAAAAATAGTGACTTACGGGGTTTTGCAGTGTGGCTGTCGATATATAAAATAATATACAACCTTATATCTAGATAATTGATTTCATGGAATTCAGATATGTGTGTGTGAAGATATATGAGTATACATATATGCTATATAGGCAAAAGAAAATGGTAGTAATAAAATTCAAAAAAAGAAAAAAAAACTTCAAAAATAAATTTCAAAAATTCAATGTTTGAAAGTGCTTAAGCCTACTTCAAATTCTATGAGTGTGACGATATGTAAAAAAAGTTTAAAAGGAAATATTTACAACAAAATTCTAAACGTTGTAAAAAGAAATGATACAATTATTTAATTCGTGGACGCCTATAACCGTATGAAACCATTCAATACGGACAAGGTGTGAATGTTCTAGCGTGTATGTACATATATAAATTTAAATTTTCGCACAGCGCAATTCAAACTAGATTTTACCAAAAAAATTATGGAAAAAAAAGTTTTAGCAAAGTTGAAATTGGAACGAAACTGTTTATGGAATTTAATATATTATTGTCTTGGTGTATTTGGTGCTGCCCTGGCTAAGGTTCAGTGAAGGCAGTGCGATCGTCCGTATTATGTAATGTATAGTCAGTCTGTGTTCTGTCCGTGGAAGGGTGACACATCACGCTCGTGAACTAGTCCCTAAGATGCCACCCCACTTCGCCTCACTGCCGTGGTGTGTACTGCAAACCTCACTTACCGGAAATGCTGGACTCCCGGTAACGTGGCTTGAACAGCTTACCACGACATTCTACCACTGTCCGTCTACTAGCTAAGTGTCATACCAAGTATCACTTAATCAAGTAGTGGAAACCCGAATAAGGTACCCTGGCATGAACACTCAGTTTATCCCTATTATTTTGTCATGATTGCACTTGTCGACCAGGCGAGCCCAGTCGGCGTTGCCATCATGGCGGTCCCTGTCCTGTCAAAAGATGGAAATTAGGATCTTGATAGGGAGGATTATGAGGATAGTGGTCAATAGTGGAAAAAGTAAAGTAAATTCTAATAAACAAAAAGTTAAACGGAGCATCAGGATGAACAAACAAGAAAATCTGGGAGAAAAGTGTTAGAGTTAACATGGCTGAAAGTAAGATGTAAAAAAAGGAAAATGTGGGAAACAAAACGGATGATCGGACTATCATCGTTTGGCGCCATTGTTACGTGGCTGTCTGTTTGGGTGGTGAGGAGCGGCGGCAAGCAGTTATGCTTGCGGGCCCAGGCTAGCTAGTCGTCTTGGGCGGAGTATCCTACCACCGGCCTCACCCGCAGCCACATAAACAAGAAGGTTACGTTAATATGCGTGAAGGGTTAAGATTCAGGGGGAGAAAAAGATGAAGGCCCGTCCGGTCAGGTGGAGTCTACCCTCAGTCTGCTGTGCAACTTGCACTGCACCGTGGGCACTGTGCTGACTCCCGTTTACCTTACAGTGCCCCCTTTCCTGAACCTAGTATTTCCGTCTGTTACGCTGTCCTCCTTCCATACAACTCACTTTCACATTCCCTATACGCGCACAAGCGCAGCACCCACACCAAAGATTGACCTTTAGCCCTGCATGATTAATATTCCAAATTTTACTCAACCGTACATTTCATGAATTTATGCAAATAAAAAAATGCAAAAGAAAAAAAACTCAAAAGCATATATGAACGCTTAGCCAGATCACTCGCTTGTGATCTTGGACCATGAGCTGTTTAGTATGCCGATATCAAAGGCTCGATCACCTTACAACCCACGTTCCCGTCTAGTAACTGGCCTCTACAATTTGGCCTTCACGATTTCCCAAGGGCGGGATGGAGACTTCATGATACCCGGCCTATTAATTAAGGTGCAAGACACAAAAAAAGGTAATGAAACTAAATTCGCGAAACGAATTTACAATAAAACAATTGGTTCTACCTTCACCACCTGGTTTTTTTTTTGTTCTGTTCTTTTTTTCTTTCGTGAATGTGTGAGTGGGTGTAGGCAAAATTCGTGCAAAATGGCTGAGTCAAAATGAAAAACAAAGTGCAAGAATTCCTATGCAAAAAAAACTAAATATATAAAAGTGGACTAAAAAAAAAGAAGCAGAAAAACGCATGGAAGAAATGAACTAAATAAATACCCAAAAACCAAAATGAAATGAAATTGTGAGGGCCTATGCCCCTTCTCTAAACTATGCCCCTTTATAGCGTTTCCATTATTATATACATATGTCTATGAGCTAAAATCAATCATAATAAATATTGCCGGAACTGGACGCCTATGTAGCTCCTGGAGACGTTGTTGTTGTGATCACTACTATGGTCACTACTATGGTGCTGCTACTGCCAAGTTATCAATAATGCATTTAATGCCAAAACGAAAGAAATGTTGTTGCGGTTGTTGCAAGTTATATGCTACCAAAGCAAAGTTGTGGTGATTGTTGTTGTTGTTAGGCAATATGCCGCTGAAAACGCAAGTTGTGATTATTGTTGTTGTTGTTGTTGGGCAATATGCCGCCGAAAACGCAAGCTGTGATTATCGTTGTTGTTGGGCAATATTTCGCCGAAAACGGTGCCCAGTGGGTGCTTGCGTTGGTCATTTCAAGGATTGTGGACATACTATATATATGTATATGCATGGGTGCTTTTATGTTTGCATGATCGCAGACGCACATACGCACATCTATATATATCTGTGTTTACTTTTATGCAATTTTCCTGTTTGGCTTGCTCGGGAAATTTGCTAGGAAATAGCAAACTTCCTGTCCGCATACCAAATAGCTGACTGCAATTTTACCTTACCTTAATTTCTTATCTCGCGGCCAATCTTTCTGTTATGTCAAGAACTAGCGTGGACACTGGTTTACCCAGCGCGAAACTTTTTAAAACACTTTTATTCTCGCCTTTAAAACTCAAAAACGCATACTTTAATTATAGGCACTTTCACTATCTATATCGTCACTGGGCACTGGCAAAATCAAACTGTTTCCCGTTTGCTAGGTTTCCGCCCTTATATAACCACCGCCGTGGCAGAAAACGTTACCTCCGAACTGCCGAATTCCACCTACACGCTGAAACTTTCTTTTGGCCTTCCCGTACACCTATCTATGCACCGATACATTCGGTTCGCAGTTTGACCACAATGTTGCTATACCTTTGTCAACATGCATGTTGCTAGAAATCTACATGATACCAAAGCGCCTACTCACTTCCGCTGCAACATTGCGGCTGGCAACCTGTCACACGGCAGCATGTTGCACACTGTTAATGTTGATGGGGTGGAAGGCTGAGCGTGTGCGTAAAAAAATGTTTAACGCAGCATGCAACTTCTCATTTTCTGCGTCCAACGTGTGGCTTCGACCCACGACTGAGTGCCGGGCTTAATCTAATAAATGGGCGTACATGTTACCTACTTACAAACTAAATCACTGGACTATTTCTACTCCTTATATACTACTTATACTAAATCACTGGGGATGCAGATACTCTAAGTATCTACGAGATAGGGATAAAATATCACAGGTAGAAAGCTAAAACTAAATTAATAAAATATCACAGTATTAGGCATTAGTCAAGTAACTAAATAAATAATAATAATTGCAAAAAAAATCAAACTAAAAAAATTAAATTCATACGTCAGTTAGTAAAAATAAAAGAGATAGTCAGGTAATAATAATTGCATACGTCAGTTAATCGATAAATAAATAAAACAATTAAACATGTAAATAAATGAAAAATCAAGAAAAACTTTAATAACTACATAACTTATAACTTATAATATACATAAACACTGAAAGATACATTTATACACTAAAGCAAATACAACAACATAAAACATAAACATGAGGACTAGCACTACAAAAACATGTACATATGTATTTGTTGAGTTTGAACTTTCATTTCTTAATTAATACTCTACTTTTGCTTTGCATAAGGGTTAACGCACCTGCATTGGTAGCACTAGTCACTGTGACATTTGCATTATATCTTTGTTTTGGTCTTCTTTAGTTTTTTCTATTTTACAGTCCATTTTCTACCGCCCGCAACATTAAAAATTGAATTTGCATAGTTGTTTGTAAAGCATCTTTTATTACAAAAAACGAGAATTAAATGATAATAAAAGCATAAAGAATTGTGTTGCTTTGTTCTTATTGGAAATCCCACATCGAATCGTAAGCTTGAATAATATATGTACATTACTTTGAACATCAGTGCCTGGTAAATCGCAGAAAAGAAGGTAATCCGCTACAACATAATTTTGGTCCATACGAGCCGGATCGCTCAAATCAAATGCATAGAAGTGCAAGTTCACAAACGAAAATCATTTAAAAATTAAGATAAAACATTGCAATCAAACAAATCGCAAAAAAAATTCCATTGTACTGCAATACCTTGCCATCTCCGTGACTTTCATTTGACTTGTGTGTGCCTCCTATACATTTTCCTTGGTTACTTCACTTACTTAATGCCATCAAGAGATACATGACAAAGAGCCTAGATCAGTGATGGCTCACTGAGCTGTGCAAGAGCGTAATGCTTCAATTACCCACCGACGCAAGCACGTAGTACGTGTCAGCTGACACGACCTGTCTTATGAGAGCGCCATGTAAGTGATTACTCAACGACGTACGTGTACGTGAACGTAACGTAGAAATCAAACTACTTTTGATTTTTTACGTATGAACGTGTCAGCTGATTCCTTGCTCATACGACAGTGTTGCCTACTCACATTTTCGTATGCTCTTTTTAGATCGTTTTTAGTTGTTTTACAAAAATACCTTTTCAATTATGGTAATAATATTGAAATAACCCAAAATAAGTTTTGTTAAAAATTGATTTCAAATAAATTGATTAATTTTTATTTTTTTATGTCAGTTTCGGTCTTATATACAATGAAAAATACTCGATTAAAATATACATGTTTTTGGTAGCATGCATGAAAAGCGATCAATGGCAACATTGTATTAGATGTAAACAAAAGCAAATGGCTGATTTCTGCGTTAACATCACGGGCATAAAAGTTCGCCCAAAAGTACGTACGTACGTTATACGTACACGTACGTTACACGTCGGTGGGTAATTCAGCTATAAGTGTTTCACACATACATGCGAGCGCAGTAGCGACCCTGCAAAAAACCGAAATACTCCGTTCCATAGTCCATAGAGTACTCCCTAAGGAGTATCGGAGTACTCCAACACTTATCCTCGCTCATATAAAAAAGGTGGTCCAATTTATATGGCGATGGCCGGTAATTGGATCACCTAATCCGACTCGGAGTACTCCATTTCTTTGCTTTTGAATACTCTATAGATCACCTACATGAGAGTACTCCCAAAATACTCCTATCGGATTACTCTATGGAGTATTCAACAGCAAAGCGAGAGAGGGAGTAGGTGGTCCTCAAAAAGAACACATACTCCCTCTCTCGCTTTACTGCATAGTACTCTATAGAGTAATCTTTTGGCAGCATTTTCAAAGTACTCTCACGGAGGTGTTCCATAGACTATTTAGCAGGGTGCTCCGATATGGATTAGGTGATCCAATCGCCGGACATGGGCTTATAAATTGGACCACCTTTTTGTATGAATGAGGATAAATGTTGGAGTACTCCCATACTCCAACGTTTTTTACAGGGGAGAGCTAGCAACACAAAACCGAAAATATGATCAGTTGCTATCCAACTTTCATGCGAGCAAGAGCTTTGTCGTTTATGCGCATCGATTTTACTTTATTACGTGGGTGTCTACATATGAATGTTTGATTGATCTATCCCTGGTTCGACATCCCTTTGTGAGTCATCGTTTTCTAAGTTTAACAATATTCACACCAAGCACCGTAATCGGCTGACCGACACGCAGTTAGAAATATTGCTAATTACTAAATGCACAAACCTGGAAATTGACATGGATGAAGTCATTCGTTTTGTGAACAGCAAGCACCACGAATAATATATATTTTCATCAGGGAATTTTTTTTGTGCCTTTCCATTTGCAAAATAATATAAATTAATGTTTATTTATTTTTTTGTTCAAAATTAAATGAATTTTTTTTTAAGTTTTTATGAGTTGTTAAAAAATCATGGCTGACAAAAAAAGAGAACGGTTCTAGTCTTTTTATCATAGTTTTAAGTATGATGCTGGAAATCTTTGGTAATAAACATAGTGGAATCACAAGGTGAAGTAAATAAAAAGAGACAGAAAACAAACACTACCTGAAATTGTAGGGATGCGTTTTGTAGAGGGAAAATGGGGTAAAACGCCAAACAGTTTTTGCCCTTATTGGTTGATAGGGGGAAAATAACTTGGTAAAAATTTATGTATTTGATTTTAAAAAAATCCAAGGTAAAGCTTTACATTGCACGTCAACTTCTAAAACACGTCTAAAAATGTCGGGAGAGGTATCAAAAGACGCGTCTAGACCTCGGTAACAATAATCCGGAGGTGAAAATCCGATGTTTTCTTTCGGTCAAGAGATATTTAAAGGTTGAACATTTTCTGTCATTTGTAGTGGTTGTAGACACAAATATAAGGAGTTAGGAAAACTGCAAAAGGGTGTTCTGCCCAGAAATACTTCAGATCGCGTAGCCGGTGTTGGACTGGCCGAGGGCGCAGACCACCTACGCAGAAAGATGTTCTGTACATAAAAAACATGGATCGGTCCCTTAAGTCAAGATTTGACCTTTTTCGCCTTTTCCTTTTTCGGCTTTTCGATAACCAAAATATTTATTTTCCCCCTTCGGATTATTGTTACGGTTGTCAAAACGCGTCTTTTGCAGTGGTAGTGCAATGTAAAGTTTTACCAAATTAAAAACCACCGGACATCAGCGCAACACAAATATACGAATCGACCTCTCAATGAGAAACTTAAAAAAAGCAATACAATCACACCTTTCTACTTTACAAAGCAAGCCATCCAAGCTATGCATTTTATTATACTGAACTCTTAGCCGTTAAATTAACCGGCTTTTATGAAAGTTGCCGGTATTGATATCCGGAACGATATCAAGCTGCTTTGGATACCAGGTCATGTGGGGATGGCAGGCAATGAACCAGCTGAAAAAGCTGCTAACAAGCTTTTCGAATGCCGCTTGTAGCTGGGAATCCTTGTTTGTCCTCGACCATAACGAAATCGCAAACACCTAAAAGAGAAATCATGGAAAACATATGTATAATTGCTTCTTGAAAACGCATAACAAAAACAAGTAAGGAAAGGGCTGTCTTCGGCTGTGCCGAAGGCTTTATACCTTTCATGAATGCCAAACCACACTTATCGGAACAATCGATTGTATGGGAGCTATACGTTATGGTGGTCCGATCTGGCTGATTTTGCCTACATATGTTACATATATAATATGTAGCAAACGTTCAAAGTTTAACGTTCCTAGCTCTTTAACTGCAAAATTGATAGCCCAAAACCCATTTATCGAAACTATCGATTATATGGGAGCTATATGTCATGTTGGTCCGATCTGAGTCATTTTCACTACACACGTTACAAATACAATATGTACTAAACTTGCAAAATTTTACGTTCCTAGCCTTTGAATTGCAAGAGTTATAGGCCAAAACCCATTTATCGGAACAATCGATTGTATGGGAGCTATGCCTTGTATCGGTCCGATCATGCTGGTTCCGACAAATGATTAATCCTAAGCAAAATGGCGACTGCTTGCAAAATTTCATCGAGATATCTCTAAAACTGAGGGACTAGTTTGCGTTCAAACAGACGGACGGACGGACGGACAGACGGACATGGCTAAATCAACTCAGCTCGTCGGCCTCATCATTTCGGTATACTTAATGGTGGGTCTATCTCTTCTTCTTCTCATACTTACAAACATCGGACCAAAGTTATAATACCATTTCATGTTCATGAAAGGTATAATAACACAACGCCTCATGCAACACATACATACTTGTTGATTGCGCCACGTCCAATTTTAACACTGACTTGACAACAAAGCTTGATCCTAGCAAGAAGAACACTATTAAACAAATAAGCGTTCAGTTTTATTAATAAATTTACGCAGAAATTTAAATTGTAACGATTATTTTATTAGAAAATGACATCGGAATGTCAAAGAATATTGAAATGGTGCAATACAAATTGTTTTGTTCAAAGTTCCCACAAATTCCCCATCCATACAAGTAAAAATCTAAAAAAAGCAACACCTTGCATAAAAACAGCACTGTTTGCTGGGACAACATTGCTTCAAAATTTTCAGGTAGCCGAATGACAGAATAAAATAGAATTTCGAGCGAGACAACTGACAGCTTACTTCACCTTGTTGATTGCACTATGGGTAATAAACACCAAATAAAATTGTTATTATTAAAATGGAAATTAGTATTTTTTTAACATTAGCATTATTTTTAGTTGCTAAGATGAACAAGGTACCGTCTTTTTTTATTTCTTTCAGTTGTTTATATTTTTGCCCGTTCGAGCAGCAATTGTAGATAGGCACCCAGGTAAAAACATACCTATATATGCGTAAAGCCGAACTATGAGCAAATTTGTATAATTGTGCTCGCCTATATGTGTGACACACACATTCACGAAATGAATTGTTTGCATGTATGAGAATGCCGACCACTGGCCTAGATGTAACATTCATGCTGGACATAGATGGCGTCGAGAGTTATTTAGGTTTATTGAGTGAGCAATGGGTCCATTTTAACACCGCTCAAGATGCCGTGGAAAATGCGTGTGGAATCGAAAACACAGAGGAGAACGCTACAGGCCGAAACTTGGTATGCCCTTGCAAATTTTAAGCGTGTGCTGAAATGTAGAACTGATTATTCAACGCAACCCATACCCGCTTCAGCCAATGTATCTGCATCCATACGTCTGCCGAAAATGGGTCTTCCAACTTTCGCTGGGGATTCCACTGAATGGACTGCTTTCTCTGACTCCTTTTGCTCATTAGTTGATGACAATGCTGCTTTGTCAGGAGAGCAGAAGTTGCATTATCTGCGTAGCTGTTTGAAGGGGGATGCGCTAGGTATAATAAGTGGATTCCAGATCAGTGACGCCAATTATTGACAATTGATTAATGAGCCGTCTCCTCTGCCCTGAACTTCGTAAAGGACCCCTTGGCTCACTTATGGCGCAAAAGACTTTCTTTGGATGGACCTTGTGTGGAAATATTAGTACCCCATATAAGTCGACGTTTAACGTACAGTCGCCGCTGCACTGTGACGTGCAACTGGACCGCGCACTAACTTGACTGTGGGAACTCGAGGAAGCTCCGCAAAAACCTCATCTTACATACGAGGAGCGCTTTTTCGAAGATCACTTCGCTGCTACGCATCAAAGATCGCCTGATGGTCGCTTTCTAGTGGAGTTACCGCTGAAAGTAGACGTACCATTGGGTGAATCCCGCGACTTTGCTGTACGAAGTCTACTACGCATCGAACGAAGGATGGCTCGTGACAACGTTTTGCATTCACGATACAATCAATTAATACAAGAGCTTTTAGATATGGGTCATATGGCACCTGTTTCCGAAACGCTAACTAACGCTGTGTATTATATGCCGCATCACCCAGTTTTGAAAGAGTCAAGTGTGACGACGAAGTTAAGGGTTGTGTTCAACGCCTCTGCCAAGACCACCTCTGGGAATTCGCTCAACGATGCCTTGTGTGTTGGGCCTCAGTTACAGCATGATTTGTCCGCTTTACTGTTGCGCTTTCGAACTCACCACTTCCCTGTCACCGCGGATGTGGCGAAGATGTATCGCCAAGTCTGTGTATCGCCGAAGCACACCGACTTGCATCGTATTGATTGGCGTCCAGAACCATCTTCGTCAATCCAAGATTACCACATGCTACGCGTAACATACGGTGTGGCATCTGCTTCGCATTTGGCCGTAAAGTCCTTGCAACAAACTGCCAAAGATTCTACGAACGAATCCGAAAAAGCCAAATCAGTAATTCTCAAGGATTTCTACATGGACGATCTGCTGGCTCACTGGTACCTACCTCCTGCAAAACAGAACTTCAGTCCCTGCAACAAAACGTTTCTCAAATTTTAATGGAAAGTGGTTTCGAGCTACGAAAGTGGGCATCGAACTGTAAGGAACTGAACGAAATTATTTCCGAATCCTCGAGAAGCATTTCGCACTATGCAGTTGATGGTAAAGACGTTCATGCTCTGGGTCTAATGTGGGACACCTAGAGAGATCATTTCACGTTCGCTGTAAATTTGAAGGAAGAACCTGCGAATCTAACCAAGAGATCGCTCTTAGCCGATGCCAGTACTCTTTTCGACCCTCTGGGACTCCTCTCTCCGGTAACTATAAGGGCAAAAATGTGGTTTCAGGATGTTTGGCGTTCCGCAGTTGAGTGGGACGACCTAGTACCTGATACTATCGCAAGAGCATGACGTGATCATCGTTTGCAGCTGCAAAAGTTGAGGAAGCTGAAAGTAGACCGCTGGATCGGGTCCGGATCAATTGCATCATTTACGGAGCTACATGTATTTGCCGACGCTTCCGAAAATGCGTACGCTGCTGTCGTGTACGCTCGTACTCTACAAAAAGATGGTACTATTACCATTAAGCTGATTTCATCCAAGACTAAGGTGGCACCGCTAAAAACAACAACCCTGCCGCGTCTAGAAGTTTGTGCTGCGCATCTAGCTTCGAAATTAGTACGAAATGTTATGGACACTTGGGGCGATCTCCGTATATGCTTGGACGGATTCCACCATTACATTAGCCTGGCTACAAGCGCATCCCAGTAAATGGATAACCTTCGTAGCAAACCGCGTAGCCGAAATCCAAGACATCTTACCTCCGCATTGTTGGCATCATGTACCGCCTGAGTTAAATCCAGCTGATTGCGCGTCCAGGGGTATATCGCCTTCCGAACTACTTTGTCACGAACTGTGGTGGAAAGGGCCAGAATTCTTGAAGGGTACCGATCAATTCTGGAAGGAAGCATCGACGAGTCAACATGCAACCGATCTGGGAATTCGAACCAAAGTTGTAGCGCATGTCTCAAATTTAGATGAATACTGGTCCGTTTTCAAGAAATTTTCTTCGTTTTCCAAGCTACGCCGTTGATAACAGTCGTACAACTAAGCGTGTCGTTAAAAGGCGGCATGGTCCTCTAAGCGGGTTGGAGTTGGTCGAAGCTGAACTTCGCTTAATTAAATATACTCAAAACTTCTCTTTCGCGAACGAAATTGCCAATTGCATGTCAAAGAAGCCGATCCCTCTACGTAGTAGCTTGTTGCGCTTGCAACCATTTCTTGATCTCAGCGGTGTTCTCCGGGTAGGTGGGCGACTGAAATCCGCAGATATTTCGCACGATGCTAGGTATCCAGTAATTTTGCATAAAAATTCTCCGCTATCTCACCTGATCATCTCTGATATTCACCACTTTACCTTGCACGCGGGACCTCGTATAATGCAAGTAATATTGCCACGGCGTTATTGGGTGATTGGCGCTCGCAATTTGATCCGCAAAATTTATCATAAGTGCGTCGAGTGCACTTGCATTAATCGTAAGACCGCAACGCAGTCAATGGGCAATCTGCCCGCGTCTCGTGCAACCTATGCTCGCTGCTTCACTCGTACTGCCGTCGACTTCGCCGGCCCTTACTCGTACACATTTACTCATGGAAGAGGAGCCAAGTCTACGAAAGGGTACATATGCTCTTTTATTTGTATGTGCACGGGGGCTATGCACCTGGAACTCGTAGGGGACCTATCGAAACTAGCTTTTCTCAACGCATTCAAGCGCTTTATAAATCGACGAGGGTATTGTAAGATCATGTTCTCTGATAATGGCACGAACTTCGTGGCAGCTGAAAGAGAGCTTCGTAAGAGGTACGAACAGTGTATGGCTAATGTCAACCTTCAGTCGTTTTCCGCGGACTCCAATATCGAGTGGCGTTTAAATCCACCGAACGCCCCCCACTGGGAAACCGGTATCAAGCGTATCAAGTACCACTTAAAGCGCGTTTTAGGAGAGAACCTCCTTTCTTACGAAGACTTTAGCACATTGTTGACAGAAGTGGAAGCTTGCGTGAACTCTCGTCCATTGTGTGAGCTATCAACAAATGCAACCGATCTTGAAGCACTAACGCCGGGGCATTTCATAATAGGTGAACCGCTCAAGTCAATCCCAGAACCTGAGGGTCAAGGGTTTTGTGGAAATCTCCATCAGAAGTGGAAATTAACATCTGAAATACGTAGACATTTTTGGCGTCTCTGGAGAGACGAGTATCTCCTGAGCTTGCAACGACGAACGAAATGGTTTCGTCCGTCACGCAATTTTGAAGAGGGAGATGTTGTAGCTATCATTAACGGCGCTGACGGCCGAGTGCGAGTAGTAACTGTGAAGACTGCTACTGGGGAATTTGTAACATCCACCCTGAATAAATAATCCTTAGTATCCCATAAATCTAGCCTAGCCTCTTTTCGAGGAAGTCACTGATCGATTAGTATTTGATTTCCGGTTTGAAATGACATTGGGTAGTACGTTTTTCTGCAAACAGTGCTACCAACTGAAAAACTTTTTTTTGACAAGTAGGATATGGGGGTCTAAGTTTGCTTTTCGAAAGCTAAAATCTTTCTTTCCGTTTGGACCATCAATCAGGCAAGTTGGAAGAACTGCCTTTCTTAATAAATCTGCATAGGCGCATATAGGACTGGTGAGTTAACTCTTTTCGAGTATAAAATGTTATTTTTTTTTAAATACTTTCTTCAAAAGTATTTTTTACTTACGTCCGCTTTTATTTTTATTTTTATATTAACTATAGTCCCATCAGAGGAATTCCAATAGTTAACTCGCTATACCCCAATTAATCACCCACATTACTTTGTACGTGATTACAACAACAGGTAATAAACATCGATTAGCCTTTTCTCTCTATTGTAGTTTTATTAGTTCTTTTATTCCCTATCACCCACCCAAAAATAGGATAGTGATAGACCTAAAGAAGCGAAAAATCTGGCTCGCAGCTCTCTCTGCGTATAGACGCAGGCAAAATTTCAACAGCCGTCAGTCGCTCGAGGGATGGGGATGAATCCTATAAACGCTAGTGGAAAGCAAGCAGTAAAAAGTGAAGAAATTAGCAGTTTGAGAGCTAGTTGGCACGTGTGAAAAATCAACAAAAAAAATCAAAAATTTGTGTTAAAAATAGGCTTAAAAATAGTCGGAAAATATGCTTAAAAATAAGCTATAAAATATGGTTAAAAAAACGACGTAAAGATATGCTTAAGTAGTGGTTTAAAAAGTCTTAAAATTAGGCTTAAAACTGTAGTTAAAAGAACAACTTAAAAATATTGTTAAAAACGGCGTGAAAAGATATCTAAAAAGGTTATTAAAAACGGGTTAAAAATGCATAAAAGTAGGTATAAAAAAAAAGAAAATTAAACTTACTTAAAATTAAACTTAAAAATATAGTCAAAAAACTACCTAAAAACAATTTACTTTAAAAAAAAAATATATATATATAGAACTTAAGTTCCTACTACTGGGAACTGTTAAAAAATTAAAGCCGGGTGAACTCCGACGGTTTACCTTTTTCCAAATAAACACACTAAACTTGGATTTTGTTCTTTACAATTTAATATGTGCTTCTTGCACTCCAAAACTTAACTGAATTATAATTTACATTTTACTTACAATGGTAATGTTTCTCCATAAGCTGATAATTGGTGAAATTGACTCTTCTGAACTAGTAGGCAAACTAAATTTTGCTGTACCTGCTAAAAGGTCCAGACACTACGTCCCGTTTCATTTACCTCTTTGTCATTCAAACTTCGTCGAAATTAGTCGCCTGCTTATCTGGTGTTCGTACTACAATGACTTGTCTTGCTGTATAAGCTTTGAAGGTACAACTGCCACTTTACGTAACGACATTCTTGCATATCCAACCAGACTTAAAAAGTAGATTGGAAACACGTCCTTTTCACTCCTCTTCAATATCTTGGATGGATTGATTAAAAAAGATATACTTACTGCCTTAATACATAACTAGAAATATTCATCTACACTTTGATTGGAACACGTCCTGCCATGCTAGGGGCAGATTATAATCTAGTCACTTATTCTGCAGAGCCCTTCCTGGCTTATACGCCCCCTTCTGGCCACTACGCACTAGTATTGTTAACTGTACTATTAGGATTCCTGAGCATATATTTGCATGATCACATGGACCGAACGGCAGGGTGGATTGGAGACTCGGCATCTCCAACCATCAACTTGTGGAATATGTTAGCCTTAAGATTATTTTGCCATGTTAAATTTTCTTTTGTGACACTTTGTAATTTATAATAGAATGTTCTACATTCGCCATTAGTAAAATAAAATAAAATAAAATATCACAATTAAACAATAACTCCGAAAAAACATGAAATAAGTCCCAAAAAAATTGAATAACTCCTTTACACATTACGTCGACGCTCCGCGTGGCAACCGTCGGGGAGCCGCGCGCACCGCTTGTCCCCCTCCCGCCACCCCTGCCGCTACAATTTTGAAAAAGTACCTCAAAGTCATAATAAAGAATGAAAATTTGGAATTAAAAATCGCTCGATTTTTTATTATTTATTATATTTTGGAGTGTTATAATCCCAATTTTTGTACTTGTGAAGAAATCAAATAAATATGAAAAAATTGTATGTGAAATAACACCATAATGGCTTTATTTCACTCCTTACATGGAAATAAAACCATACGGCCCTATTTCACACTCCATTGAGTCATAAGGTCATATGGCTTTATTGCCTATGGCTTTATAACACTGCACCGATGATCATATGACCGATTTTCTGGGAAAGTAAACCAAATAGTTTTTTTTTTGGCAAATATTGCAAGCACTGTGGTCTTTTTCTTTTTTTCCTACATCCAAACAAGGGTTCATATAAATATAATTATAACTATTTCATAAACTTTTATTTGTAACCAATTAATCTTATAAATAAAAATGAATGTGTGTCTGTGTGTCTGTGTGTCTGTGTGTCCTTTATGGGCGTCTAAAGTACTCAACCGATTTTTATGAAATTTTCACAGTATATTCTTGGGATCATGGGTTAAAGCATAGGCTATATAAATTTTTGGAAAAGTAGGCGGTGCCACGCCCCCAGGCTATATAAAATTTAAATTCTTCATAGCTCTGAACATATTTGGTCTAAATTAATGATTTTTGGATATGTGTGTCCTTTGGTCAAGATCTATGTAATTTTGGAAAAGTGGGCGGTGCCACGCCCACATTTTTTGTGTTTTGTTTGTACTTCAATAATGTCCAAAGTTTATGGTCGATCTCTTTTAAACTTTCAAGATTGGTTAAGAAAATTGTTGTGTACGATTCAGGCTATATCAATTTTTGGAAAAGTAGCCAGTGCCACGCCCCCAGGCAATATAAAATTTAAATTCTTCATAACTCTGAACATATTAGGTCTAAATTAAAGATTTTTGGATATGTGTGTCCTTTAGTCAAGATGGATATAATTTGGGAAAAGTGGGCGGTCCCACGCCCACATTTTTTGTGTTTTGTTTGTACTTCAATAATGTCCAAAGTTTATGGTTGATCTTCTCTAAATTTCCAGATTGGTTCAGAAGATTGCTGTGCCACGCCCCCAGGCTATATAAAATTTACTTAAATCATCATAACTTTGAATATTTTTGGTCTAAACTAATGATTTTTGGATATGTGTGTCCCTTGGTCAAGAATTATATAATTTGGGAAATGTGGGCGGTGCCACGCCCACATTTTTTGTATTCAGTGCTTTGTTTGTACTTCAATAATGTCCAAAGTTTATGGTTGATCTGTTTTAAACTTTTCCAATACGTTAAAATCTTCGTTGGGTACGACATACATAGGCTACATTTGTAAATTCTTTGGAAAAGTGGGCAGTTCCAAGACCACAAGCTAAGTAATATTTCAATTCGTTATATCCCTGAATGTATTTGCTTTAGTGACATTTTAACGTTCTTAAATCTTAATCAAAGCACTTAATTTTTTTTGTTTGTTATTGCCGTTCATACATATCCAGAGTATTGTAGGTAGATATAGGATATAATTAAATAAGTATAAGCGCATAATGGTTTTTGTCATACCCATTGAGTTCAAAAGATCCGTTTTTTGAGTTGGACATCCAAAAAATTTATTTGATTATACCAAAGACTTTAAAGCCAAAAACATTGTATATCCTAAAGCACTGCAATAAATGGAATGTTAAAAGTTAAAAAAAAATATTTGAAAATGTATTTCTAGGGAAGTCACTGGTCAGGCAGAACAACGTCTGCCGGGTCTGCTAGTATATATATAATCAGCAATATAAGCGATTATTGCTTGTGACCACAGATATCATAAAAATAAATAGAATTACTTATTGCAGCACTCATGAGCACCTTTTATTTGATAACCATATTGTACCAACAGATTTTGGATCGCCCTTGGTCCACATATTGGTCGATAACTACAAAACTGGTTGAGAGATCAACGGTTACAATTTTATTATATGTACAGATACTCAGTTTTCGCCATGACCTTGTGGCATCCTTGCTATATAACATGAAGAAAAATTGGGATGATTGTATCAGCAAGTTCGCAGAATAAAACCAGACATGATCTATGTCTTGATCTCACGTCCAAATGATGTAACCAACACCTTGGACGTTTCTAACATTTTTGTTATTATTTCGTATAAACTAAATAAAAACTCCATGCGAATGTAACGTTAGCAGCCGGAAAATTGGTCATATGTTAAATAATTTAAGGTTAGGAACAAACTTCTCAAATAAGTAGTAAATACATAGTTTGATTAAATTTAAAACGTTTGAATCGATATCGCCACAAAGCTCAGACCAAGTTAATTTAGCAAGTTCTCTATTTCATTTCTTATAGTTGGCTTTTGAGAAGTTAAAATCAAAGCTAATACTTGAGCAGCGTTGTGTACATTGGCCATTACTTATGGTTTCGTGGAATATTTCCATAGAAGGGTGGTAGACGTCTTCTGGTAAAGCCAACGGATCATAACGATTTACAGAAAATTTGTTTTTATCATCAACATAAATTAAGTGTAAGATTTTGCCAAACTTGTTAGCAGTAACATTTATTTGACTAAGGCAGAGATCGGAAATTCCATCCAAAAAGTAATTGAAGCCCAGTTTGGATGGATTTGGAATAATGTTTCCATCAGATATGTTTCACGATATATGCGGTAGATTGAAATCACCTAAAACAATCATCGAGTCAGAAGCTTTAGTCAATAAGTTAATAGTTTTGAGCAGAGAGACATGTTGCATGTAGATTGAAAGATCAGAAGCTGGAGGGATGTAGCAAACAGATAAGTACATATACGCGTTTTCTAGATGAACGCGGATGCATTCAAACTCAATGGAATCCGTGTTTGGTACATTATCCTCCTCTGAAGGAATGGAGGAATGAACAGCAAGTAGAACAGCACCTCCGACTTTGTTCAAGCGATCATGTCTATAAACTGGATATTCGTTACATAAAAACTCGGAACTGAAAACATGCGGTTTTAGCCAAGTTTGGGTAAAAGCAATAACGTTATAACTGCACTGGAAAGATTTCAAATACAGGTCATTTAATTTGGTATTTAAACCTCTGACATTTTGGTAGAACATATTCACGGACTTAGTAGTCAGTTTTTTGGCTCAGAATTATTACGAGTGATTTTAGCTACGTTTTCGACATTTCTATTCGGTCTGTACTCAAACTCCCACACAAGAGCACCCGGAGGCCAAAAAGAACTGTCCAAAAGAGAGTCAAAATCTTTTCCGGATACGTAATTTTAAACGAAGACATATTCCGTTGGTAAGCGAAATTAAATTTTCTAACAGTTAAGGTTTTATCGTTAATCTTAGAAGAAATATGGTACCTCAAACCATCTTCAGTAGTGCCGAGACACAAAAATCGCTTCCTAGCAATTGGTTCGTACTCCATGGCAATAGTTGGAAGTTCCAGGGTTTTTTTTATTTGTTGACCCTGTGGTTGCCCGAACAACCGTACTAGGTATTGGAGATGCCAAATCTATAAGTTCAATGGCTGGAGGTAGGTTCGGCTCCGTTGAAGTAGTAGGCAGATCATCCGTACGTCTGCGTGTGTTTTCGAGATAAAAAATTTAATTTTATGGAATTGAAAGAAAAAATTTAATGGTATCAAATCACAAGAAAAAACAACCCTGACAGTTTGAAGGGCAAAGAATTGAGCAAGCAGTTTTCGACACACTGTAAATGACGTTTAACAAACCACGCTGTAACAAACAGCTGTAACAAAAGAGAGATCAAAAAGCAAATCAGCACACAACCATAATTGCAATGTAAAGTACGAGCCTTTCAAATGCAACAAATAAAATATGCAAAAAAAGCACGGCACACATTTAATCACTAGAATGAATTTAGATAATTTATCACTATTCAAAGCTTTAAATAATTTTTTCACACCAATTTGTGAAGCACATTAAGTATTTAACTCTTTTTTAACTTTAAATGTAACTTTTGATTTTTAGAATATCAAGTAATTTTTTAATTGTTAAAGAAACCCACAGAAAAAATAAAAACACAGCTTGACGTTTGCGATGGACTCTGTGAAAAGCGATCTAATATCTCAGGTTCATTTTCCACATCGGGAGCCACAATCTTTTGCGGAGAAATCGGCCATTCTTCGACAGTTTTTGGAAGCCAGTCTGGTCCGGTCCACCAAAGGGGATTCTGCCTTAAGTCCCGGGGCCTACACCCTCGAGTACCGATATCGGCTGGGTTGTGGTTACTGGACACGTGGCGCCATTTGACGTTTGAATTATTTGCGCTGTTCGATTGGCTACATATACCTTCCATGTGCAGGGTGGTTTTTCCAGCCACGCAAGGAAGATAGAGGAATCGGACCATAAAAAGGTTTCGAACTCTCAGAGAGGAAGTTGACTGGTTAAACATTTTATGCATTTTGATAGTAGGACAGTGCCACACTGCTCCAAGCGAGGGAGACTTACGGTTTGCAATGGTGCTACTTTTGTTTTAGAAAAAAGAAGGTGCGATGAGACCGTTCCGTCGCATTCCAAGCGTAGATAGATGGCTGCGCAATATGCTTTAAGTTTTTCGATTTGGAGAAAAATCAGTCCATCTTGGTATCCGAATTTGCTCGTTGAAGGGTAGGTCTGATAAAAACTGAATCCACTTTTGAAGCGTTAGTGGTTTGACGCATTCATCCCATTCAGTCCCTTCTAGCCAAATTTGTTGCATCAAAATTGTTGTAGACATCTGGGGGGTTACTCTGTATCGCGATGCGAAAGAAAATTTTGTAGCATTTGCCTTCACGGCACTCTGTAACTTGGCATTCTAAACTGAAATTGACATTTTCGCATTTGCTTTTTCCCTTTCGCATTCAATTTCTCCCTCTCGAATCCGGGGTACTCTGTACTGCGAAAGCAAATGCCAATGCTCTACAAATACGAATTTTATTTGCTACAAGAAAAAACTGACGACCGCCAAAATATGTAAGTTTCCAAATAGTCATTTAATTGTATTTACATATATTAACAAATATTGTTTGTTTCTTAAGGGAAAAGCGAAAAAATAAGCATACTCAACAAAAACAGTTTAAAACTCTTTTTGAGTCTATGCAACAGCATCCCGACCTATCCAAGGGATTGTTAAAGTCGGCAAATGGCCGCAATTCTGCCACAAATTTGTTGAAACGATTGACGTGCCAGCTTAATGCGGCAGGTCCACCAATGCGCGATATTGCTGGCTGGAAAAAGGTGAGTTCATGATTTAATATATGTATATTTGTGTACATATATAGCTAACTGCAACATATTGGTTTTAGGTTTGGGCTGACTACAAGGTACACCTAAGAGCCAAATTACGATGCAACAAACAAAGCCTTTCAGGCACCGGTGGTGGTCCATCAGTTTTTGTGCCACTAACAGAATTGGAAGAAAGTGTAAGTGAGTTGTTGAGTGTCGAGAAAAGTGTGGCTGGGAATACTTCTAGTGTAGCGTTTGGTGCAAAGCCAAAGGAAGTGACGGTAGTCCCTAGGGAGAGTCCGGCTATGCGAAACGAAAGTTTGACAGAGTCGAGAAATTCAGGGTCGGTTAATAGTGACCATGGCGACGAAGCGGGTTCGGAAGAAAGTGACGAAGAGGTCGATCCCACATCTAACACCATTAACCTTAGGCGCAGGAAGCAAAGCTTATTGGAGTATCAAGTCGATAACCAAATTTCGTACCACAAGTACTCCACAAGGATGCTTAGTGAAATTAATGATAATTTAGGGAATATTTTTAAAGTTTTAAAAAAAAGTAAAAATTAGCAATAAAAAAAAGATTTAAGCTAGAAAAAGACCAATTTGTTCATCGTCAGAAAGAAGATAGTGAGAAATTGAAACTAAGGTTAAGCAAATTAGAAATGCAACAAGACGCTCTTGAAATCGAGTTCTCTGCCAAAAAACATTAATAATATGTACAAAATATTAGGATAGGTCGACATACAATACAAAAAGACTTAACTATCTTTGTACCTGCTTTTTACATCACAAAATAATTATAATAAAATTACTTTAAAAACATGTGTACCTATTTATGTATAAACATACTTAACAAATATATTTATAAAATAAAATACTTTAAATACATACACATAAGTTCCTAATATACATAATAAAGAAGTACGTATGTATATATAATTAAAATTGCAATGAATAAATTGTAAAACATTTACCATTATATGTAATTGAATTGAACTGAAAAATACTTAAAATACATATTTATATATAAACGCATAAGTTCCTAATATACATAAATACATAAGTTCCTAATATACATAAATACGTATGTATATATAATTAAAATCGCAATGAAAAAGTTGTAAAACATTTACCATTATATTTTTGTAAATTATTATTGGCCTTCAATTATTAAAATTTTTTTTTGTAAAAGTTTTGTTGAGCTCAAGGCCTTGTTAAAAATTGAAATGCAAGAATACGTGTTTTATGTATTTCAAATTTTATTGTCGATATTTCGATCTCAATCTGAGATCATCATCAGGAAACAATTGAAAATGTTTACCCAAAGGTACGTTCCCTTCGAAAACTGGTTGTTAAAAAAAGTTCGGCGGAGTTCTCTTCAGCGTTTCTATATGGAGTTAACAACCATGGTTCGAGGGGTTATCCAGAGTCTCCTATAATAATACAAATTATTAATATTAATGCATTATTATTAAGTTTTTAATAACACAAATCTTAATCTTACCAAGTATTCAGACTCCTTTGTGTCCATTTTCAAAACTTGTCTTCAAGCGTTCACGCTCGGATGATAGATTCCATATGTGGGAGTCATGCGAAGCACCTCCAAATCTACCATTTACTGCCCTGATGCGCATATTGTGGTCACAGATCTAAAATACGTATGTAGTACATATATATGTAGTTGATTTAAATATGAATATACATACATATGAGCACTTACCACTATCGCATTAATACTATGCTTCAATTTTCTATTGAAATATAAGTGTTCATCCTTCACCGGCCGTATCATTTGTATATGCGTTCCATCGACTGCACCAATCACCCCTGGAATTCCGCAAGCAGAGTAGAAACTTGTGTTTGCCTCAATCTGTTCGGTCTCTGACAACGGAAAAGTTATATGCTTCGAACAAAGCACCTTCTCAATGGCAGCACAGACCTCAAACATGCACCGGGAAACTGTTTGCTGGGCCAAACCTGACTGACGATCTTGACCAACCAAGTGTTGGTACGCTCCCTGACCAAGTAGCTTCAAAGTTGTTGACAACTTTAAAATATTGGGCACTGCAGTTGACCTTTTGGGTTCTTTAAGTTCGGAACTTATACTTTCCAACACATATAGGAAGGCATCCTTACTCAGACGGAAGTTTTGTACGAAACTAAACACGAAAAATATATGTCCATGAAAAGTTTTCAAAGTTATAAGTTTTTACATACATACCTTTTATCGCTGAGGCTCATTATGTTGGAACTGTCTCTAATGATTCTTCTCTCAATTCTTTCATCATTACCATAATGCCACAGCATCCATTTTCTTGTTAAATTAATAAAACAATTTCAACTATATGATATTTACAAACTTCGAAGGTAAACAAATGCAATTGTCAAATTCTAATTTCATTTGCTTTGCTTTGCCATTCGTTGACGTTTTCTTGGAGTGATGCCAACCAACACATGAAAATACCCAAAAATTAAAGTAAGCAACATTGTTAGCAATGCTATAGTAATACGGAGTTCGATTTACTTGTCGCATCGCAAATGGCTTTCGCATCGCATTGATTTTCGCATCGCGATACAGAGTAAGGCCCATGAACGTGCTTGAGCAATTAGAGAGCGAATGGTTGTATGCAAAACAGTTGGTAACAGACATCCCTAACAAATTTAATACGCTCAGGAACACTAAGTTTCCGAAATTCAGGGCATGATTTTAAACTTGGTTACTGTTACACAATTTGCAGGAAAACGATGAATTTTCTTGTGAGTGGTAGGTTTGAACCTTAGGTGAAGATTTGGATGGAAACGAGTGGCGGGGTTTCGTCCCTTTGTAACCACGTAGTCGTTCGACTACCTCATAGCGACTTGTTAAAATTTGGTGCATTTGGGACCACTTGGGAAGTTCTTTCCTTGATTCTAAGGATTGCTCCCAGAGAGACAGTGATTCCTCCGGAAGCTTGGAGGAACATAAATATATTAGGATTGGGTCCCAATACGAAACGGGAACTCCTTGAGACTTGAGAATCACACGCTACTTTCATTGGGGACTGATGTGATGTTGAAAAGCGTTTGTAGCTGCTTGTGTATCAGGATTCTTTTATTTTCAAACCTGGCTCTTAGCGCCTCCCACGCCAAGAAGGAATTGTCATCACAAAGCTGATAATGTTTCACGATGGTACCCGCTTTCCCTCGAGTTTTTATTCGAAGGTGATATATGTTTTGAGCGGGAGTCAATTTAGGGCGATTGAGGTAAACGGCCGTGAACATATCACGAAAAGATGGGCATTCCTCATAACTACCGTAAAATATCTCGGTATCGCAAGGGGGGACTTTAATACAAGGTGCAGAATTTGAATTAAGGGAGTAAGATTGTAAGACTGGCGAGAGGTGGTACTGGGCTCCCGCGGATTAGTTTGATAAAGTTTTAGTTGGTCCAGAATGTTAGCTTTGCATTTAATAGCTGTCGGTATATAGCTGATATTTGTTAGTTGCCTCTTCTTTGAAATCCGTTGGAACTATTTTTGCATCCGAGAGAGAAACGTTTCTGTAAGATAACTGAAGAATCTCCCAACGTGTGGTGAGATCTTGAAGCTTCACATCCAGTAAGTTGTCGGATTGATCAGCAGGGTCTTCCCTATCAAAATGTGAACAGAAATTCACTAAATTGTTGGAATCGAAGATAAAAGCAGTCATTGCTGTGGCATCAGTTACCATGGTGGAATGTTATGCAAAAAACTAACTGGAGGTAAAAATAACTTGAATTTCTGTCGTTCCCGACAAAAAAACTTGATTGACGGAGATAACGAGGGATGTAACTGCTTGAAAATGGACGTATCCGTAAGACCCAACACAGACGCAAGTCGAAATCACGAGAGAATTTATCAAAGCTTATAAAGGCTAACCCTTTTCTTGCAGAAATTCACAAAAATACCACTATTCCGAGATTCCCAAGTCCATAAATACATACGTATGAAACAAACGTGTTATATTAAACTATTTGGTGTAAAGATAATTAGAAAGCAGTTTTAATAACGCATTTACAAAATGACTTGGTTTCGAAAACTAGTGACGAGAGCAACAAGTGATAATTTAAAATTTTTCGATCATCCTAATGCTCGATTTATACTTTGCTTTCGATATTTTCAATAAATCTCTTTTTCAGGCTGTTGCTAGTTAAAGCGACCGAAACGATTGAATTAGAACACTTGGTGGTTACATATATTTTTCTTGCTGAAAATGGAAACGTTTGCAAACGTCTATATATATATAAATATATTTGTGGTGTATCGCTTCGAAATTTTCCCTACAAATTGGCGGGACCTACGGTTTTTCGCCGACTCCGAACGGCATCTACAAAGCAGATGAATTTTTGGTAAGAAGCCTTTCATGGCAGAAATACATATATTCGGAGAGTTTGCCAAACCATTGCCGAGGGGCGACCCCTTTTTAAAAAACTTTTTCAAACTACTTTTTGATGTAACCTGTACCAGGGCTTGAACCCGGACCTTCGGTGTGGTAGGTCGGCAACACTACGTCCACACCACGGTGGCCGCAATCGTCTGCCTGTACATAAATATGTATGTATGTAATTAGCTGTGTTCATATGCACGAACTGCTTTATGGCACAACGGCCTAAGATGAAATCAATACGGCTGAAAATTGCGGGGGAATTGAATACTAAGTATGTACTTTTATAATTGAAAGTAATGAAGTTGTTCATAAAGACTTTTGCCTATTATGCTACTGCAAACAGCTTGAGAACTTTGTGTTGCAGTTCTGCAACAAGTGGGTATATCGTACACGAAAAATAGCATAGAGGAATTGGATCGCGCTATTTGAAAATTAGCGGGATAAGTTTTCACATACATATGTATATGTATACATATGTATATAAATCGGTATATGCAAAATATAACGGACTCACTTGTGTCTGTCCGATATAGAAAAGCCTTGGCTGCTTACGTGCAACCACTTATGTACGTGCGAATTATTACTGTCCTCATACTCCACTCTATGTATGTACTTGTAAATTGTAGTTTGCTTGAAAATAGCAGGAAAAACTTTGGCCGCTCCAAAGTTCTACGCTTTTTCTGCTTACGCCTCTATTATGTGCGCTACGGTTTGTAATTTACAAATTTTACTTTGCACTTTCTTTGAGAAACGGCGATCGTGGAAAACAAACTTTTTTTAACATTAATTTTACCTTTTAACTTGTAAAACTGCAAATTTTCAAGAGACACTCGAAGTCTTTACAAAAGCGAATGCAAATCAAATTTACTGTGTAATTCAATGACAGCTTTCTTTAAGCGAAAAGTAAATGAACTTATATGTTAAACGATAAAATAACGATGGTGAAGTTGTTGGTCCGAAAAGGGTACCCCGCAAGTGGCCCTACGAAATAATATATCGACAGCCACACTGCAAAACCCCGTAAGTCACTATTTTTCCAAAAATAAGGTTCTGAGCCTTTTCAATAGATCCTGATATTGCGCGCATTGAAATGCAGTCAAAATCGGGTTACAACTTCCCGTTTCTTTCCAGTGGTGAAATGTAATAACCGTCCCTCATATACATACTTTAAAAATATCACAGTTTTTTCCCTCTCCTGAAAACTTTTTGGTTTTGAACATACAGGGTTTTTCAGTGTGGCTGTCGATATGTATATTGCAACTTACTCAACGGATGACTTACACTTCCCGTGTTTGCTTGGTGATATATTCCTTGGCGATGATATTGATATATTCCTTGATGATGGGTAGATAATGTGATAACTCGTTGATTATAAAGTAACGTTGTCGGGGATCACTTGCTGGCGAATATACACTTGTCGGTGATGAAAAATGTTAAAAGAGAAAGAGGTATCCGAAAACACTTGCTTTTACGCAGTGACATCACTGCAAAGCAACTCCAGTAAGTTGAGTTGGAAGGGTTGGATGGCAACTCCCGTGCACTCTTTCGAACAAGTGCAGGGATGTATGCAGGTGGAAGTGTAGGTATCTTTGATGAGCTCAAGTCAATCGAATGTTCGGAAGTGAACGCAAGGCACTTATTTTCCGAAATATTTCAACAACTTTAAGTGGACGCAAGTCACTTAAACATGCCGCCGCCGTTGCACTGGTGCAATTAAATTGCGAAGATTTTGCAATCCTTCATCCAACTAGCGACACAACATGCCATCCGATGGTCTTGACCTGCTCTGTGATGTTCTTAGAGAAGCCCTTGTATTAGTTCTTGACGTAGGCTTAGGATTAGGTCTTGAAGTACACGGTGGAGTTAGCGCCTCTTTATCGTCAGATGATGGACGGTGTAAAAGCGTGTGATGCAATTGATGGCAAATCTTGCATTTTGCTTCGGAGCGACAATCCCTAACCCTATTATGCGTGCGCGCCAAGCAATTGGGGCAATTCTTTACAGAAGCTTAGTGCGTGGTAACGGAAACAAATTAGACATTGATGCACATTCGGGTTGCGTGGAACTCTATGTGGTCTCATGATATGTACCTCGGATGGCGAAGTCGAACGTTGGTTGCAGAAATAGGATGAATTTTAGTAAAATGTTTAAACAAATGTGGCTTGGCTGAAACAATCTATCAATTTCGCAAAATTTAATTAGAACCCTCAGGTTGGATCGAAAGAGGGCATAGTTTGCGATTGGTCTATTGAAAATGTCATATTGTGTTCTGACGTCAGCTACTCTAATATGATTGTCAGACCCGCGATAAACTTTTTCAATACGTCCTAATCGCCATTCATTTGGTGGAAGATCTTCATTCTTTATGACGACAAAATCTCCCTCTTTAATATCTTGTTTTGGACACTTCCACTTGTACCTCTGATGAAGTTAAGATAGTCATCTATCCACCTTTGACTAAAATGGTGTTTCAAAATCTGAAGCTTTTTCCATCTGTTCTGGAGGGAAAGATTATCAATTTGGGGCTCTGGCGCTGCCAGCAATGGGGCAACCCGTAGGAAATGCCCTGGCGCTAGGGCCAGTAGTTCGTCTTGATTGTCAGGTATAGCCGAAAGCGGTCGGGAGTACAGCACTGCTTCTATGCGCGCAAGCAATGTCGCAAATTCTTCGAACGTGAAGTGGTGGCTGCTAGCAATGCGTTTGAAGTGAAGTTTGAAGCTTTTAACAGCTGCGTCTCATAGGCCACCCATGTGCGGGGCGTTTGGTGGAAGAAAGTGCTATTCAAACCCATGCGAAGAGTATTTGGACCTTATGTCGTCAGACGTCGTTTTTAGAAATTGTTCTAAATCCCGTTTAAATGCAACAGGGCAGGGCGCCGATAAAGTTTTTACCATTGTCAGAGAAGATGCTTTGAGGCAGTCCTCGTCTTCCTGTAAATCTGGAGAAGGCTGCTTGAAAGGCTTTGGTTGAAAGGCTTTGGTTGAGAGGTCAGAACATTGCTCTAGATGGATTGCCTTCGTTGAGAAACATACAAAGACGCAAACGTAACCTTTTACTATGGGGGCCCTTCGAAGCGAAGACGTTATAAAATCGAGGGACCAGCGAAATCTAATCCGGTATATGTAAAGGGGAGGGAGAAGTTGGAACGCTCTGGCGGTAAGGCTGCCATGATTTGGGACCTAGTGGTTTTCTTAAAGATGGTACATATTTTACAGTTGCGAATGCAAGATCGTACTTTCGTTTTCAGTCGAGGAATAAAATATTCTTGCCTTGCTATTCGGACCATAAGTTGATGTTCCGCATGTATCAATAAGTTATGCAAAAACTGCAAAAAAGGTAGCAATACCGTGAAGCTTCAGGGATGAACATAGGATGCCTCTCACTATATGAGAGATCAGAGTGGGCTAACCGACCGTTTACTCGGAGAAGACCGTTGGGATCTAGAAATGGATTTAGGGGCAAAAGTGGACTCTTTTTAGAAAGTGTTGTTTTATTTGATAGACTGATATACTCATTAGGGTCAGCGGAGCCAGGTTTAGTGTCTAAAAGCATATCTAAAGATTCCGGGGAAAGCGATTTAGACACTTTCTTTTTCCTTCTTTGTCTTGTACTTACACTGCTAATGAGAGGATCAGAGCTCAATAATAGTCTATTATATATGTCGCGGTTACACTGCTCGCGGGAAAATTTTCTTGCGTAATTGTCGCGGTACTTGCGAAAGTGCTTATTTCGAGCTTCTTGAGCCTCCTCCGACAACTGGCCTATTGGAAGAAGTGCATTTTCTATTATTGCAGCACCATGTATGCGCACTGGCCTATTGGAAGAAGTGCATTTTCTATTATTGCAGCACCATGTATGAGCACTTTGTGCAGAGTAGGAGTCATCGGGTGCCAAGAATAATGCTTTACATATAATTTGGCGGTATCCAGGGCATACTCATCATATTTCTTAACGTCAATAATGTATCCACTGGAAATAGTTTCTAAAAGTACTTTCAGTCTGTAAATTAAATCGAAGTTCACACCAGTTATATCGGAAGCCAATTGGGGGTTCTCAAAAAATCTACGGCTGGTGTTTCCATCATTTGTATTACCGTAGTTGGGCTTGGGCATGTCAATGAGTAACCCGGTCTCATTTTTAAATCTGTCTTGGATTTTTTTTTTAGCGGCCACTTCTAAGTCTTTTTCTTCAGCGGTTTTTCTCTGTCTGTATTTTTTAACTTTTAATTTATAGGCCAAGTGCAAAACACTCTCAAAAATTCTGATTCTGGCATGCAGCACAGATATTCCGAAGTCCAAAGTTTCAGGATTAACATCATATTTTTTGCATATATCGTTAAAGTCTTTTGATGTGGCTTTACAAATAAAGCATTGATTGGTAGACTTAGTGTCCGTTGCAGCATTACAAACCTTGCCATCAATCATAGTCATCTTGAAAATGTGCTTGTAGGTAAAATTATTTCCATTTATTTCGATTTTGGTAGGATTCAAATTTTGTATCGATTCTTCCACGTATTTGATTTCTCCTTTGGTCACATCATAGTTTTCTTTCAGAAATCTGAATCTTATCGGCCGACAAAACCGAGGGGATGATGGAGAAGGATTCTTCCAAATAACTGTTTTGTTATTTTTGCCATAATATATTTGTAAAGGGACAAATGAGCTCAAAAATATATTGGCATCCGAGTCGGCAGGGTTTTCAAACTTTTGTTTATATCTGACTTGCTGGGAGCCATCACATCCCCATTTGTTTATAATAATTAAAGTTTTTCTATGCTCTTCGCTAATAGTTACAAGTACTTCCTCTAAGTACATTGATAGGCGCATAAGAGTTATGTCAATAAGACTTTGCAAAGTGCTTTCTGCATACAGGCTCGTCACTTTTATGACTTGTTCAGGCGGATAGCAATCTTTTTTGGCATCTAATAATTTGTCGTAGCATGGATAAAGTGACTTATTTGTCTCGCGTATGATTTCGTATTGCTGTCGTGTAAGGTCGGCCTCTATAAACATCTCCAACGCTTCTTGAGGCGTTAATATGTTGGGTTTACCGAGCTCACTTGATGACTTGTAGGCATTTTTGTACTTCTGTGCTATTGTTGGTGATTTTGTGATTTCCTTAAGGATTTTGGATGCGTTTCGAAGTCCCTTAGCTCTCAAAGTTGACTGAGCAGCATGAATTAAAATGGAATCGTCTACGGCCGAGCGAATCACTTCAGTTTTGCGACGCTTGCTTCTCTCACTTGACTCTATAAATGATCTTGAAGGACGGCCGGGACGATTTTGGTCTTGGATAGGGATTTCAAATGTCCCATTAATCCATGACTGGTTTAGTTTTATGAATCTGTCTTCTTTTCTATGTGCTTCAGACCATTTTTGCCTCATGGCAGTCTTGAAGTAATTAATATTTACCTTTAGTTGTTTTATATTTTCCTCTGTGCCACCATAAGACGAAACCAGGTAATTTTCCAAATAGGCCAATTTTTCATCCATTGTTGATAATTTCTGGCTTTGCATTTTTCCGTAGAGAAATTGACGGGTAACTAATTTTTTCCAGATGAACCAGGAGAATCTTCGATGAAAATGAAAAAAAAAATTTGTTTGGCCAGTTTTTCAATGTATCTTTTTTTACCCCAGCCGCACCTGGCCGCAGCTGATTTTCATCGGAACCATAAGAAAAGACTACCCACTATTAAAATGCATAAAAATTTTGAGGCGATCGGAGGCGATAATATAACTAAAATTCTTTTGAATTAAAAAATGAACAATATTTTTCAAGAAAACGCAATATGCTTAAAAGTTTCAAAATGGTGTGTCTTTTATTATGCTAGGTTGACGATTTCTTCAATAAATAATGATATTTACCTGAAGCACTCGAATCCATGTTGTTTACTTTGATAACTGTCTTAAAACTAAAAATATTAACGTTTAAAAATAGGTTACTTGAAATACGTAAAAAATAAAAAATCGAAAAAGTGGGAGAATAATAAGTTTCGACTAGCGGCAGGGGCACCCCGGTTGTCTATAAAAGCCGAGGAGAACGGTTTATTATCGCCCGGTTTATTATAAACGTAGAGCGATTTTGGATTTTGTACTTGCACCAATTTTAAAATTTCCAATTTTGGCCGCATAAATTCGTAAAATCTACCTATGTGCATCGTTTAACAAATGCTAGAACGCCTCTAGTTTTATTGACTGTTACGTTAATGTGGCAGTTGAAACTGAGTTTGTAATCCATAGTAACCCCAAGGTCAACAAAATCATACATTTGCTCAAGACTATAATTGCTAATTGTATAGGAAGCTGGCTGTGAAATTATTCTCGAAAAACGCATGTATTTACATTTCTTTAGATTAAGCGGCATATAATTTAAATCGCACCAAGTAACTAGTGTATTTCGATCTGATTGAAGCTTATTACAGTAGAATCGCGCAAAAGTTAACTCGCGAGAAAGTTAAACCTTCGGCTAAGTTGACCGATTTTGAGCGTCCACGTACCGCTCTAAAAAGTTAACTTTTCGTCAACTTTTTCGAGCTTATCTATTTTTTCAAATCCAACCGTTTGTTTGGCAAGAAAAACAAGCTCGGGTATTCCCCTTATTGCTATGTATTCCCCGAATTTGTATGTAAAAAATTATTGTCGGTGTCGGTTGGTACATACGTAGTTTGTCATTAACGTTTGAGCTTGTGAGTTGTTTATAGTTAGTGTGTTAAAAAATGTCAACTAAGCAGAAAAAATCATTGCAAATCAGCAAAAGCTGAGATTTTAAGAAAAATCGATGAAGGTATTCGTTGAAATCGATTGGCAAATCGATGCAAATCAGATATCAGATCTTATTAATATGCGCACGAAAATTGTCAGGAGCTATTACACAAAAGAAAAGAAACAAACAAGTCTCGACCGCTTCTTTAAACCAGCCCTTACAAATTAATATGTATATATATGCATGTAAAATGTGAAAAAGTATAAACTAAATCTAAGTTTCTGTTTTGTTACGAGTAAAAGTGAGTCATGCAAATAAATTCAACGTATTATATTCCCAAAATTATGTTTATTTCCGTGTTTCTTTTTCAAATTCGAGAACCCTTTGGAAAAGTTAATATTTCGGAAAAGTAAAACACCCTTGGAACGGTTTGGTTAACTTTTTCGCGATTCTACTGTACTATCTTCGAATGATGCGAATGACAAAGCTTTACATCGTCGGCATACATTAACATTTTCGAAAATTCTATCAGTGTAGAAATATCTTTTATTTATTTATTTATTTATTTATTTATCTATATATATAAAAATAAGTCCCCGTATATGTACGTCGCCGAAGTACTCATAAACGCGTCGTGCGATTTCAACCAAACTTATACACTACGTGGGCAGTGGTCCATTTATGGTTTATATGATGTTTCAAGACCCTATGCGACCCCTTTTCCGAGATATCGACCAAAATATGGACCAGGGGTGACCCTAGAAGGTGTTTAGACAATATGGGTATCGAATAAAAGGTGTTGATGAGGGTTTTAACAGGAAGTGGTTCAAAGTCCAATATGGGTACCAAATGAAAGGTGTTGATGAGGGTTTTAACAGGAAGTGGTTCAAAGTCCCATATGGGACTCCGTTTCCGAGATATCGACCAAAATGTGGACCAGGCTTGACTCTAAAAAGTGTTTGCTCAATATGGGTACCAATTGAAAGGTGTTAATGGGGGTTTTAACAGGAAGTGGTTCAAAGTCCCATATGGGACCCCGTTTCCGAGATATCGACCAAAATGTGGACCAGGCGTGACTCTAAAAAGTGTTTGCTCAATATGGGTACCAAATGAAATGTGTTAATGCGGGTTTTAACAGGAAGTGGTTCAAAGTCCCATATGGGCCCCGTTTCCGAGATATCGACCAAAATGGGGACCAGGCGTGACTCTAAAAAGTGTTTGCACAACATGGTACCAAATGAAAGGTGTTGTTGAGGGTTTTAATAGGAAGTGGTCAAAGTCCAATATGGGACCCCATTTCCGAGATATTCACCAAAATGTGGACTAGGTGTGACTCTAAAAAGTGTTTGCACAACATGGTACCAAATGAAAGGTGTTCATGAGGGTTTTAATAGAAAGTGGTTCAAAGTCCAATATGGGGCCCCGTTTCCTAGATATCGACCAAAATGTGTGACGCCACATATGAAATATAAAACGCCTACTAAATATATATACATATATAAAAACTGTACTTTTTTTAACTTGATAATTAAAGTAAGGCTTGCGCCTACATTAAAACCGCCATCCTCGTTTAGCCTACATTATTTTATTGACTTTACGATCTCGAGTAAGTAATTCCCTAGACACTCCGGTGTAAGTGTCACTAGAAAGGGTTTGGACAATATGGATACCAAAAGAAAGGTGTTGACTAAGGTTTCAACAGGGAGTGGTTTGGTACGCTGACGGATGTCGTAGCGTATAAAAGTATAATATATCCTTTTGATAATATATCATTTTGACAAGCAAAATAAGAACTTTTTATTTATTGTAGCTTTTGTATCATAAACTTTGGTTAGTATTACCGCGAGGTAAGAAAGCTTTCACTACCCCCCTTCCTCTCAATCAAAATATTTTAACATTTGACAAATTTTTATTTCAAATTTGATTGGGGAAAAAACAATTAAATCAAATGAGCATATTTTCGCTTTTGAATAATTTTTAATTTAAAAAAAAAATTATGTGCTGGTGTTATATTACCATATTGGCTATTGAATAATTTGTTATAGAAAAAAATAGTTTATGTGCTGTGGATGTATTATTGGCTAATTAAATAATTTTATATAACCGCTATTTTTTAAAGAAATACAATGAATTGAGAAAATTAGTGGTGTTTATTTTCATAGTTTTCTTTTTAACCGAGGCTCACAATGATCTTAGGTTCATAATGATCCTAGGTATACAATAATAAAAAAAACAAAGGCAAAACAAGGTTTGCCGGGCTCAGCTAGTTTATTTATAAACAACAAGAACAGAATCGGGCCCAGATGGCTTCCTTGAGGATCTTCTGAGGAGACATACATAAATAACATCGGATTCACAATTTTTAAACACTACTTTTTGTGCTCTGTCACTAAAGTAAGAAGAGATCCAGCGATTGAGACCCGGCTGGAAACCCAACTGATTTAGTTTATGAATAAGTAACGAATGACACACTTTATCGAAAGCTTTGCTGAAATCAATATAAATAACGTCGGTGTGCAGATTTTTTCTAAATCTATTTGAGACATGATTTGTAAACTCAAGTAAATTTGTAACGGTGGACTTTCCCTTACAGAACCCGTGTTGACAGTCAGAAATCAAGGTAGAGATAGGATTCGTAAGCTGATTGGTAACAATAGCTTCAAACACTTTTGGGATGGAAGACAGCTTTGCTATGCCACGATAGTCCTCTATAGAAGCCTTGCTTTCGCTTTTATGAAACGGTAGAATAAACGACTCTTTCCATGCTGTTGGAAAAACACCACACTTTAGTGACAGATTGAACAAATTGGTAAGGGGTTTGTAAATATTGTTAGCGCACTTCTTCAAGAAGCATGTAGGAATCCTATCAGGACCACATTTAAAAGATTCTTTCAAGGTTTTCAGATAAACAAGAACATCATTGGCGCATATAGTTGGACTATTAATTAAATTGTTCCCATGTAGCTCATAGGGATAATTAGGAAGGCAGAATAGTTAGAAGTGAAATATTTCGCAAAAAAATTTGCGATATCTTGATTATCGCTAGATAAAATGTCTTTATATTTCATGGCTGAAGGAAATTCCACTACTTTTCGTTTAGAATTTACGAAACCATAAAATGACTTCGGAATGCGAATAACGTCTCTTTTTGTTTTAGAGATATAGGCTTTATAGCACTTTTTACTCAAGTCGATGTACCTCTTACGTAGAACAAAATACAACAAGTAATGTTTGTTTAACCCCGATTTCTTAAATAATTTGAAAGAACGCGTTTTTCTATTTTGGATGATCATGGTGCAGTGCTATAAAGCCATAGGCAATAAAGCCATATGGCCTTATAACTCAATGAAACGACAAATTTTACCATATGGCTTTATTGCATACGCCCATGTGCAATATTACCATAATCGTTGAGTGACCAAAGTGAAAATAACGCCATAACAGTGTAATTGTTGGTGGGGTGCAATGAAGCCATATGCAATAAAGCCATATGGCTTTATTTCCAATAAGTTTAAGAAATAAAGCCATATGGCCCTATTTCCAATTGCTAATGGGAATAAAGCCAGTATGGCCTTATTGCCATTTTCAAAACATGGGCGGCGCGATATCATGAATCTGGGGTTTAAAAAATGAATCTGGGATTGACTTAGGTCAGATCCCCAATTCGGGGCTTGATCCATATTATTTATGTGCAGAACTCCTTTCCGCATTGGCGGCTTTCGGCCGCGCTTCAAAAAATAATCCTGGGCTACGCCATTCCAACTCCGAGTGGTTGCCATAGCCGTGGCTACCGCCACGGTGATGTCCTTCCGCGTGCTACCCTTTTCTCACAGGGTAATGTGCCATTACAACAACCACATGAAAATGACAGAAAATTATGAACTTTAACTGCACGCAGAAGGACATCACCACCGCCACGGCTATGGCACACACCCGGAGTTGGAATGGCGTAGCCCAGGGCTATTTTTTGAAGCGCGGCCGAAGGCCTCCAATGCTGAAAGGAGTTCTGCACATAAATATCATGGATCACGCCCCGAATTGGGGATCTGACCTAAGTCAAATTTTCGCCTGCGGCACTACTTCGTCGAATCTCAAACCCAAATGCCTCAATGACATTAATTCGCATGTCCAAAGCGAACTAAATTCAAAATATTCACCCCTATCATGCATTTCGACTTGGATCGAAATTTTCTCCGTTTGGCAACTTTGGTATCATGCGTTCCGTTTCCGTTCAGTTCAACTTCGAAACTTACAATTCTGCCTATCATGCATTTCAAGCGTAGCTCCGTTTTTCTCAGTTGCAATTTTGTTGACGGATAGCTGCTTGTTTTTTAATTTGCAAACACTATTAGATTAATTTCCGTGATTTTTTGTTAAAACTCTTAAAATATAAATAAAACTCGTATATAAAAGTTGTAAAACGCTCGCTATATTTTGTTTTTGTGTTCTAATGAGGTTTTTTGATATGTTTGCATGATAATTGTTTGCGACCGGTGCCGAGTGCTAATATTTGTCCAAAAATGTAGGAAGGGGTATCAAAAGACGCGTTTCGATGCCGGGAATGTGAATCCGCCTCCGGAGATATAATATTTTTGGACGCGCATTAGCACTCGGCACCGGTTGTAAACAATTACCGAAAATTGAACTAGCATTGAAAACATCAATCTAACAATTTTACTAACACCATTAAAACTAAGGGAATGGCAGCCAAACGTGCACCGGCAGCCACTCCGCACCACCAACACATACTCGGTAAACTCCTTTGTCAGTTCCAGGGCCGCCAATGTCTTCATCCAGCCAAAAGTACCACCTGCGGTCAGACTTAATCCTGACATGTCTAATGTTTGCTCGGCGTATGTGTGTATCTGCTTGCCTGGTCGACGAAGCAGACTCTTCTAGCATCAACTCTATCGCAAATGCCAGCTACCTCCTACTGACGACATGGTAACATCCACCAACAGTGTCCTCTTGCTTTTTGTTGGTCCTCCGACGTCTGCTATAATCAATCAATTGATCTATGTATAAAATTTCACTAAATTTATTACATAATGCTCAATACATATGTAATTAGTTAATTTATGTAATTACGTTAATAAATAATACAATTTTACTTTTATTTCAAAAGCACTAATTTGTGTATTTTTGCTTTGTTATGTTCCAGTTCCACATATTTCAAGCAAACAGCTGATTTCGAAAGTTTTATAGCTCTTCCTCTTCTTCTTTCAATCCAATTTAAACGCAAGATACCAATTTTTGATTTCGGCGGAGCGTATAACGGGAACGTAATTGAAATCCATGATAGGGGTGATTATACGAATTAACGGCACTGACTTTAATTCGTTTTTGGTCATGCGTCTTAATGTCACTGACATTAATTCGCTTTTTGGGTGCGTTGCGGCCCGGCGCGATACCGCCTTGCTTGCCATTTATTTTAAGTTTTACCTCCGTAATTCCATATTACGGGTTTGTTACTTATTTGAGAGAATTTTTGGTATGGCTTTATTTCGCTTTGCGATTTAACCGAATTGGAAATATCGCCATATGGCCTTATTTCCATTTGGTTTGAGAAATAAAGCCATATGGCGTTATTGCGTATGGCTTCATTGCACCCCACCGTAATTGTTACGGTTACAAACTGCCAAAAGAAGGAAATTATACAAGTCCCAATATTTGGGATATATAAGAGAGAGTTGAATGCGGACGTGTTTCTTTATCGCTCCTTCAAAGTTTTATTTTACATTATTCTAATTGAGCCTAATCTTTGTTATTTTTACCTCATATTTGATAATTTTAACTACTTGAAACCTGAAAACAGTGACTTAGTGCAGTTTAATTAAAAATATTGAAGTGTGAGACTATTATTTCACATTTTATATAAATTTCGGACTGTATATCAGTCTGTCTGTTGCTGTTTGCAAACTATTGTGCTCTCACACTTTTATGTTTTTTGTTTTGTGCGCACATTCTGCCTTGCTCATTGCATTTTGACTGCGCATTTTTTAGTTAAAATTTTGAAGAGCTCCAGATTAACTCTTTTTTGCTGTGTTTAGTGACTACTGTCACCACAACATGTTGTGCTTAAAGTTTTGCTGTGTAATTAATAATCGGTGTATCAGTTTGTGTGTTGCTGTTTTGCAAATCATTGACCGCTCACACTTCTGTGTTTACTGCTTTGTGCGCTCATTCTACCGTCTTTCCTGCATTCCAACTGCACACTCTCTGTTGAAATTGTGCAGAGTTCCAGCATAACTCTTTTCTGCTGTGTTTAGTGACTGCTGTCTATACAACATATTTTGGGAAAAGTTTGTAGTGTGCCTGTATAGCTTTAAATAAAATACTCCCTCATAACTTACTGTCCAGTGTTCCTGAACAACACTTAGGCTTCTTAAATCTAGTTTTCTTCTTCTTCACTTATTACTATGCAGAGCTGGGTAAAATCAATTAAATACATTACAATTACAATTACATTCCTCATTCCATGCAACCACAGCACGGGCTTACGTACATATGTAAATATGTAAGTTAACTTGTAACAAGTTAAGACCACCTACATTGCGTGAATCAGGATCGCCTATTACAAAATAGCCGATCCAACCCCCATATATTATTCCTCAATAATCACCCATAAATTTCTCATAGTAATTGCCCATAAATTCTTCTTAATAATTGCTTACAACAAAATAAAATCATTCTAAAGAATTCTACCCGAAATATGATCACTCATAATTCGGTCAACCCAAATAAATTCCCAAGCATTGCATTTCTTCAACATGATCACCTACCCTACTCCGATCGCACGTCATAAATTACAATGCAATGTATGAAAACATTTGCAAAGTCAAAACATTTTTCTGTAAGAAACAACTAAAAAGCAATTAATTTCGTAAGTCGCCTGAAATATGACTACTCATCATAATTCAGCCGTCTTAGCATATCCACTTCAAAGCGGCACTCAGCTACGCTAAACGGTGACATAGCACAAACATTCACACAGTGCTTGCGCAATATTAAAATGCTGAGCTAACAATAACAGAAATGGGTCATATGGGAAAATGTAACTTAAATAAACAAACTATTTCCCAATTTGACTGTTACTCACCAATACAGTCAATTACTTTCGAATATGGTGAAATGCTTTCACAAGAAATACACACATAGAAATTAGGTCACTCGCAGTTGCAGCGCAGGCATATTTCTAGTATAAATAGTGTAAATTTAATATGTAAAAATAGTTCTTTATTTGACTTCAATAAAGGCGGACACGCTGTCAGAGGAAAAATTACTTTTTCTTGTCCCTTTCATTTAGCGGGACATAACTGGCGCCCGAGCAAAAGTTCTCGGCAAGTACGCGAAAAATATCCTGAAAAAAGACAAATAAGGATTCGTGAAACGCCGTGAAAAAGAAAAAAATTGAAGTTACGTGCGAGATTCGTCCTGAAAATAAAAAAGTAAGGACTCGCGAGTGAAAATTCCTCTTTAATAAAGTGATTGTGCCAGAGAATATCCGCAAAAGGATACGCGTTACACAGAAAAAAAAGGAAAAAGAAACTGCAAAAAGTCCTGAAAATAAAAAAGTAAGGACACGTGAGTGCAAAAAGTCCTGAAAATAAAAAAGTAAGGACACGTGAGTGCAAAAAATCCCGAAAATAAAAAAGTGAAAGAAGTGAAATTCACCGCATGAACATTGGGAAGTGGTACCCTAGTAGCTACAAGCAAAAGGGACGGAAAAGAGAGGGGGAAAAAAATACAAACTTTAAAAGAAAGAATATAAAAAAACTTTAAAAGAAAAAAATACAAACTTAAAAAAAAAGAATATAATCACTGAGTGAAAATAAATTGTACAATATACTACAAAGAAGCAGCAGTAACAACAGCAAAGAAGCAGCAGTAACAGCAACAAAGAAGCAGCAGTGGCAACAACAAAAACGAACACATACGAGCAGCAGCAGAACGCACGTGAGAATTACACATAAGCCATAAGTATTGATAAATTAATTATTTTTTTTAGACTTTATTTAAATTAAATTTATTTAAATAATTGATTGGCTAAATTACTGCTAGGTTTTTGCAAAACAGATAATTTAGTTGAGAATTCTGGATCTATGATGATATAAAAATAGAATTGCAAAATTATTATAACATGGACGCTTTGCCACCTAACGTAGATAATGAAGAGTTAGACAGAATCATAGCTCAGCTAGAAAAGGACGAAATTGATTATGTGCCAAAAAAACGTGTAATGACAGAAGAAGAAAAATTAGGCGCGATAAAATGTATGCAATCGGTTTTTGATATAATAGGCAAGAATAAAAGAGCTACTTTAGCGGATTACGAAAATACGGACACAGTATGGGAAGAATTAGCAGGCATGATTAGGGCCACACCGCTATAAATTATTTTTTTTCTCTTTCTTTTCGCGAAATAAATAAAAATTTAAACAAAAACTAACACAGGTTTTTACAATTAATTTGATAGAAAAATAAGGACTTGAAAATGTCAAACCATAACAATTTAGTCCGTCCTTCCGTCCTTGGACAAAACCCCTCAGCCCCTCAGGCACCAAGCAACGAACAAATAAGCATGGACGACCTGAAGAGATTAATTTCAGACATCGCCACAAACATATTGACGCAACAAGGACCACAGGTAGTCCAAAACGTGCTGAATCCGAATTCAAGCTTGGCCTCAGCGGTCGATCAGGTCATAGACGAAAGGCATAGAGGAAACATAAACGAATTAGACAAAGTACCAGACGTGGTAAAATGTCTGAAGGAATTTTCAGGAAAATCAGGTGAATTTAACTCCTGGAAAAAAGCGTGGATCGTATACTCAACGTATACGAATCAATAAAAGGTACTCCCAAATATTACGGAATCTTAAGTGTGATTAGGAATAAGATAACTGGTCAAGCCGACACAGCTTTGGAATCCTACAACACTCCACTTGATTGGCCGGCAATAACAAAATGCTTAGCGATGCATTATGCCGACTTGTCAACCTTGGAGTACCAGATGACGACACTGGTACAAGGCAATAAAACAATAAACGAATTTTATCAACAGGTATATAAACACCTTTCGTTGATATTAAATAAGCTAGGTTATGAGGGTACAAGCAATCGTACCGTAAAAAGGCGTTAGACACTTTTATAAGAGGTTTGAATGGGAATCTACCAAGGCTACTAGGAACGAAGGAACCCGTCGATTTACCTCAGGCTCTGCATCTGTGCCAAAAATTAGATAATCAAAATTTTAGGACAAACCATGCCAATAATATAAGGCAATCGTACCAAAAATACCAAATCCCAGTAAGGAAATACAATTCCTCGCCACAACCACAACAGAATTTTTACCCCCAATTAGCCCATAACCCTCAGCCAAGTCAACAAACGTGGCAAAATAATCGTTCAAACATGAACGCAAATGCACCACCCAGGCCACCCAAACCACAACCTAGACCCGAGCCTATGGATGTGGAGCAGACCATACATTCACGTAGAATAAACTACATGAATAAGCCCACGCAGAACCAATTACAGGGAAAGAGACCTGCAGAATCTTTTGTGCAAAGAAATAGCAAGGCCCAAAGGACTTTCCATATATCGGAACAGGAAGAGAGGAGGTATGGAGAGGATGAACAATCAGACGTTCATTTTTTAGCCTAATGAGCTCTTCGCTCCCTTACTTCGACGCTAGAGCGGAGAGAGGGAAAATACTAAGATTTTTAGTGGACACAGGCTCCAGTAAAAATTATTTACAACCAGATTTAACAAAGAAACGTATAAAAAACAAAGCCCCATTCTACGCCAAATCAGTCGTAGGGGACATAAAAATCGAAGAGCATACCCTATTGAAATTATTTAATATTGATAAGGAGCTCAAATTTTTCCTGATGCCATCCTTAAAAACATTTGCTGGAATTTTAGGGAACGATACATTAAGAGATATGGATGCTGTGATCCATACCAAGGACAATATATTGATATTGAATAACGAGAATAGGATCAAACTTAAACAGCTCCCCTCAAAGGCGGTAAACGCCATACAAATAAAGGACGAACATTTATCGTCACAACAAAGAAGGGACATGAACGAAATAATTCATGCATTCCCAAGGTTATTCTCAAAACCGGATGAGAAATTAACATATACGACAAAAGTCGTCGGAGAAATACGGACAGTAACAGATACGCCTATTTACTCTAAATTTTACCCATTCCCAGCTTCTCTCAAACCAGAAGTAGAAAGCCAGGTCAAAAAATTTATAACGGATGGAATCATAAGACCATCAAGGCCACCCTACAATTCACCAATATGGATTGTTTCGAAAAAAGCGGACTCAGAGGGAAATAAACAATATCGAATGGTTATAGACTATCGGAAGCTGAATTCAGTCACAACAGCAGATAGATACCCGATACCTGAAATTTCTGAAGTAATTTCAAATTTAGGGGGAAACAATTTTTTTTCGGTATTAGATCTGAAAAGCGGGTTTCATCAAATTCCTCTAAAGGAATCTGACATTGAGAAAACCGCATTTTCGGTAAATAATGGTAAATACGAATTTACTCGGTTACCATTTGGATTGAAGAATGCACCTTCAATTTTCCAAAGAGAGCTTGATGACATTTTGCATGAACACATAGGAAAATACGCTTATGTTTATATTGACGATATAATAATTTTCAGCAAAACTGAAAAAGAGCATATTGAGCATATTAAAAAAATATTTAAAACGTTGCAAGAGGCAAACATGAAAGTTCAATTAGACAAATGTCATTTTTTCAAAAAAGAGGTTGAATTTTTGGGATTCGTAATATCCGCGGATGGCGTAAAAACCAACCCCGTAAAGGTGGAAGCGATAGCGAATTTCCCACAACCAAAAACTTTGAAGGAACTCCTTAGTTTTCTTGGTATGTCCGGATACTATAGGAAGTTCATAAAGGATTATGCAAAACTAGCAAAACCCCTAACAACTCTTTTAAGAGGGGAAGAAGGTAGGATATCAAAAAATAAATCCTCAAAAGTAAAAGTCGAGTTAGATAAGCAGGCAGTAAATGCTTTTAATATGTAGTTTAAGAAACTCACTCATTTCAAGGGATGTCACTCTTGCATACCCTGATTATAGTAAAAAATTCGAATTGACGACAGACGCATCCAATTTTGCTATTGGAGCTGTGCTGTCGCAAGAGTCAAAGCCAATAGCATCTTTTTCAAGAACATTAAATAAAGCTGAAGAAAATTATGCAGCTAATGAGAAAGAAATGTTGGCTATAATATGGGCTTTGAACTCACTAAGAAATTATCCTTACGGATCAGCTAGAATACAAATATTCACTGACCACCAACCGCTTACATACGCATTAAGCAATAAAAATAATAATGCAAAAATGAAAAGATGGAAATCAGCTCTAGAGGAATACTCATATGAGCTATGTTACAAACCAGGTAAACAAAATGTAGTCGCTGATGCACTATCGCGAATACCCGTCAAAGAGACACAGGTCAACAGTTTATCAGTAGCATCAAGGTCAGATGACAGTTCATCTCACAATTTAATTTACAGTGTTGAAGGACCAATAAATGCATTCAAAAATCAAATTTTTTTGAATATTGTAAATACGCCATCCTACGAATTCAAAATAATATTTCCTACATACCATCGCCACGTAGTGAGACAGCAAGATTATTCGGAAAAAGTTTTGTTGACTATATTAAAAAAGTATTTAAATCCGTCAGTTATAAACTGCATTAAAATACAAATACTTTACCCACTACATTTTAGTAAATTCAAAATAAGATTTACACAAAGAATGGTTGAGACAGCAGGAGATAATAATTAAGGAACACAACAGAGCGCATAGAAATTGCAAAGAAAATAAAATTTAAATCTTAGGAAAATATTATTTTCCTGGAATTGCCAGTAAGATTAAAAAGGTCATAAAAAATTGTGTGACGTGTAAGGAAAATAAATATGATCGTCACCCAGCAAAGCCGCAGATTCAGGCAACGCCAATACCCACCTTCCCGGGTCAAATTGTGCATATCGATATATTGCATATGGGGAAACAATTAATTTTAACCGCAATTGACAAATTCTCAAAATATGCAATCGCAAAACTAATTCAGTCCAAATCAGCGGAAGACATAAAACAACCATTAAGGGACATTCTTTTCTCTCTTTTACCAGAAACCATTGTGATGGATAATATACAAGTTGCTCTAATGGACAGGTGGAACGATTTCATTCCACTCTCCAAGAAATAATGCGATGCCTACAACGCGAAAAAGCTCACCAATCTTTCAATGAACTTCTAGAAAGATCAATCAAAGAGTATAATTACACAGTACATTCTACACTAGGGAAAAGACCAATAGAAGTATATTTTGGTAGAACAGTTTCCAGTAACCCTTCATTACTAGAAAAGCATAGATTAGAAACAACGAATAAACTTAAGGAGAGCAAATCGCAGATCTTGCTTACCATAATAGAAATAGAACAGCACTAAAACAATATAACCAAGGAGAAAAAATTTATGTTAGGATAAATAGGAGATTAGGAAATAAGTTAACGCCTAGATATAAAAAAGAGATAGTCGCTCAAAATTATAACACTACAGTTAAAACACAATCAGGTAGAATAGTACATAAAAATAATATTAAACAAAGCTGAAATTGCTTTCCTTTTTCTTTCTTTACTAGGTAAAATTTAAAATTAAAAGGCAAAATGGCTACAATAACTATTATATTAACTACCGTTGCAACTATACTAATGATTAAAGGGCAACAAATCGATATACAGGACCTAACGAATAATAACGGATACATTCATTAACCATTATGACAAAATTCTTCACTTCATTAATTTAACTACGTACGATCAAGCTATCTCATTAATCGCGGACAATATTAAAGCATTAAGGGCAACTACTTTCGAAGAAGAACGACTAATAGACACTTTAGATAAAAACTTTAACTTACTAAATGCAAAAATAGACTTTTTACAACCACGATTTAAGACAAAACGAGCTTTGATTAATATATTAGGTAAAGGATTAAAATATATAGCAGGTACTATGGATAGCGACGACGAACAACAAATAATGAATGCATTAGACAAAATACAAAAAAACGAACAGGCTACAACAGATGATGTAAACAAAATGATTTATAATAATAATTTTTTAACCGACCAAATTGATAACATTACAACCCACATAAATAAACAACAGATGTTAATACAAACTTATATAAACGAATTTAGGGAAACAACGCAAAATAAAATCAAAACATTAGAAGACGACTTAGAATTTATGCAACACACTTACCAAATTAATAACGACATAAAAACAATATGACAATTGTATTAGAAAATAACGAAATTTTGTTGGATGAAAAAAATAATATCTATGATAAATATATAAAGGACAATTTGGAAAAAAACTTAAAAATAATAGAAAATGACTGTATAAGAAATATTTTAAACTTTGAAGAAGCTTTTTGTAATCTAAATCCATTTCCTAAATCAAGTATAAGTGAAATAATGATAGGAGTAATTGTATTTAAAAACTTTTTTTCAACCATTGAACACGATTGTAACAAACTAAAAATTAAACAGACAGGAACCTTTTTAATTAGATTCGAGAATTGTAAAATTTCAATTATAAATAATACATTCGAAAATTATAATATTAAGATTTATTATACATTCATTTTACCAAATAAAATCACAAAAATAAAGGAACATTATAATTTTACAAATAAAAATTTACAATTGGAAAACTTGTGCACTAAACAAATCAAACAGGAAGAACATATAAAATTGTTAATTGAAAAAAATAGTAATATTCATTTAATTAGTCTAAGTTCTGATTTACTAATTATATGCATTGTCATTATATCAATTTCAATTTCTATATACATTTACATATAAATATAAACTAAAATTTTACGTATCACCTGAACTGCAACTGCCAACGCGAAGCATTGAAAATATAACAAATGGACCATTCTTGCAGCTAAAAACGAATTTGTAGTAATTTTCCGTAATTTCTCATAAACCACTTGCTTTCATAGCAACTTTTCATAAAACTCTTTTTGCTTATTACGCAAATAGCGCTTGAGGACAATCGACTTAAGAGGAGAAGAGTTAACTTGTAACAAGTTAAGACCACCTACATTGCGTGAAACAGGATCCCCTATTACAAAATAGCCGATCCAACCCCCATAAATTATTCCTCAATAATCACCCATAAATTGCTCATAGTAATTGCCCATAAATTCTTCTTAATAATTGCTTACAACAAAATAAAATCATTCTAAAGAATTCTACCTGAAATATGATCACTTATAATTCGGTCAACTCAAATAAATTCCCAAGCATTGCATTTCTTCAACATGATCACCTACCCTACTCCGATCGCACGTCATAAATTACAATGCAATGTATTTATGCAAATTCAAAACATTTTTCTGTAAGAAACAACTGAAAAGCAATTAATTTCATAATTCAGCCGCCTTAGCATATCCACTTCAAAGCGGCACTCAGCTACGCTAAACGGTGACATAGCACAAACATTCACACAGTGCTTGCGCAATATTAAAATGCTGAGCTAACAATAACAGAAATGGGTCATATGGGAAAATGTAACTTAAATAAACAAACTATTTCCCAATTTGACTGTTACTCACCAATACAGTCAATTACTTTCGAATATGGTGAAATGCTTTCACAAGAAATACACACATAGAAATTAGGTCACCCGCAGTTGCAGCGCAGGCATATTTCTAGTATAAATAGTGTAAATTTAATATGTAAAAAGAGTTCTTTATTTGACTTCAATAAAGGCGGACACGCTGTCCGAGGAAAAATTACTTTTTCTTGTCCCTTTCATTCAGCGGGATATAACTTGTACAAACAACAAGACCAACACACATAATAACATATAGACAGCTTGCCTTAAGAAATTTGTGTATACTGTTGGCAAGAACAAACAAACAAAAAGGGAATTAATAATAATAATAAAACGTCACAGGGCATCATAGTTTAGTGTTGGAATTTTCTAACAGCGGCATTGGTGCAGACACTGGTTCATATCCCAGTGTCCGAAAAGGGATCTGATGATGAGCCTGGAAACTCTGAAACATGTAATCCTATCCATCGCTATTGATTAAACTTTGTAATTTTTCTCCAATTATCAATTTTTTCCAAAAAATAAGCTATAAAATATGGTTAAAAAAAACGACGTAAAGATATGCTTAAGTAGTGGTTTAAAAAGTCTTAAAATTAGTCTTAAAACTGTAGTTAAAAGAACAACTTAAAAATATTGTTAAAAACGGCGTGAAAAGATATCTAAAAAGGTTATCAAAAACGGGTTAAAAATGCATAAAAGTAGGTGTAAAAAAAAGAACATTAAACTTACTTAAAATTAGGCTTAAAAATATAGTCAAAAAACTACTTAAAAACAATTTACTTTAAAAAAAAAATATATATATATAGAACTTAAGTTCCTACTACTGGGAACTGTTAAAAAATTAAAGCCGGGTGAACTCCGACGGTTTACCTTTTTCCAAATAAACACACTAAACTTGGATTTTGTTCTTTACAATTTAATATGTGCTTCTTGCACTCCAAAACTTAACTGAATTATAATTTACATTTTACTTACAATGGTAATGTTTCTCCATAAGCTGATAATTCGTGAAATTGACTCTTCTGAACTAGTAGGCAAACTAAATTTTGCTGTGCTAAAAGGTCCAGACACTACGTCCCGTTTCATTTACCTCTTTGTCATTCAAACTTCGTCGAAATTAGTCGCCTGCTTATCTGGTGTTCGTACTACAATGACTTGTCTTGCTGTATAAGCTTTGAAGGTACAACTGCCACTTTACGTAACGACATTCTTGCATATCCAACCAGACTTAAAAAGTAGATTGGAAACACGTCCTTTTCACTCCTCTTCAATATCTTGGATGGATTGATTAAAAAAGATATACTTACTGCCTTAATACATAACTAGAAATATTCATCTACACTTTGATTGGAACACGTCCTGCCATGCTAGGGGCAGATTATAATCTAGTCACTTATTCTGCAGAGCCCTTCCTGGCTTATACGCCCCCTTCTGTCCACTACGCACTAGTATTGTTAACTATACTATTAGGATTCCTGAGCATATATTTGCATGATCACATGGACCGAACGGCAGGGTGGATTGGAGACTCGGCATCTCCAACCATCAACTTGTGGAATATGTTAGACTTAAGATTATTTTGCCATGTTAAATTTTCTTTTGTAACACTTTGTAATTTATAATAGAATGTTCTACATTCGCCATTAGTAAAATAAAATAAAATATCACAATTAAACAATAACTCCGAAAAAACATGAAATAAGTCCCAAAAAAATTGAATAACTCCTTTACACATTACGTCGACGCTCCGCGTGGCAACCGTCGGGGAGCCGCGCGCACCGCTTGTTCCCCTCCCGCCACCCCTGCCGCTATATCTCACCTTTTCTAAATATTCAATATGAATGAAAATCTACTGTTTAAAACATTCGAAGCGGTACAATTGAAAACGAGTCATCGATTAAAATCGTTTTATTGTTGCTGTGCTGGGACCCGATTTATTATTAAAAATTTTCACCTGCGGCGCTTTTTAAAACAATTTTGAAAAAGTACCTCAAAGTCATAATAAAAAATGAAAATTTGGAATTAAAAATCGCTCGATTTTTTATTATTCATTATATTGTGGAGTGTCATAATCCCAATTTTTGTACTTGTGATTTTGCCAATGTCACCTATTATCACGAATGCCACATTTATATATTGTTAACTATTAAAACTGAACTAAACTTTTTAAATTTCAAATAAAAGAAAGCAAATAAATATGAATTATTTTAAAAAAAATTGTATGTGAAATAACACCATAATGACTTTATTTCACTCCTTACATGGAAATAAAACCATACGGCCCTATTTCACACTCCATTGAGTTATAAGGTCATATGGCTTTATTCCCTATGGCTTTATAACACTGCACCGATGATCATATGACCGATTTTCTGGGAAAGTAAACCAAATAGTTTTTTTTTTGGCAAATATTGCAAGCACTGTGGTCTTTTTCTTTTTTTCCTACATCCAAACAAGGGTACATATAAATATAATTATAACTATTTCATAAACTTTTATTTGTAACCAATTAATATATATCCCTGCTTTCATAACGTACGTCTGCGAGGCGTATAAAATTCGTGTTGAATTAAGGGCTACGAAATAACGTTATGAAGGCAGGGATATATAATCAACAATATAAGCGATTATTGCTTGTGACCACAGATATCATAAAAATAAACAGAATTACTTATTGCAGCACTCATGAGCACCTTTTATTTGATAACCATATTGTACCAACACATTTTGGATCGCCCTTGGTCCACATATTGCTCGATAACTACAAAACTGGTTGAGAGATCAACGGTTACAATTTTATTTTATGTACAGATACTCAGTTTTCGCCATGACCTTGTGGCATCCTTGCTATATAACATGAAGAAAAATTGGGATGATTGTATCGGCAAGTTCGCAGAAATTAAACCAGACATGATCTATATGTTGATCTCACGTCCAAATGATGTAACCAACACCTTGGACGTTTCTAACATTTTTGTTATTATTTCGTATAAACTAAATAAAAACTCCATGCGAATGTAACGTTAGCAGCCGGAAAATTGGTCATATGTTAATTTAAGGTTAGGAACAAACTTCTCAAATAAGTAGTAAATACATAGTTTGATTAAATTTAAAACGTTTGAATCGATATCGCCACAAAGCTCAGACCAAGTTAATTTAGAAAGTTCTCTATTTCATTTCTTATAGTTGGCTTTTGAGAAGTTAAAATCAAAGCTACTACTTGAGCAGCGTTGTGTACATTGGCCATTACTTATGGTTTCGTGGAATATTTCCATAGAAGGGTGGTAGACGTCTTCTGGTAAAGCCAACGGATCATAACGATTTACAGAAAATTTGTTTTTATCATCAACATAAATTAAGTGTAAGATTTTGCCAAACTTGTTAGCAGTAACATTTATTTGACTAAGGCAGAGATCGGAAATTCCATCCAAAAAGTCATTGAAGCCCAGTTTGGATGGATTTGGAATAATGTTTCCATCAGATATGTATGTTCCACGATATATGCGGTAGATTGAAATCACCTAAAACAATCATCGAGTCAGAAGCTTTAGTCAATAAGTTAATAGTTTTGAGCAGAGAGACATGTTGCATGTAGATTGAAAGATCAGAAGCTGGAGGGATGTAGCAAACAGATAAGTACATATACGCGTTTTCTAGATGAACGCGGATGCATTCAAACTCAATGGAATCCGTGTTTGGTACATTATCCTCCTCTGAAGGAATGGAGGAATGAACGGCAAGTAGAACAGCACCTCCGACTTTGTTCAAGCGATCATGTCTATAAACTGGATATTCGTTACATAAAAACTCGGAACTGAAAACATGCGGTTTTGGCCAAGTTTGGGTAAAAGCAATAACGTTATAACTTCACTGGAAAGATTTCAAATACAGGTCATTTAATTTGGTATTTAAACCTCTGACAGTTTTTTGACTCAGAATTATTACGAGTGATTTTAGCTACGTTTTCGACATTTCTATTCGGTCTGTACTCAAACTCCCACACAAAAGCACCCGGAGGCCAAAAAGAACTGTCCAAAAGAGAGTCAAAATCTTTTCCGGATACGTAATTTTAAACGAAGACATATTCCGTTGGTAAGCGAAATTAAATTTTCTAACAGTTAAGGTTTTATCGTTAATCTTAGAAGAAATATGGTACCTCAAACCATCTTCAGTAGTGCCGAGACACAAAAATCGCTTCCTAGCAATTGGTTCGTACTCCATGGCAATAGTTGGAAGTTCCAGGGTTTTTTTATTTGTTGACCCTGTGGTTGCCCGAACAACCGTACTAGGTATTGGAGATGCCAAATCTATAAGTTCAATGGCTGGAGGTAGGTTCGGCTCCGTTGAAGTAGTAGGCAGATCATCCTTACGTCTGCGTGTGTTTTCGAGATAAAAAATTTAATTTTATGGAATTGAAAGAAAAAATTTAATGGTATCAAATCACAAGAAAAAACAACCCTGACAGTTTGAAGGGCAAAGAATTGAGCAAGCAGTTTTCGACACACTGTAAATGACGTTTAACAAACCACGCTGTAACAAACAGCTGTAACAAAAGAGAGATCAAAAAGCAAATCAGCACACAACAATAATTGCAATGTAAAGTACGAGCCTTTCAAATGCAACAAATAAAATATGCAAAAAAAGCACGGCACACATTTAATCACTAGAATGAATTTAGATAATTTATCACTATTCAAAGCTTTAAGTAATTTTTTCACACCAATTTGTGAAGCACATTAAGTATTTAACTCTTTTTTAACTTTAAATGTAACTTTTGATTTTTAGAATATCAAGTAATTTTTTAATTGTTAAAGAAACCCACAGAAAAAATAAAAACACAGCTTGACGTTTGCGATGGACTCTGTGAAAAGCGATCTAATATCTCAGGTTCATTTTCCACATCGGGAGCCACAATCTTTTGCGGAGAAATCGGCCATTCTTCGACAGTTTTTGGAAGCCAGTCTGGTCCGGTCCACCAAAGGGGATTCTGCCTTAAGTCCCGGGGCCTACACCCTCGAGTACCGATATCGGCTGGGTTGTGGTTACTGGACACGTGGCGCCATTTGACGTTTGAATTATTTGCGCTGTTCGATTGGCTACATATACCTTCCATGTGCAGGGTGGTTTTTCCAGCCACGCAAGGAAGATAGAGGAATCGGACCATAAAAAGGTTTCGAACTCTCAGAGAGGAAGTTGACTGGTTAAACATTTTATGCATTTTGATAGTAGGACAGTGCCACACTGCTCCAAGCGAGGGAGACTTACGGTTTGCAATGGTGCTACTTTTGTTTTAGAAAAAAGAAGGTGCGATGAGACCGTTCCGTCGCATTCCAAGCGTAGATAGATGGCTGCGCAATATGCTTTGAGTTTTTCGATTTGGAGAAAAATCAGTCCATCTTGGTATCCGAATTTGCTCGTTGAAGGGTAGGTCTGATAAAAACTGAATCCACTTTTGAAGCGTTAGTGGTTTGACGCATTCATCCCATTCAGTCCCTTCTAGCCAAATTTGTTGCATCAAAATTGTTGTAGACATCTGGGGGGTTACTCTGTATCGCGATGCGAAAGAAAATTTTGTAGCATTTGCCTTCACGGCACTCTGTAACTTGGCATTCTAAACTGAAATTGACATTTTCGCATTTGCTTTTTCCCTTTCGCATTCAATTTCTCCCTCTCGAATCCGGGGTACTCTGTACTGCGAAAGCAAATGCCAATGCTCTACAAATACGAATTTTATTTGCTACAAGAAAAAACTGACGACCGCCAAAATATGTAAGTTTCCAAATAGTCATTTAATTGTATTTACATATATTAACAAATATTGTTTGTTTCTTAAGGGAAAAGCGAAAAAATAAGCATACTCAACAAAAACAGTTTAAAACTCTTTTTGAGTCTATGCAACAGCATCCCGACCTATCCAAGAGATTGTTAAAGTCGGAAAATGGCCGCAATTCTGCCACAAATTTGTGGAAACGATTGACGTGCCAGCTTAATGCGGCAGGTCCACCAATGCGCGATATTGCTGGCTGGAAAAAGGTGAGTTCATGATTTAATATATGTATATTTGTGTATATAGCTAACTGCAACATATTGGTTTTAGGTTTGGGCTGACTACAAGGTACACCTAAGAGCCAAATTACGATGCAACAAACAAAGCCTTTCAGGCACCGGTGATGGTCCATCAGTTTTTGTGCCACTAACAGAATTGGAAGAAAGTGTAAGTGAGTTGTTGAGTGTCGAGAAAAGTGTGGCTGGGAATACTTCTAGTGTAGCGTTTGGTGCAAAGCCAAAGGAAGTGACGGTAGTCCCTAGGGAGAGTCCGGCTATGCGAAACGAAAGTTTGACAGAGTCGAGAAATTCAGGGTCGGTTAATAGTGACCATGGCGACGAAGCGGGTTCGGAAGAAAGTGACGAAGAGGTCGATCCCACATCTAACACCATTAAGTTGCAATCAGCCACCGACGGAAAAACGGACGACGTGTCAGCTGACACGATCTATCTTATGAGAACTGCGTGTAAGCGATTTTTCACCGACGTTCGTGACGTACGTTTTACGCACGTCGCTACGTCCAAACCAAAAAATTTCTGATTTTTACGTAGGAAACGTGTCAGCTGATCGCTCTTCGCCACACAGTGTTGCCTATTCAACTATTTGCTTGTTGAGTTTGGGCCGTTTGCAATTATTTTATAAAAATACCCACAAAAGTTTTAAATATTGTCGAAATATCTTAAAAATTTTGACTTATGTTAAAGTTTATAAATAAATATACTATGTGTAGTTATTTAATATTACTTTCGACATTTTACAAAATGAAAAATTACAAATACAAAAGTAGAGGTTTGGGTAAGCATACATGCAAACTGAGGAATGGTAACACTGTATTGAATGTTTCTACGTAAGCCCAACGTTCATAAAAAATCGCAAAATTTGCTCGCGTACGTCCAGCGCCACCATCCGTTAGACACGTCGGTGGCTGTTTGTAACTTTAACCTTCCGCGCAGGAAGCAAAGCTTATTGGAGTATCAAGTCGATAACCAAATTTCGTACCACAAGTACTCCACAAGGATGCTTAGTGAAATTAATGATAATTTAGGGAATATTTTTAAAGTTTTAAAAAAAAAGTAAAAATTTGCAAAAAAAAAAAGATTTAAGCTAGAAAAAGACAAATTTGTTCATCGTCAGAAAGAAGACAGTGAGAAATTGAAACTAAGGTTAAGCAAATTAGAAATGCAACAAGACGCTCTTGAAATCGAGTTCTCTGCCAAAAAACATTAATAATATGTACATAATATTAGGATAGGTCGACATACAATACAAAAAGACTTAACTATCTTTGTACCTGCTTTTTACATCACAAAATAATTATAATAAAATTACTTTAAAAACATGTGTACCTATTTATGTATAAACATACTTAACAAATATATTTATAAAATAAAATACTTTAAATACATACACATAAGTTCCTAATATACATAATAAATAAGTACGTATGTATATATAATTAAAATTGCAATGAATAAATTGTAAAACATTTACCATTATATGTAATTGAATTGAACTGAAAAATACTTAAAATACATATTTATATACAAACGCATAAATTCCTAATATACATAAATACATGAGTTCCTAATATACATAAATACATACGTATGTATATATAATTAAAATCGCAATGAAAAAGTTGTAAAACATTTACCATTATATTTTTGTAAATTATTATTGGCCTTCAATTATTAAAATTTTTTTTTGTAAAAGTTTTGTTGAGCTCAAGGCCTTGTTAAAAATTGAAATGCAAGAATACGTGTTTTATGTATTTAAAATTTTATTGTCGATATTTCGATCTCAATCTGAGATCATCATCAGGAAACAATTGAAAATGTTTACCCAAAGGTACGTTCCCTTCGAAAACTGGTTGTTAAAAAAAAGTTCGGCGGAGTTCTCTTCAGCGTTTCTATATGGAGTTAACAACCATGGTTCGAGGGGTTATCCAGAGTCTCCTATAATAATACAAATTATTAATATTAATGCATTATTATTAAGTTTTTAATAACACAAATCTTAATCTTACCAAGTATTCAGACTCCTTTGTGTCCATTTTCAAAACTTGTCTTCAAGCGTTCACGCTCGGATGATAGATTCCATATGTGGGAGTCATGCGAAGCACCTCCAAATCTACCATTTACTGCCCTGATGCGCATATTGTGGTCACAGATCTAAAATACGTATGTAGTACATATATATGTAGTTGATTTAAATATGAATATACATACATATGAGCACTTACCACCATCGCATTAATACTATGCTTCAATTTTCTATTGAAATATAAGTGTTCATCCTTCACCGGCCGTATCATTTGTATATGCGTTCCATCGACTGCACCAATCACCCCTGGAATTCCGCAAGCAGAGTAGAAACTTGTGTTTGCCTCAATCTGTTCGGTCTCTGACAACGGAAAAGTTATATGCTTCGAACAAAGCACCTTCTCAATGGCAGCACAGACCTCAAACATGCACCGGGAAACTGTTTGCTGGGCCAAACCTGACTGACGATCTTGACCAACCAAGTGTTGGTACCCTCCCGGTGGCGCGAACTAACGTCAGTGGAATTAACGTCAGTGACGTTAATTCGCACCCAAAAAGCGAAATAATGTCAGTGACATTAAGACGCATGACCAAAAACGAATTAAAGTCAGTGCCGTTAATTCGTATAGTATTTTGACTTTAGTTCGCTTTGGACATGCGAATTAATGTCATTGAGGCATTTGGGTTTGAGATTCGACGAAGTAGCGCCGCAGGCGAAAATTTGACTTAGGTCAGATCCCCAATTCGGGGTGTGATCCATGGTATTTATGTGCAGAACTCCTTTCCGCATTGGCGGCCTTCGGCCGCGCCTCAAAAAATAACCCTGGGCTACGCCATTCCAACTCCGGGTGTGTGCCATAGCCGTGGCTACCGCCACGGTGATGTCCTTCCGCGTGCCACGTTTCCCACTTTTTCACTTTTTTGGCTCAGCCTAATGTGCCATTACAACAACCACATGAAAATGACAGAACATTTTTAACATTAACTGCAAATAACTTTTGAACGGTTGAAAGAAATCTCATTTCAGATTCTAAATCTAGACGTGGGTAATCGTTTACGCGGGGTACCGAGCGCTAATACACAACCAAAAATGTGAGATATGTATCAGGAGACGCGCTTTGGTCCCAGGAGCATGAATATAAATCCGCTGAACCAATATTTTTAGTAGTTTCCGAGATATTTGCAGTTAAAGTTCAGAATTTTCTGTCATTTTCATGTGGTTGTTGTAATCACATTACCCTGTGAGAAAAGAGTGGCACGCGGAAGGACATCACCGTGGCGGTAGCCACGGCTATGGCAACCACCCGGAGTTGGAATGGCGTAGCCCAGGGTTATTTTTTGAAGCGCGGCCGGAGGCCGCCAATGCGGAAAGGAGTTCTGCACATAAATACCATGGATCACACCCCGAATTGGGGATCTGACCTAAGTCAATCCCAGATTCATGATATAATGATCATAAGTCGAAGGTGATAACGAAAAATGAAAATTTGGAATATAAAACTAGTAAGGAAGTCTAAGTTCGGGTGTAACCGAACATTAAATACCTAGTAGTGATCTGTTTTGGTATACTAATTTACTCAGGTCTATTTTAATACATACCTGAAAATTTGTTATAAAGGCAACTGATTGTTTTCGATAAAAACATTTCTATTGTAAGTGGTAAATTAAATTATCACTAAATAACAAAATATAAATAGCATTCCCCATGTTCATGAAAGGTATGAAAATAAAAAAAAGGCAGTATGGTGTTAACTACTTGTCCGTATATTTTGCGTGTTTGCTATCCGATTTGCGTAATTTTTGGCAGGAGTATACTACATACTATTGGGAAGCATCTCACTAACTTTCATTGAAATACCTTTTTGAAACTCCAAGCAATCGCTTTTGAAAATAGCAGAGCTTTTATGCTAAAAAGTGGGCGGCGCCACGCCTACTTCACCAAAAACCACAAAATTTTTATACAGTTTAGTTTTGCTTAAAGAGCTTATTAAATCTTATTTATATAACTTATACAATTATGGAAATATCGCGATTTTAATTTTACGAAGAAATTTTTTAGAACTGTGTTCAAAAAGTGGGCGTGTCCGTTCACCAATTTTGTTCATTTTAACAGCAAAGAGTTAGATTTATATGTTCAACACTTTCTCTAAATATCGTTTCAATAAGTCAATTTTTACCGGAGTTATGGCATGGAAAGTTTTGTGGAATAGTCCCCCATAAAGGGGCGGGGCCACGCCCATTTTCCAAAAATTTTGTGCATTCGACTTTTTTTGCCCACGAACACTTTAGAGGTGAAATAGAAATGATATACAGCTAGTTTAAGCAAAGTTATAGCATATTCAATATATCTATGATCCTTTTCAAAATCTTTCGTATAAAATTGGACGTGGACCTAACCCGATTTCGATAATTTTTTTTCCAAATATTGCCTGTATTAATATAAATATGTGTGCTGAATTTTACTTTGCTATCTTGAGCGGTTTTTGATTTATGATTAATAATATTTCCAAATTTGACTTAATCAAAAGTGGGCGGTACCACGCCCCATTTTAAAAATTTCTTCAAAAATGTATTTCTTGCCTTAACGCTAAGGCACACACCAAATATTATCCTTATAGGTGTATTATGTACTGAATAATCACTCTTTTTGTATTTTCGAAAATATTATATATATAGAAAGTGGGCGTGGCTTTTAACCGATTTTGCCTATTTTCAATAGCGCTCCGAGATAAGTGAAAAGGAACCTGCATACCAAATTTTATTGAGATATCTCAAGATTTACTCAAGTTATCGTGTTCACAGACGGACGGACGGACAGACGGACGGACGGACGGACGGACAGACGGACGGACGGACGGACGGACGGACATGGCCCAATCAATTTCTCTTTTCCTCCTGAACATTTTGATATGTATAAGTCAATATCTATCTCGATTCGTTTATGCCGTTACATACTACCGTTAGGCGAATGAAGTTAATATACCTTGTGTGCGAAGCACTACTAGGTATAAAAAAAGGCAGTATGGTGTTAACTACTTGTCCGTATATTTTGCGTGTTTGCTATCCGATTTGCGTAATTTTTGGCAGGAGTATACTACATACTATTGGGAAGCATCTCACTAACTTTCATTGAAATACCTTTTTGAAACTCCAAGCAATCGCTTTTGAAAATAGCAAAGCTTTTATGCTAAAAAGTGGGCGGCGCCACGCCTACTTCACCAAAAACCACAAAATTTTTATACAGTTTAGTTTTGCTTAAAAAGCTTATTACGTGTGTAAAATCTTATTTATATAACTTATACAATTATGGAAATATCGCGATTTTAATTTTACGAAGAAATTTTTTAGAACTGTGTTCAAAAAGTGGGCGTGTCCGTTCACGAATTTTGTTCATTTTAACAGCAAAGAGTTAGATTTATATGTTCAACACTTTCTCTAAATATCGTTTCAATAAGTCAATTTTTACCGGAGTTATTTCATGGAAAGTTTTGTGGAATAGTCCCCCATAAAGGGGCGGCGCCACGCCCATTTTCCAAAAATTTTGTGCATTCGACTTTCTTTGCCCACGAACACTTTAGAGGTGAAATAGAAATGATATACAGCTAGTTTAAGCAAAGTTATAGCATATTCAATATATCTATGATCCTTTTCAAAATCTTTCGTATAAAATTGGACGTGGACCTAACCCGATTTCGATAATTTTTTTTCCAAATATTGCCTGTATTAATATAAATATGTGTGCTGAATTTTACTTTGCTATCTTGAGCGGTTTTTGATTTATGATTAATAATATTTCCAAATTTGACTTAATCAAAAGTGGGCGGTACCACGCCCCATTTTAAAAATTTCTTCAAAAATGTATTTCTTGCCTTAACGCTAAAGCACACACCAAATATTATCCTTATAGGTGTATTATGTACTGAATAATCACTCTTTTTGTATTTTCGAAAATATTATATATATAGAAAGTGGGCGTGGCTTTTAACCGATTTTGCCTATTTTCAATAGCGCTCCGAGATAAGTGAAAAGGAACCTGCATACCAAATTTCATTGAGATATCTCAAGATTTACTCAAGTTATCGTGTTCACAGACGGACGGACGGACAGACGGGCGGACGGACGGACATGGCCCAATCAATTTCTCTTTTCCTCCTGAGCATTTTGATATATATAAGTCAATATCTATCTCGATTCGTTTATGCCGTTACATACTACCGTTAGGCGAATGAAGTTAATATACCTTGTGTGCGAAGCACTACTAGGTATAAAAAATGTACTGACTTTAGTTCGCTTTCTTAATGCGAATTAATGTCAATGACGTTAGTTCGCTAAAAATATTGACCTTAGTTCGCTTTTGGCATGCGTCTTAATGTCACTGACATTAATTCGCTTTTGGGGTGCGAATTAACGTCACTGACGTTAATTCCGTTGACTTTAGTTCGCGCCACCACGCTCCCTGACCAAGTAGCTTCAAAGTTGTTGACAACTTTAAAATATTGGGCACTGCAGTTGACCTTTTGGGTTCTTTAAGTTCGGAACTTATACTTTCCAACACATATAGGAAGGCATCCTTACTCAGACGGAAGTTTTGTACGAAACTAAACACGAAAAATATATGTAGATGAAAAGTTTTCAAAGTTATAAGTTTTTACATACATACCTTTTATCGCTGAGGCTCATTATGTTGGAACTGTCTCTAATGATTCTTCTCTCAATTCTTTCATCATTACCATAATGCCACAGCATCCATTTTCTTGTTAAATTAATAAAACAATTTCAACTATATGATATTTACAAACTTCGAAGGTAAACAAATGCAATTGTCAAATTCTAATTTCATTTGCTTTGCTTTGCCATTCGTTGACGTTTTCTTGGAGTGATGCCAACCAACACATGAAAATACCCAAAAATTAAAGTAAGCAACATTGTTAGCAATGCTATAGTAATACGGAGTTCGATTTACTTGTCGCATCGCAAATGGCTTTCGCATCGCATTGATTTTCGCATCGCGATACAGAGTAAGGCCCCTGAACGTGCTTGAGCAATTAGAGAGCGAATGGTTGTATGCAAAACAGTTGGTAACGGACATCCCTAACAGATTTAATACGCTCAGGAACACTAAGTTTCCGAAATTCAGGGCATGTTTTTAAACTTGGTTACTGTTACACAATTTGCAGGAAAACGATGAATTTTCTTGTGAGTGGTAGGTTTGAACCTTAGGTGAAGATTTGGATGGAAACGAGTGGCGGGGTTTCGTCCCTTTGTAACCACGTAGTCGTTCGACTACCTCATAGCGACTTGTTAAAAACTGGTGCATTTGGGACCACTTGGGAAGTTCTTTCCTTGATTCTAAGGATTGCTCCCACAGAGACAGTGATTCCTCCGGAAGCTTGGAGGAACATAAGTATATTAGGATTGGGTCCCAATACGAAACGGGAACTCCTTGAGACTTGAGAATCACACGCTACTTTCATTGGGGACTGATGTGATGTTGAAAAGCGTTTGTAGCTGCTTGTGTATCAGGATTCTTTTATTTTCAAACCTGGCTCTTAGCGCCTCCCACGCCAAGAAGGAATTGTCATCACAAAGCTGATAATGTTTCACGATGGTCCCCGCTTTCCCTCGAATTTTTATTCGAAGGTGATATATGTTTTGAGCGGGAGTCAATTTAGGGCGATTGAGGTAAACGGCCGTGAACATATCACGAAAAGATGGGCATTCCTCATAACTACCTTAACCCATTTTCTACCACCGTTGCGTTTTCGCAACATCCACTTTTAACCTTCATACTTACAGTAAAACAAAAGATAACTGTAATTTTTTTGATTTTACGTTATAATTGGGACTTTCGACAACATAAGTATTTACTGAATTTTTTTATGAGAGGTTTTGTTTCAAATTGGCTACAATTAAAAAAAAGATATACAAAATAATACAATTTTCACAAAGTTGTTTGAGGACTAAATATAATTTTTTTTAGGCGCTTTATACTAGTTTCTGAAAAATAAAATATCAAAATTCAACGTTATTGTACCATTAGCCATTGTAGCTGACGTTTTCCCGCAAAAATAAGCTGTTAAAAACAGGTGTTGCGAAAACGCAACGCTGGGGTAAACGCTGCTTATGACATCCGAGTCTCAATGACATTATTTTTGGCGGGAAAATTGGTGTTGATGTCACTTTTATGTGAATATTTGCACTAAAAGTTCTTTCTTTGTTATTTGTGCGACTAAAAAGTAAAAAAAAGATATTTCGTGAAAACTGCCTACCGTATTTTGGTAAAAATAGTGTATTTTTGATGTTTTTTGCTTAAATTATCTTACTTTATAACTTTATTGAAGCATAATGGATCGTCGACGTTTTCTAACCATTACGGATATAGAATCCTACATAAATACATCGAGCAGTGAAGATGAAGGCGAAGAGGTAGCAGTTTCTGCTAAACGAAGGAAAATTGATAAAGTTTCATCGAAAAAAATAACTTATGTCGTATACATTCCACCGGCAGATGTTGATGCAGTGAGTGACGAGGAATTAATTGACGATAATGAGATGATAACAGAAGTACCAGCTATGACGGATATATGTGGACAGTTTGAAGTCGAACATGAATCAGATGTGGAAGATAATCATGCGTCAGCTTTAGCTGGAAAGCCAGATGTTGAACCATCTATTCTTGCAAAAAACTCTAGGTACACCGCAGAAAAAAGTTTCGGTATACCAATCTGGAAGAAAACCAAACGTATTGTTTTTAAGTTTGGACCGCCCGATGAATCAGCTGTGGAATCACTAAAAAGCAACATCGTTGAATCAATGAGTGAGTCTGAATACATATTATATTACAATTATGATTTGTTGACTATTTCTTTTCGTTCAGGCGGAAAAACACCTTTTGAATTGTTTCTGCAGTTCTTCGATGAAGAGATAATGAAAATTCTCCTTGAGAATACAAATATGTATGCTCACCAAAACAATATTTTAGTCGATATCACTAAACAGCAGATCTATTGTTTCATCGGAATTTTGATACTGAGTGGTTATCATAAAGTACCTCACGTTGAACATTATTGGAGTACACAGCAAATATTTGGTGTACCTATAGTAAATCAAGCATTATCACGTAATACCTTCCAGTTGATCAAAAAAATATTTCATTTAATGAACAATAATGAAATTGATGCCACAGACAGGTTTGCAAAAGTTCGCCCACTAATTGATGCTTTGAATCGTAAGTATATGCAGTTTGGAGTTTTCGAAACGTTTTTGTCTATTGATGAACAAATGATACCTTACTTTGGTCGACATTCGTGCAAAATGTTTATTCGTAACAAGCCAATTCGCTTTGGTTTCAAGTATTGGGCTCTTTGTTCAGACAGCGGTTATTTATATGCAGTAGCACCTTACGGAGGATCATCTGTACCATATGACAAGAATATAGGCTTAGGAGCTTCTGTCGTACTATCACTGTTGGAAAACGTTCCAAATCCGGAAAATCATGCCATATATTTTGATAACTTTTTTTCCTTGTATTATTTGCCTTGTTTGTTGAGTGAGAAACGTTTCAGAGCAACTGGAACTGTAAGAGCAAATCGTCTGAGAGGTGCAGAGAAAATGTTAAGCACTGGCAAAAAACTAAAAAAAAACCAATATGACTATTGTTCCGAGGTAAATAATAAACTTTTTGTTGCTCGATGGCAAGATAATGCAGAAGAAACAGTAATTTCCAACTTCAAATCTGTCGACCCTATAAATGCCTCACAACGTTGGTGCAAAGCTGAGAAGAAAAAAGTCTCTGTGGAACAACCTGGACTTATTCATGACTACAATCAACATATGGGAGGGGTAGACCTACATGATAATGCAGTAGCTAACTATCGCATTGGTATTCGTGGAAAAAAATGGTGGTGGCCATTATGGACCAATTCAGTTAACAGTACCACTGTGAATGCATGGAAAATTCATTGTTTGATCTGTAAATCAGAAGGCACTCGTCCTATGTCTCAAATAGCTTTCAAAGCTGATATTGCACAATCTTTACTTTTATATTGTGAAGATATTTCTGATGAAAGAAGTGATGCATCTGACATAGAAGAAGCAGAGAGACCAGTCCATTTACCTCGCACAAATGTTCGTGATCATGTGGTATGGAAACCTCCAGGTAACAAACGTAAAAGATGTGCTATGTGCCACTCTCAAACTGTTTATGAATGCAAAAAATGCAATCTGAGATTACATCCAAAATGTTTTGACGACTATCATTCACATTTTGGCAGTAAGAAAGAGAAATAACCACAATACTTTACTTTGTAAACATAAAAAAATATAACTTATTGAATAAAGAGCATTTAAAAAAAATCATACTAGATCTCAATGTTATGTATATGATTCACATTTTACAGCGTTTTAACCAGCGTTGCGTTTTCGCAACAGTCTGTCCTGGTGCATCCGAGATACCTATCAGCCTGAAAATTTGTAAGGGTGATAAGTGGGCCTCTAAAACCCACCATATAAAATTTCATACGATTATCTCCACGGAAACTAGTACCGGTAGAAGATGGGTTTAAATATCTCGGTATCGCAAGGGGGGACTTTAATACAAGGTGCAGAATTTGAATTAAGGGAGTAAGATTGTAAGACTGGCGAGAGGTGGTACTGGGCTCCCGCGGATTAGTTTGATAAAGTTTTAGTTGGTCCAGAATGTTAGCTTTGCATTTAATAGCTGTCGGTATATAGCTGATATTTGTTAGTTGCCTCTTCTTTGAAATCCGTTGGAACTATTTTTGCATCCGAGAGAGAAACGTTTCTGTAAGATAACTGAAGAATCTCCCAACGTGTGGTGAGATCTTGAAGCTTCACATCCAGTAAGTTGTCGGATTGATCAGCAGGGTCTTCCCTATCAAAATGTGAACAGAAATTCACCAAATTGTTGGAATCGAAGATAAAAGCAGTCATTGCTGTGGCATCAGTTACCATGGTGGAATGTTATGCAAAAAACTAACTGGAGGTAAAACAACTTGAATTTCTGTCGTTCCCGACAAAAAAAACTTGATTGACGGAGATAACGAGGGATGTAACTGCTTGAAAATGGACGTATCCGTAAGACACAACACAGACGCAAGTCGAAATCACGAGAGAATTTATCAAACCTTATAAAGGCTAACCCTTTTCTTGCAGAAATTCACAAAAATACCACTATTCCGAGATGCCCAAGTCCATAAATACATATGTACGTATGAAACAAACGAGTTATATTAAACTATTTGGTGTAAAGATAATTAGAAAGCAGTTTTAATAACGCATTTACAAAATGACTTGGTTTCGAAAACTAGTGACGAGAGCAACAAGTGATAATTTAAAATTTTTCGATCATCCTAATGCTCGATTTATACTTTGCTTTCGATATTTTCAATAAATCTCTTTTTCAGGCTGTTGCTAGTTAAAGCAACCGAAACGATTGAATTAGAACACTTGATGGTTACATATATTTTTCTTGCTGAAAATGGAAACGTTTGCAAACGTCTATATATATATATATATATTTGTGGTGCGTCACTTTGAAATTTTCCCTTCAAATTGGCGGGACCTACGGTTTTTCGCCGACTCCGAACGGCATCTACAAAGCAGATGAATTTTTGGTAAGAAGCCTTTCATGGCAGAAATATATTCGGAGAGTTTGCCAAACCACTGCCGAGGGGCGATCCCATTTTAAAAAACTTTTTCAAACTACTTTTTGATGTAACCTGTACCAGGGCTTGAACCCGGACCTTCGGTGTGGTAGGTCGGCAACACTACGTCCACACCACGGTGGCCGCAATCGTCTGCCTGTACATAAATATGTATGTATGTAATTAGCTGTGTTCATATGCACGAACTGCTTTATGGCACAACGGCCTAAGATGAAATCAATACGGCTGAAAATTGCGGGGGAATTGAATACTAAGTACTTTTATAATTGAAAGTAATGAAGTTGTTCATAAAGACTTTTGCCTATTATGCTACCGGAAACAGCTTGAGAAAATGAGTAAATAACTTTATATGTGTTAACTCCTCCGCCCTTAAATTCGAGCGTCCTCGATCGATGAGTTAACGCAATATTTTTGTAAGTCTTCGATCCCTATTTCTGCATTACCTTGGTTAGATTTCTTTTCTTTATTTACTTTTCGTAAAAATCTTAATTTTAACAATGAACTTATAATAGCTAATGCGATAATTCCTATAGATATTGTATTAATACTAAAATATATTTGATCTCTTTTTTTTAACATTTCTAATTCTTTTAGTTCGTTATTCTAGTATTCTTTTATTGAGTTTAATGACAATATTTCTTCGATTTTCTCGTGTTTTGCCATAGGCTGTAAAATAGCAGGCAGGGGTTTTTTCCCTGTTATTACTTTTGAAATATACAATTTATTTTCTATTTCTATATTTGTGTTAAAATGTTTTATTAGGTATGTTCCATTTATTTTTATAGTTTCGTTTTCAAATTTGACGAAACCTTTGTATTCATTTAAAAAAAGTACATCATTTGAAATTTCTTCAATAGTGTTTATATGTTGGTTATTTACTTTTGTACAATTATTTACTTTACTTTTCAGCAGATGTGCTATGCAAGTGCCGTTTGTTATATTCTCTACTACATCTTTAGAACATATTCACCCTTATCGCGAGTTTAATTTCCGCCCGAAAGTATTCACAGTTTTTGTTCACCCTATCGCAGATAGTGGCGAACACATTTTTCATGTTCGAAAAGCATTCCGCCTTATTGGCAACGCTTTGTTCGGGCGAAATGAACAACGGAAAATTCCAAATTTGTTCACTCTTATTTTACAAGCGAACAAGAGAAAAAGAAATGTAAGTAATTTTTTGTTTGAATATTGATATTCTTATAAATATGTATATGTACTTTTATTATTAGGAGTAAATCTATTAATAATGCACAATCGGAAATGCTGCTGGATAAAATGTGGCAAAAACCCGACATTGCAAGAGGGTTTTCAAAAGAGAATCGGGAAAAAGTGGCGGACTTTTGGAAGCAGCTAACTGTATCTTTAAACAGCCTTGGCCCACCTGTTAAGAGTGAAGCGGAGTGGAAAAAAGTAAAATTCCTTTATTGCTATGTATGTAAATTATTTTATTTAAGAACAGTTATCTTTTATTAGGTATGGAATGACCAAAAAAGATAAGTAAGGAAAAAGGTATCGAAAAATGTTTTATACGAGAAGGGTACAGGAGGTGGGCCCAACAAAACGAAGCAACTTTCAAGTGCGGAAGAGACAATATACCAACTGCTGGATTTGAATGATTCATTTGAAGGTATTGAAGACTCTCATCGCTACGGAGTTCCGGCAAAAAAGGCAAAACCCTGTTCGCCAATACAAATTTTAGCGAACATCGTACTATGCGATGATGACGTTCCTGGTTGCAGCACTGATTTGCCTACAAGCATGCCGGACAGCCAACCAGTTCAAGATCAAACCAGTCCCGATTGTGATCCTCTTGCTGCTGAGCGTGAATGTCAACCCAGCGATAGCAGCTTTCAGCCAGTTCCGCAGAGTAGGCCAAATTCTGCCAAAAAAATGACAAACTCAGAACTAATTCTGAAGGAAATCGAAACCCAAAAACACCTATGTGGTAAATTGGGTGAAATATTAACCGAAATAAAGCCGAATAATGCTGAAATATGTAGGAGACTTGACCGTATGTGCGATATAAAAGAAAAAAAATTTGTTGAATTGAAGGAGCATAATCTTAAAATGGAAAGGTTGCGTAAGCGAGAACTCGAGGAGCAAATCGAGTTTAACAGAAGGACGTTAGAACTTAAAGAAATGAAAATAGAAATCCTGAAAAGAAAATCAAAAGATTAGCTTAACATTTTTTTAATATTTTTTTTTTTAAAGTAATTTTCAATGAACTAAATAATTATTATTTATTTAGTTAAGTATTTTTATATGTATATAGTTCAGTGCAATGCGGTATTTGTGTTACTTTTTTATATCACGATTAGGGTGTAAGTTTATTGATATTTATGTTTGGTTTTTACTACAAACAAGTTGGACGACAAAGGTACCTTAATACTTTTAAATAAAAATAATGACTGAGTTTTAATTAGTATGTTTTATTTAAAGAGTGTTTGTGATTTCTGTACGAATACGCTGAGCTGCGACTATATAGGTCCTGTTTACTTCGCCAATATGTTGATTATTTAATATAGAAGTCTCGTTCAAATATCCGTTATCAGACGGTATTGTAAAATTTGCTTCACTTTTGTAATGAATGCAAATGTTGTGTAGAGCTGCGCAAACGTTAATTATTTTGACTGCCTTTGCAGGAGCATAATACAACTCTCTTGCACTTAGAAGACACCTCCATCGGTTTTTAAGAACACCATTTCGACAGCCACACTGCAAAACCCTGTATGTCCAAAATCAAAAAGTTTTCAGGAGAGGGAAAAAACTGTAATAATTATAACGTATGTATATGGGCGACGGTTATTTCATTTCACCACTGGAAAGAAACGGGAAGTTGTAACCCGATTTTGACTGATTTTTAATGTGCGAAATATCACGATCTATGGGAAAGGCTCAGAACCTTATTTCTGGAAAAATAGTGACTTACGGGGTTTTGCAGTGTGGCTGTCGATTTGTTCTTTCGATTATATTTCGACAACGCGTGTGTACTTCATTAAATTTTGCCTCAGGCGATCCACTTTCTGGTGTTCTGTATGGAGTAAGTAGCCAAGGCTCTAGAGGGTACCCAGCGTCACCTGAAAACTTTGTTATTTTAAATGAATTCGTTTTATTGATTTTAAGCTACTACCTAGTAGACGGGCTTTGCTGTGACTTTGCAAATAATTCTGTTCCATTTCTGATCTTATGTCGCTTATGTTCCATATAAAGGCATCGTGACAAGCACCAGGGCGAGTAGCATCAATAGCAAGAATTCTTAGATTGCTGTCACATACCTGGAAAAATATTTATGTACATATGTATATAATTTATATTTTATTTCAACTCAAATTATATGCACAGCACTCACCAGCATAACATTTAAACTGCATTTGCCTTTTCTGTTGTAAAATTGGTGAACGTTCTTTGAAGGGGTTGTTATGTTCACGTGCGTTCCATCAACACACCCTACAACTCCTGGTATTCCGAACTTGGTATAAAAATCGTGTGCAGTTTGACGTTGCTCTTCTATAGTCGGCCAAGTTATCCATTGTGGACAAAGCAACGGTTCCAAAATGTTCAATACCTCTGAAAGTACCTCACTGAAACATGATTGGCTAAGACCCACCTCATGGTCCTTTCCAACGCCTTTTTGATGTCCTACCTCTGCGAAAAAACGAAGACATGCGCTCAACTTTACAATTGGTGGAACTCCAAATTTTTGCTTCAATGGTTGCAAGGAGTTTGTAAGAATATCTAGCAAATATTTGAATGCCGGCTTGCTGACCCTGTAATATTGCCGAAATCTAGTTGAAAAAAAGTTAACTTGTTATTCAAAAGTGCAGAAAATAGTAATTTTTAACTTACAGTGAATCACTTAGGCCAAAGGGTTAGAACTGTCCCTTAATTGCCTCCGAATCGCTTTCACGTTCTTATCCTCCTCGCGCTCAATCAATGCTAACCTAAGCGCAATACTAAACATGTTTTTATAATTTTTTAGTCTCTATTTTTGTTTTATTTTAAGAAAATGTGTGCTTGTTTACAAAATTTACACAATTGCAAGTAATTTATTTGTTCGCAATTAATTCACAATAGAGCATCAGCTGTTTCGAAGTGAACATTCGTTCGCCCGAAATTGCCGATAGGCGGAACTAGTTCGCCCGAACAAAAAAAATGAAGGCGAACACTTGTTCGGGCGAACTCTGCGATAAGGGTGATTGACAAATTATTGTAGGATTTACAATTTTTAATTTTTCCGTAAATTTCGTTTTTACATACTAATATCGAATCAAATTTAATTTTGTTTATAACCTTTCCTTTTTTGACAGGTCTTATCTCTAACGATCTACAATCTTCTTTTTCCGCTGTGGGTAAATTTATTATATAAATTAAGCTTTCTTTGTTAGATGCAATTTTTATATCGGCAAATTCTAGTGCCTCATCGATATTTATAAAAGGAATGTTTTCATCCTCTAAAAATTTGTTTGTTATTTCGATTTCCTTATCAGATAAAATGTATGAGTTTATTATGTTAGATTTTGCCCAATGAATGGCATATGCAATGTTTATTAGTTCTTCTTTAATTGTCTCTAATTTGAACTTCGTTTTTAGCAATAATTCATTATCAATTTCCTTTTTTTCTTGCACTAACTTAGATATTTTATTCGTATTATCAATTACTTCGTTAATTTTTTCGTTAGTTAATTTATTTATTATGACTTGCCTATTATTATTCCCTAGGACGTTATTTATTTTTTCAGTTAAAATATTAAAGTCGCTATGGTCGTGATTCCCTGCGATCCATTTCCATGTCGAACCTATAAAGTCTAATGACCTTTTACTGTGTGCTTTGTTTATTCTAATTCTATTCAAATAATTTTTTGATTGATTGGCGAGGGATAAAAGGATGGGATTTAAGGGATGATTTGGGAGCTGTTCATTAATTGTCGTTTGTACGTGTCGTATTGTCTTGTCGTAGTCGTCTAGTTCTATTATATGTATGATTTTGAAGTTCCCTGTTTGTAATTTCACCGGTCCTGAGTCAATTGTAACCAGTTGGGATGATGAGTAGTCCAGGAACTGAACGTTTGCTGAAGCGCAAACTACCATCGCAATCAATATCTCTAGTTTGGTCCTCATCCCGCTAGGTCCCGTGGGATGCTCCTGTTTGTTTCACTGCTTTCTGCTTCGGCTGCTTGCTGCTTCACTACTTGGGTCCCTTCCTAGGACACACGGTCGGCTGATGTTGCTTTTTATATTTTTGGTGTGGCACTTTTTTCTAGTGGCACTTCTTTAGTGGCACTTTTTTTTTGCTAGTGGCACTTTATGTTTCTGTTTATTTCTTAAATTAATGTTTTTTTGGGGAGGCACTCTTTTTGTTAGTGGCACTTTATATTTCTGTTTAGTTCTTTTCTTTTCTCAAAAGAATCTTAAATTAATGTTTTTTATTTGTTCTTTTCACTTAACTTTTCCCGTTGTATTTTCTTTAAAAGTTTGTTAAACTTTAAATTTTGTAATTAATTAATTTTATTATGGTTGGCCTTTAAACTAATTTCAGTTTAGTCAAGCTTTAAACTTTTTGTAACTAATTAATTTTATTTTAGTTGACCTTTAAAACTAATTTCAGTTTAGTTAAACTTCAAACTTTTTGTAACTAATTAATTTTATTTTAGTTGACCTTTAAGAAAACTAATTTCAGTTTAGTTAAACTTCAAACTTTTTGTAACTATACATTCTTTATTTTTAGCTCGGGCCCCAAATGACAAATTACTTGTTGCAAGTATCAACCGACGCAATGCAGAACGAGGACTGAAGTTTTATTTTGGATAATTATTCTTTTAAGTTCAAAATTTAGTTAATGCAAGCAACAACAAATGCTTGCACAAAATAGTACAACAACAATTGCTTGCACAAAATAAGTCAGACGCTATCGTAAGCATTTAGCGTTCAGCCGGATGCGCGTGCAATTGGAAACAATATTTTTATATGTTGCGCTTATTCTCTGAATTGGGCGCAACATTGCGAAACAAGAAATGCAAGATAACATTTAGTTATTAAGAATTTACCTGTGGGAAATTCTGGATGAGAAAATAAAAGTTAAACTGACGTGTCAGCAATAATTTGTTTATGAAAGCTTGTGGCGATAGCCAGAGGTGTGTAAGTATGTAATTCGCTTGTTAAAGCTGAAAATGGGTAAATAACTTTATATGTGTTAACTTATATAAATCGGTATATGCAAAATATAACGGACTCACTTGTGTCTGTCCGATATAGAAAAGCCTTGGCTGCTTACATGCAACCACTTATGTACGTGCGAATTATTACTGTCCTCATACTCCACTCTATGTACTTGTAAATTGTAGTTTGCTTGAAAATAGCAGGAAAAACTTTGGCCGCTCCAAAGTGCTACGTTTTTTCTGCTTACGCCTCTATTATGTGCGCTACGGTTTGTAATTTACAAATTTTACTTTGCACTTTCTTTGAGAAACGGCGATCGTGGAAAACAAACTTTTTTTAACTTTAATTTTAGCTTTTAACTTTTAAAACTGCAAATTTTCAAGAGACACTGGAAGTCTTTACAAAAGCGAATGCAAATCAAATTTACTGTGTAATTCAATGACAGTTGGTGTATGCTTTCTTTAAGCGAAAAGTAAATGAACTTATATGTTAGACGATAAAATAACGATGGTGAAGTTGTTGGTCCGAAAAGGGTACCCCGCAAGTGGCCCTACGAAATAATATATCGACAGCCACACTGCAAAACCCCGTAAGTCACTATTTTTCCAAAAATAAGGTTCTGAGCCTTTTCAATAGATCCTGATATTGTGCGCATTGAAATGCAGTCAAAATCGGGTTACAACTTCCCGTTTCTTTCCAGTGGTGAAATGTAATAACCGTCCCTCATATACATACTTTATAAATATCAGTTTTTTCCCTCTCCTGAAAACTTTTTGGTTTTGAACATACGGGGTTTTTCAGTGTGGCTGTCGATATGTATATTGAAACTTACTCAACGGATAACTTACACTTCCCGTGTTTGCTTGGTGATATATTCCTTGACGATGATATTGATAGATTCCTTGATGATGGGTAGATAATGTGATAACTCGTTGATTATAAAGTAACGTTGTCGGGGATCACTTGCTGGCGAATATACACTTGTCGGTGATGAAAAATGATAAAAGAGAAAGAGGTATCCGAAAACACTTGCTTTTATGCAGTGACATCACTGGAAGTGTTGGATGGCAACTCCCGTGCACTCTTTCGAACTAGCTCAGGGATGTATTCAGGTGGAAGTGTAGGTATTTTTGATGAGCGCAAGTCAATCGAATGTTCGGAAGTGAACGCAAGGCATTGAATACTTCACCAACTTTAAGTGAAGGCAAGTCACTCAAACAGTTAGAATGTTGTAACCGAATCGCTATTACTGCCTTTGTTTTTCGATGTTGCTTGCTTGTTTTTAGCAGGCATTTCTTTGTTATTGCTATTGCTTGGAGTAGTTATACAAGCTGATTTAAGTTCACTTGCAAAATACCCAACAACACTGAATATTTTTTACATCGGATGTCAACGAGGAAGTAATGGCATTCTTGTCATCGATTATAGATCAAAGGGGGCGAATTTCATCACAAAGAGTATCAGGGACGGACACAGATGAGGGGTCCAGGGGGTCCGGACCCCCCCCGAAATGGATGACCAGTTACTTATTACAGATTCTGTTCGAACGTATTTGCAGAAAACCGGCCGAAAACCTTTATTGAAGCTCTGAGCGTTTGTGATATACAGTTTTACAGAGTAATACATAGCTTTCGCACTATAGGTGCTACACTGCCAGTTACGGTAGCTTCAAGCGAACGATCATTCTCTACTTTACGGAGAGTAAAAACCTATTTGCGAAATAAAACTGGAGAAGAACGTTTGAATGGATTGGCGGCTCAGCGAATAAAAGCCTAACGAACTAACGCCTAAAAAAAAAATGAAATTTGCCACATTTTAGGCATTTCTTCATTAAAATTGTTAGGCGATTCTTCATAATGAAAGAAAGCCTAACAATCAGAAATGAAGAAACGCCTAATTAGGTATTTATTCATTTTTGATTGTTAGGCTTTCTTTCATTGACGTTAGGCGCTTTTTCATTTTGCTAAAAGTGTGATTTCTATTGCTATTTGCGTTTTTGAGTGATATGAATGAGCTAATAGGGGTGTCAAAATACGCGTTTTGACATTGGTATCAATGGTCCGAAGTCGAAATTTAATTTTTGTGTTTTAGTGAAAAGTTATCAACAAAATACCGAAAAATGACTTAGGTCAGATCCCCAATTCGGGGCGTGATCCATGGTATTTATGTGCAGAACTCCTTCCCGCATTGGAGGCCTTCGGCCGCGCTTCAAAAAATAACCCTGGGCTATGCCATTCCATATCCGGGTGGTTGTCCTGCCAATGCGAAAAAGTGTTCTGCACATAGATTAATTGTGAAATAAGTCCCAAATAATGGGACTTGTATCATTTTCTTCTAAGAATTTTAATTCGGGTTGTTAGGCCTTCTTTCATTGGGCGTTATTTCATAATGAAAGAAACCCTAACAATTAAGACTTTCTTTCATTTTTAAAATTAGGCTTTCTTTCATTTTTGAATTTAGACGTTCTTTCACTTTCTTGTTAGGCGTTCTTTTTTAGGCATTCTTTCATTTGGAAAAATTAGGCGTTAGTTCGTTAGGCCTTTATTCGCTGAGCCTGGATTGGCAATGTTGAATGTTCACAGAGATTTCGAAGTTACTCATCACGGTGGGTTTTAAGCATGTTTTATTAAAAGGTTAACGTCCCTCCATTTTTTCTTTTGAATGCTCGAATATGCATTAAATAAGATGATATGTTGATTTTTAACATTTTTCCCCGAGCTCTTTTTTAAAAAACTAATTTTAAAAATGTAAAATACCAAATTTTGAGATTTTTTGAATTTTTCTGGAAAACGTTAAGTTTTATCTTAAAACTCCCTGAGACAAAGTTGTAGACCTGGTGTGAACAGATTTTATCTACGAGTCACCAGTTCTGCGATATCGCGATTGCAAATCTAATTCTATACATTATAAGAACATAAATGCCACGTATAGGCTTTTCCGGACTTTTCTCGAAAACGGTTATATGTATCGAAACATTTTCTTTTACCGTTTGTTCGTCACGAAGCTTCTCATCGACAATGAAAATAGTTATTTTTGTAAACCCTATAGTTCCCTAGCTAGAGCCAAATTTGATACATTCGTGATATCAAAAAGTAATAGTGTTTTAAATTTAGATATTTTGTATAACGAAATTTCGTTAGAGCTAAATTTTTGTGGAGAGCTTAGGTTGACCCCCAGAAAGAAAAGTCCGTAGCGTTATATGTATGTATGTACATATCGTCTGTCATTCGAAAATTTTAGAATACATTGCAAATATATAATAATTTTACTGTGTAAGAGTGAGTTTTTGTTATTCATACCTCCGATTATTATCTTCCAGCTTTTCTTGTAAATGTTGTATTGGAGATTTCAAATCTGGACCCCCCCACCCCCCGAAAAATTTTCCTGGATCCGCCCTTGAAGAGTATCATACTTTTGCGAGATTATAGAATTTTCATCTCTTAAAGAGTCCATTGTAACTAGTATTTTCGCATTGTCAGAGCGTAGAGCAGCAGTATTATTGGCGATATCGATCATAGATATTGGTTGGTGACTATAGTTCTTATTTACGGGTCGATTCTGAGCGTAACCGGAAATTTTCTACCTATAAGATTATCTAAACGAAAATCTTAATCGTCAGCAATACTGTTCTTGTACCCGCGATTCTAGCATGTATGGCAACGCTGTCAAAATCAAATATAAAACTTGTGGTGTTTGTCCATAAAAATCCTCTTTTTTTGGTTACGAAATGGAACTGCAACTTGAGCTGGCAGAATTCCAAAAGGGTGTAAAAGTTTCCAAATTATGAATGTTGCTACCACTCTAGAATTGACACGGTAAATTTGAACTTTTCACACCATTATTAGTAGAATGGGTAGAAGGGGTTTGAGGCGGCGAACGTATAGACGCGCGAGCGAACATACTTCACAAGAGAAAGATTTATTTGATGCGAGGAGAAAATCAAGATCAGCCCACGAGATGTTAACACGTTTTAGGTGGAAGAGGTCATTCCACTTCGAACACATCACTTTTTGTTGGCCACGCTCAAAAATTTGTCCACAAGCACACGGTGATTAAAAATAAAATCCACTTCTTATTTGATTAAAATAAGCGTCTAGGATTAGAATCTAAAGAGTCCCTATCTCAATGTAGCAATACGACACGAGTACATTTGAATATATCATAATTAATCAGATTAACGACAAAAACACGGAGCGAAAAATAAACATGTCCGTCCAACTTGAAGTCTTTGTCTTCGTTTGATACCCATATTGTAGAATAATTTTAAGGTTTTTGGGCAAACACATTTTGACCGATAACTTAGTTATCGTTAAATTTATCTAAATATATGGAAGTCCAAATGAAGCCTGGGGACTTCCCCTTTCGGTTGATACCCATATGGTAGGAAAATTTTAGGATTTTTGGGCAATCACATTTTGACCAATAACTCAGTTATCGATAAATTTATCAAAATATATCAAAACCCAAATTAATAGCTGTATTCTGTAAGTCTTGTGATGGCTGATTGGTTTTCTATTTCTGTTTGCTGATTTAGCCAACCTAAGCTGGATTACAGTCCAAGTCTGTCACATGCATCAATACAATTTTCTTGTAACTACAAGAATTGCTCTCGATCGCTACCTACCTCTACTTAAAGAAAATGGGAAATGGGGGAGAGAGTAAAAATGAAACTGTCATGCCAACTGAGTAAGATCACTTCTTTCTTTTTCAACTGAACATCGGCGGAAGCAGGTTCGAGCTCTGAAGTTGAGCTGCGAAGGGTACAAGTTAAAAAGTTCAATCAAAAGTTTTTGCGACCATCGCAAAACACGCGAATAAGCGATTAAAATTAATAAAATTGGTGAAAAGTTCTTTAAATAACCATTTAGTTATGTTTCTCCTCGCGTAACTGGTTTGAAGGAGTTGCTTTTTGCGCTTAAACCTTAAGGGCTTCATTTCCTTGGTCAGCCAGCAGACTTACAATTAAAGCTCGAGCAATCCCAAGCAACATCCACAAAAAGTTCACCCAACCTTACTTCGCTAACCAGAAAAATCCTAATAAGATTTCTAAAGAAAGTACCGGTCTCCGTTCGGGTCCACGTGCGAATACAGCCACATGTTGCAAGCTCTGACGCCTGAAACTTGCTCAACGCAGAGTTCACTGGATACAAATTTTCCCCCTCTATTCTACACATAATTAACTACGGATTTGGTTTTTAGAAAAAAATTTATATTTATATGTATTCATGTACATATATTTAAACATACATATTTTTAAGGTTAAAATAAAAGGAAAAATACCGTAGCCTTATTTTATATCCACGAAGGATATACCTGTGGCAAATGTACCAGCAAAATCTTAATTTTATATTCACTGTATTAAAGTGAAGTTTCGATTTCCACAAAAAAAAAAGGAAAAAAAATATTAATTGCTTACAGAAAATTTGAACTAAAACAAAAGAACAATAATAACGATATTTTATTCCATTACATGTAAAAATTTATTCGTTGTTTCTAACTTAAAACAAAGAAAAAAAACAAAAATGTTAAATTAAGTACATATAAAGAAAAAAAAAATCGCATAAACATAAGTATACACAATACCCAGTTGCTGTTTGCGCAAACATCGATGGAGGACCCATAACCACGTAAGTGAAACTATATAGCATTATTCACCTCTCTATATATATATACATATATATTTAGTTATATGTTCATATAATTAATATAAAATCAAAAAAAAAAAAGGGAGAAATTACAAAACTAAAATTTGTGTAAGCAATGAATTAAATAGTAGTTCCAACATAAGCACATCTTGCCCTATACATGAGGTACCGATGTGGCAATTAGAATTTTCCTTGAGAGCAAAACAAAAAAAAAAGAGAGAGTTTTAAAATATGAATGAAAAGATCATAAATGAAATCTACTTGTCTCTCTAAATATATGTAGTTTTTTATTCATTTCGCATTACCATATTGTCATGATTATTGAAATGTATGTACATAATTACGTACATAGGTACTCGCGCTTTCTTAGCGTAAACCTGTTTTGCTAAAAATGCAGGTGCTAAAGTTGCAAACAGCCACCGACGGAAAAACGGACGACGTGTCAGCTGACACGATCTACCTTATGAGAATTGCGTGTAAGCGATTTTTCACCGACGTTCGTGACGTACGTTTTACGCACGTCGCTACGTCCAAACCAAAAAATTTCTGATTTTTACGTAGGAAACGTGACAGCTGATCGCTCTTCGCCACACAGTGTTGCCTATTCAACTATTTGCTTGTTGAGTTTGGGCCGTTTGCAATTAATTTATAAAAATACCCAAAAAAGTTTTAAATATTGTCGAAATATCTTAAAAATTTTGACTTATGTTAAAGTTTATAAATAAATATACTATATGTAGTTATTTAATATTACTTTCGACATTTTACAAAATGAAAAATTACAAATACAAAAGTAGAGGTTTGGGTAAGCATACATGCAAACTGAGGAATGGTAACACTGTATTGAATGTTTCTACGTAAGCCCAACGTTCATAAAAAATCGCAAATTTGCTCGCTTACGTCCACCGCCACCGTCCGTTAGACACGTCGGTGGCTGTTTGCAACTTAAGCTGATGCCCACCCTTGGTCATGATTATTGAAATGTATGTACATAATTACGTACATACCCTGCAAAAAACCGAAATACTCCGTTCCATACTCCATAGAGTACTCCTTAAGGAGTATCGGAGTACTCCAACACTTATCCGCGCTCATATAAAAAAGGTGGTCCAATTTACATGGCGATGACCGGTAATTGGATCACCTAATCCGACTCGGAGTACTCCATTTCTTTGCTTTTGAATACTCTATAGACCACCTACATGAGAGTACTCCCAAAATAGTCCTATTGGATTACTCTATGGACTATTCAACAGCAAAGCGAGAGAGGGAGTAGGTGGTCCTCAAAAAGAACACATACTCCCTCTCTCGCTTTACTGCAAAGTACTCTATAGAGTAATATTTTGCCAGCATTTTCAAAGTACTCTCACGTAGGTGTTCCATAGACTATTCAGCAGGGTGCTCCGATATGGATTAGGTGGTCCAATCACCGGACATGGGCTTATAAATTGGACCACCTTTTTGTATGAATGAGGATAAATGTTGGAGTACTCCCATACTCCAACGTTTTTTACAGGGTAGGTACTCGCGCTTTTCTTAGCGTAAACCTGTTTTGCTAAAAATTTACTATTTGCGTGCGTAGCTCAATATTGTATTTGCTCTCTCGTTAATTAAAGAAAGGAAAAAAAAAAGACGACAACAAAATAATATACTAAAATGAATGAATTCCGCTTCTAAGTTCTCTTTACTTATGTATATTTGTATGTATGATGAATAGGTTTTTCTGAATTGTAAAACAATAAAAAAATGATGATTAAAGGCTAAGGTAACAATGTTAGTCTAAGAGAATGTAGTTGTTGGTTAATTTTTGGTTGGGTACGGGAGAGATTAGTGAAACTCTCAGTACATAGGTAGGGAAGGGATCGAGAGGTGACAAGGAGGCGAAACACCACCTTTGTCCTCCATTCATCAAAAATATTGTTTTATGTTTGTTTATGCATTTTCTTTCATTGCTTATAATACCCATTGATTATGTTGTGATCGCATCATCCTTACTACCACTGCAGTTAGTGTATTTTTTTTGTCCGTTTTGTTTTGGGTATCTAAGCAATATTAGACTGTCCGTCCGTTTACAAAGAGATTAATGCTGTACAATGTAGGCTTACTTTATTTGCTGTAGGTGTGGTTCCACCTTTGGTTTTGTCCCATATCAGTGCATGAAATTATGTTGTTATTGTATACTAGGGTGAGGTGTTAGGAGCAAGAACCCCGACCTCCCGTCTGACTAAGCCTGGAAAGAGCAAGCATGCACAACCGCTCCAAGCCCTCCCAATGCCTGTATGAACGGGTATATTTAGTATAGAATGATATACACTCACATGTATTCATTCATATACATATATATAATACTTCTATATTGCTAGTATCGTATATTCCCAATATGCTGAAAGCGTGTCAATCATTATTACACGAGATGCTTATAATGCAAGTTGTGCGCATGCGCGAGTTTTATTAGTGTTAGTGCATTGAAGCAGCGCGGCGAAAAAAACGTATGAAAGGGGTAGACAGGGGCCACTGACTTGTTTACACAAATTGTACTTTATAGTAGCGTATAAAACCACAGTTGAGTAAATTAAATATGAAAATGCCAATATATTGAATATAAACCGTAATATATTTATTATTTGAGCTTATAGGGTTTCTATGGCTACGTGATCGTCCATAATATGGTTAGAAAATGCATTATTTAAATTTTGAAAAATTGTGAGAGCGAAACTGACTTTTGTACATTACATTAGTGCAAGAAATAATAAGAAAAAGCAAATAAATGCAATCTTTGAAATATCCAAATATTTCATGGACCCCCTTTTATTCAAAAAAATTGACGACGCCAACCGAGATTTTGTCTTCTTCTCTCATTGTATGTCTGTACTGTAATGTTTGACACGCTTCACAGTTCTTTACTAGCAATATAGAAGTATTATATATATGTTCATATACATATATTTACATAACAATAAATGGCGCCCAACGTGGGGCCCGATTAGAGAGGTTTTATTATATCTTTCGTAAGGCCCAAAATATTTATTTCAAGTGTTTCTTTTTCTAGTGTCGGAATTAGTTTGGATGTGCTAGGTCGTCCACCCAACCAACTAGTGAGAGTTATTCACAGATTTTTATAAATATGTTCATATTTAATCGGCTTGGAACTAAGTTGAATACTGCTTATGGTATCGCTTACCAGTCGTTGAATTGAACTATTTACAAAATTGATTTTTACCCTTTTTGCTATATTGATGGCGTCAAAATTAAATGCTTATTAGTAAAATAGTAAAATTCAAAACTTTTCTTTGTACAAGCAACCATGATTCCGTTCAAAATGCATAGCTATAAAACCATATTTTTAACTCTTTTATTTTAAACCAACAATTACTACAACTCTTAGACTGGAAAAAAATATATTCATAGAAAAAAAAAAAAACAAAGTAAAATAATTTTAGGTTTCGTTAAGCCAGTAAATTTTTTTTTATAAAGTGGTGTAACTTATTAGTAGAGCAACATGGCAGTGCGTCATAGCGAAGAGCATCTGGCTAATCTTGCCACTCCGGGTAACATCTGCTCCATTTGTAATGATGAAACAACAAATTTTAATTTTGTGGCTACGCCATGCATGCATGGTTTCCACCGATCATGTCTCACAATTTGGCTTGCTGATCATGACTCATGTCCCTTATGTCGAGGAACACTCGATTCGCAATCATTGCGCAGTTTTTCGGAGCAAGATTTAGCTCATGGCATTGAACTTGCTGCTTCTCAAGGTGCAGTTCCTAGAAACTCAAATGGTGTAGGTCCAACAACTAGGTCAAGGGCTGCACATAATAACGTCATTAATGTATCTCACCACAGTGAAATTCGCTCTCGTACCAATTCACGTCGAGGAAGAGGCAACAGACAAAATAGAGAGGACAACCGCAATCACAATTTTGATATGCTACAAGTTCAACAAATGATTGAAGATACAACGCAGCGTCAACAAGCTAGTATGACTAGGGAAATTACAGATTTAGTGAATCGATTAGTATCCCAATCACTTGAGTCTCAATTCCGAAATATGAGTATAGCTAATCAGCAGCATGTAAGTAGTAGACCGAATATGGTTTCACAACCAGTCGTACCGGACATACCTTACGTTAGTGACAGACATTCGCCTGTTACCCAGACGGTACAAAATCAAAACCCTAATAGGAATTTGAATATATCCAGCAACCACAACACTGCTAATACCCATAACGCTGGCAACGTACGTAATTTATCCGAAGAGGCTATTTCTAAGATAATAATCAATTGGAAACTGACTTTCGATGGGTCGATAGACAATGTTTCCATTGATGAATTTATATATAGGGTGAATGCATTGACGATGTCATCGTTGCGAGGTAATTTCAACGCACTTTGTCACAATGCTCACATCCTGTTCGAAGGAAAAGCAAGGAACTGGTATTGGAGATACCACCATTCAGTCCGAGTCCTTGACTGGTTCGATTTATGCGATGCCTTGAAAAGTAATTTTAAAGATGTGCGCACAGACTATGATCTGAAAGAAAGAATCCGAAACAGTGCAAGACTGTAAACATGGCCACCGTGCAAGTGTGTATTTTTTGTTTTGAAACGAAATCACCATGAGTTTTCTCCGAGTTAAATTTAACGTTGTTTGCCCGTACTCTGGCCAAGAACCAATAGTAATATTTTGTCATGTTCGGATTCATTCCTAGCAACTATTCCTATGCCATCAAAATAAACAAAGACACCCGGTATATTTCCGAAAATGTGAATCATTATTTTTTGAAAGATTTCTGGATCCACATGTAACCCAAATTGCAGCCTCTCAAATTTTTATCTACCAAAAGATGTCATGAATGTTGTTAATTCTGAGCTCCTTTCGTCTAACTCTAATTGCCAAAACCCATTCGAGCTGTCTAATACCGTACATATATTTTTATTAGCCAATTCTGGCGTGAAATTCTCAATAGTTATAATAATGTAGTGTTCTCGCTCAGGGCATTTGTTAAGTGGCTTCGGATCTAGGCATATCCGTAAGTCACCATTGGATTTTTCAACAACTTGAATGTTACTAACCCAATCAGTACGATAACAGACTGGTGATATTATAAATCCTTTCTTCACCACGGAGAGACATTTGAACAATTTTTTGAATCCGTAATGTCATTGTGTGATAGCCTACGTTCACCAATGTCTGAGCAAGAGTTAGTAGAAACTCTGATTCGTAATATACTGCCTGATATTCGCCTGGAGTTACTTCATTTAGATATAACGTCACTTTCTGCCCTTAGGCGTGCGAAAAAACTAGGCGTAGAGAAAACTTTTTTGAAACCGTCAAATCCAGTTTCACTAAACCAATTATGCCACAAAAAAGACAGTTAGCAGAAGTAGCAAGCGCTAATAAAACTGAGAATATTAGTTCTAATGTTTCTATACCTGAGGAGCCTGCAGGTATAGAGGCGTTAGAAACGAAGTGCTGGAATTGCGATGAAACAGGGCATAACTATAAGCAATGTGTGAAACCTCGCCGTGTTTTCTGCTATGGTTGTGGATTGCTTGCTTTCTTTTTGCCGAACTGCCCCAAATGTAATAAATCGGAAAACAAGCAAAGGGGTGTCTTCAAAAACACCAGCAGACATCCCAATCAAACACCGAAGTAAAAAGTCCCTTGACTATTTTAACAAGGACTAAGACGCCAAACCCACCGGATTTACCAATACACCCAATTCGACCATTGCACGTACGGTTGCAAGAATACGGAACGAAGCGTGAAAAGATATTCTTGAAGTCGCGATCGACAACTCGAGCAAAAAATTACTGGGCTAATGTAAAAGAGAAGAAGATATGTTTATCTGCTACAACTTTATGTAGGCCAGGTGACATCCGACCCTATGCCATTGTTAAGATTTTAAACAAAGAGGTCTTAGGCCTGCTTGACTCAGGCGCCTCGATTAGCTGCCTAGGTTCAAAATGGGCAAGTGATGTGCTAGAAAGAAAATTAGTGTTGAAGAAACTTGATTCGAGCCTGTGTACAGCAGATGGAACTAAACAAACAGTAGTAGGTATAGTGACTCTAGACGTCACGTACCAAAGCAGGTGTTTTCCGATAGATTTTTACATTGTGCCAAGTCTTAGCCAAGATGTTTATTTAGGGGTAAATTTTTGGAAGAAGTTCCAAATCGCCCCAAACCTACTTAGCGAAATCAATCTACAGGAAGAAGGAAATGCCCATGCACTATCGTCACTCCAAAAGGAGAAACTTAATGCAGCCGTTAGATGCTTCCCTTCATTTAAAGAGAAAGGATTAGGCAAAACGAAGCTCGTGGAACATTTTATCGATGTCGGTACAGCTAAAGCGATTAAACAACGCCATTACCCGATTTCACCCGCCGTAGAGAAGCTAATGGGCGAGGAAATTGATAGAATGATATCCATGGGAGTTATTGAGGAGTCAAATAGCTCTTGGTCATCCCCTGTTGTGTTAGTTAGAAAACCAGGTAAAGTACGATTATGCCTAGATAGTCGCAAAGTTAACTCTTTGACTGTTAAGGATGCCTATCCATTACCGCACATAGATGGCATATTGAGCAGATTACCTCGCGCTGAGTTCATTTCCAGTTTGGACTTAAAGGACGCCTTCTGGCAAATTCCACTGGAAGTTACATCTCGCGAGAAAAAGGCATTCACTGTGCCAAACAGGCCCCTCTACCAGTTTAAGGTAATGCCGTTCGGCTTATGTAATGCGCCACAAACTATGTGCCGGTTAATGGATAAGGTTATTCCATATAATCTAAAAGAGCGGGTATTCGTGTACCTAGATGACCTCCTTCTAGTTTCTGAAGACTTTGAGTCCCACATTATCCTTTTGCAGGAAGTAGCGTTGTTGATACAGAGGGCTGGTTTAACCATAACCATCGCCAAAAGTAAATTTTGTCTGAAGCAAGTGCGTTATCTCGGATATGTTGTAGGTTATGGTAACCTTCAAACGGATCCTGAAAAGGTGTCTGCTATTACTGAGTACCCGCCCCCTAAAACTGCAAAGCAACTTCGTAGATTTTTGGGCATGGCAGGATGGTACAGGAGGTTTATAGCAAATTTTGCTGACGTTACTACTCCTCTAACTGAGTTGCTGAAGAAAGGCCGTTCCTTCGACTGGAACGGCGTTGCCCAAAATGCTTTCGATTTGTTAAAGCAGCGTTTAACATCAGCTCCTGTCCTAGCTAATCCAGATTTTACCCGACCGTTTATTGTGCAATGTGATGCCAGCCAGTGCGGAGTAGGAGCGGTACTCGCACAGGTAAATGATAGCGGAGAGGAGATTCCGATTGCGTACATGAGTCAAAAGCTTAATAAAGCACAACGAAACTACTCCGTAACTGAGCAAGAGTGTCTTGCGGCTGTACTAGCCGTGAAAAAGTTTCGGCCATATATTGAGGGACAGGAGTTCAGGATTGTGACGGACCATGCAAGCCTTCGGTGGCTTATGCAGCAAACAGATTTAAGTGGCCGTTTGGCACGGTGGGCATTGAAACTGCAGATGTTCACTTTCACTATCGAACATCGGAAAGGATCAGCCAATGTCGTTCCTGATGCCCTCTCTCGCGTTGATATTGAGGCATTAAAAGTAACTTTTGACAATGTACCTAACATAGACCTGTTTTCGGAAGAATTTGACAGTACAGAGTATGAAAATCTTAGGGAAAAACTTACGCGTGAGGCCGACAAGTACCCTGACTTTAAAGTAAACGGAAAATATGTTTATCATCGGACCGAGTTCTATACTGAAAACGAAGAACAACAGGAATTCTCATGGAAGCTATTGGTTCCAAAAATGCTGAGAACCCAGGTTATCAGTGATGCACACGATGTGGATACAGCTGCTCACGGGGGAGTTGCTAAAACAGTTGAACGAGTTCGTAGATTTTTCTACTGGCCCGGTCTTTACAGTTCCGTTCTAGATTATGTAGCAAGGTGTGAAACTTGTAAAACAACCAAACACCCTACTAAAGTATTGAGACCTCCCATGGGTAACCTTACTCCCACCGAAAGAATTTTCCAGAGGCTATATATAGATCTCATTGGCCCATTTCCGAGATCGAAGCAGGGTCACATAGGGATATTAATTATACTTGATCAAATGTCGAAATTTACCTTTCTATGCCCATTGAGGAAGTTCACAACTACCCCAATTATTACATTCTTAAAACAACATGTTTTCGATACCTTTGGCGTACCCGAATTCATTCTTACCGACAACGGCAGTCAATTTAGGTCACGAGATTTTGATAGTTTTCTGGAGAAATTCGGTGTTAAGCACTTATACACCGATGAACAGAACACAAATGAACAGAGCAACAGCTCAGAGAGAGTGAATCGATCCATAAATGCTGCCCTGCGCGCTTACATTAAAAACGACCAGAAGGAATGGGACGTGCACTTAAGTAGCATAAACTGTGCTCTCAGGAATTCCTTCCACCAAACAATTAAGCACACACACTATTTAACAGTATTTGGGCAAAACATGATCACCCATGGTGAAGACTATAGGTTGCTGCGTAACATTGGAATGATAAGTGAGGGGCGAGTGGAAAGTCATGTAGATAGGCACGACAGGATGGCGAAGATGAGGGATTCTGTTCGAAAAAACATCCGGAAGGCTTTCGAAGAAAGCACGCGACGATACAACTTGCGCTCAAGGCATGTTAATTACCAGATTGTACACGGATTAAACGGTTTTTCTCAGTGTTAGATTTAAAGAGTGGGTTTCACCAAGTCAATATGTCGCCAGAGTCAATACCATTTACTGCCTTTGTAACGCCAAATGGACAATTTGAGTACTTAAAAATGCCTTTTGGGTTGAAAAACGCTCCCGCGGTATTCCAGCGGTTTATAAATATCATATTTCGAGATATGTTGAATGATAGGAAAATTATTATTTATATGGACGACATAATTATAGCTACCGAAGACTTTGAAGACCATGTTGTATTGTTACAATCAGTTTTAGACCGGATTACTTTGCGAAACCTGAAGCTTAATTTAAAAAAATGTAAATTTGCGTATCAAGAAATTGATTAGCACCCAACGATTCTCATATTAGAAGTATCAAGAACTTTCCGATCCCTACGAATCCGAAACAATTGCAGTCGTGTTTGGGTTTATTCTCCTACTTTAGAAGATTCGTACCTTCGTTTTCTCGAATCGCCAAACCCTTGCAAGATTTATTAAAGAGAAATGTGAAATTTGATTTTGACGATAGATGTAAAGACGCTTTCTTTGAATTAAAATCTAGATTAACTAGAAGTCCAGTCCTAGCCATTTACAGTCCGGAAAAGGAAACTGAGCTTCACTGTGATGCCAGCAGTATAGGGTTTGGGGCGGTATTGCTTCAGCGCCAGGGAGATGGCAAAATGCATCCCGTCTCTTACTTCTCCAAAACTGCTTCAAGTTCTGAGAGTAAATATCACAGCTTTGAATTAGAGACTTTATCTATAATATATGCACTAAGAAGGTTCCGCACTTACCTAGAAGGGATACCGTTCACCATAGTCACAGATTGTAACTCTCTAACAATGACCCTTGATAGAAGACAGTTAAATGCTCGAATAGCCAGATGGGCTTTAGAATTAGAAAATTACAACTACAAAATACAGCATCGGAGAGGTACGTCAATGGGTCATGTCGATGCATTAAGTAGACGAGAGATAGTTGCTGCAATAGATACTGATGATATAGAATTTCGTATTCAAATCGCTCAAGAGCGTGATCAGAATATTAGAACCTTGCGGGAAAGACTAGAAAATGAAGAATTGAGTGATTTTGATTTAATTGATGGGTTAATATATAAAAAGAAATCTGACGGTAAGAACGCATTGTATGTGCCTCAGGAAATGGAATCTAATGTAATACAATTAATACACGAAAAACTGGCCCATTTATCTGTTGACAAAACATTGAGCAAATTAAGTGTTTATTACTGGTTTCCGGAAATGCGAACGAAGGTGGAAAAGTTTATTAGGAACTGTTTAAAATGCATAATGTATGCTAGCCCTCCCCCCGCGAGGGAGAGAAGTCTGTACCCAATCACTAAGATTCCCTTACCCTTTGACACGATCCATATTGATCATTTCGGACCATTACCAGCATTAAAATCGAAGCGAAAACATATACTTGTGGTTATCGACGCATTTACTAAATTTGTAAAACTATATCCTACGAACTCGACGAGTACACGTGAAGTTACAGCAGCTCTTGATAAGTACTTTAATTACTACAGTAGACCTAGGCGTGTGATAAGCGACAGGGGTACATGCTTTACCTCACTACAATTTTCTGAGTTCTTATCTAAAAAGAACATAAAACATGTAAAAGTGGCAGTGGCCTCACCCCAAGCTAATGGACAAGTAGAAAGAGTAAACCGGGTTCTGAAGTCGATGCTAGGAAAACTAACTAATGATTTGAACCACGACGATTGGACAAAAAAGCTGACGGAAATTGAATACGCTATGAATAATTCTACCCATAGTACGTGCCGGGATACCCCAAGTCGGTTACTGTTTGGCGTTGAACAACGCGGAGCAATAATAGACGAGTTTACCGAATATTTTCAGGACAAGATTAGTCCCGACGCTAATAGAGACTTAGAACGCATACGCACCGACGCTTCCAATTTGATAGTGGCTAAGCAGCAATATGACATTCATAGGTCAACACAAAGGAATGCTTTGCCCAAAACATATCACGTGGGTGAATATGTAGTTATAAGAAACGTTGATACTAGTCCTGGTACGAACAAAAAGTTGATACCTGTATACAAAGGTCCGTATGTAATACATAGGGTACTCGGTAATGATAGATACGTCGTTCGTGACATTGACAACTGCCAGCTCACGCAGTTGCCGTATGATGGAGTAATCGAGGCCTACCGAATCAGAAGGTGGCAGCAAGTACCTAACCAGAATGTTTCGGAATCTGAAGGAAGTGTTCCAGAAGTTATTAATAATGTAAGTTAGTCGTGATCGGGTCGATCATATTGTCAGGTCGGCCGAGTTGTAAGATCACCTCTAAATATATGTAGTTTTTTATTCATTTCGCATTACCATATTGTCATGATTATTGAAATGTATGTACATAATTACGTACATAGGTACTCGCGCTTTCTTAGCGTAAACCTGTTTTGCTAAAAATTTACTATTTGCGTGCGTAGCTCAATATTGTATTTGCTCTCTCGTTAATTAAAGAAAGGAAAAAAAAAAGACGACAACAAAATAATATACTAAAATGAATGAATTCCGCTTCTAAGTTCTCTTTACATATGTATATTTGTATGTATGATGAATATAGGTTTTTCTGAATTGTAAAACAATAAAAAAATGATGATTACAGGCTAAGGCTATGTTAGTCTAAGACAAGCATCGGCAGATTTGTAAATGCATGCGTATTAGTGAGAGCGCTTTCATCGCTCAAACCAATTGATTTTCGCGTCATTCGCTTGTTACCCAGCAAACATTAAGGTTAGAGGACGATTAGAAAACGACTCGAATTCTAATGTTATTCTCTAAGGTAGATGGTTAGAGAACGATTTGTGAAACTGTCGCGAATTGTAGCATTCTCGACAAAAAGGGGACTTAGTTCTCGATATCGAGAAAAAGGTTAGTTATCGATTCGAATTCTAACGTGAAATTCTAATGAGAAATTTCTAACTGAAATGAAATCCAATTGTTCTTGTTTAATTCTATTTCGATAAATTGACGATAAATTGATTGCTTTAAATATGTTTGACATGTTTTAAGCTTGAATATCTAATGGGAATAAAATTCAAAGTTTTTATACCTTAGTTTATAAATACAATACTTGACAATACACGCATCTTCGCTATTCGAGTGTTTCTCTAATCGTTCTCTAATCGTCCTCTAGCCTAGTTCTCTAACGTGATTTTCGATTAGAGAACTAAATTAGAATTCTAATGTTAAACTACAGTATTTCTCTAACGTTAGAGGTTGTGTTTGCTGGGTAATGTTTAATGGAATATTTCCCAAAAATTTCTTAATTTTTAAACATTTTTTTTTAATTCAATTTTTTTATACTTGTTTGTGCAATAATAGCCCCGCTAATTTACATAAAAATACCTAAATATTCATAGTTTTTTTTTTAACATATTATACCAAAAATTTTTTATTTTACTGCTTTATTAAGTTTTTTTTATTTACATACTACCCCTATAATTTTTACTACTCCCGCCAATTATACGTACATACATATTTTTCACATTCGCTGCGCAAATATGCGACAACAATGCGCGATGTTGTTTTGCCACTTGTTCAGCGACGACTAAATGGTTTGGTAGGCAAAGAGCGCAACTTGTCTGTGTGAAGAGCGTAACATGTTTGTCTGATCTTAAGATCTATGAAGCGCCGATGCTTGGTCTAAGAGAATGTAGTTGTTGGTTAATTTTTGGTTGGGTACGGGAGAGATTAGTGAAACTCTCAGTACATAGGTAGGGAAGGGATCGAGAGGTGACAAGGAGGCGAAACACCACCTTTGTCCTCCATTCATCAAAAATATTGTTTTATGTTTGTTTATGCATTTTCTTTCATTGCTTATAGTACCCATTGATTATGTTGTGATCGCATCATCCTTACTACCACTGCAGTTAGTGTATTTTTTTTTGTCCGTTTTGTTTTGGGTGTCTAAGCAATATTAGACTGTCCGTCCGTTTACAAAGAGATTAATGCTGTACAATGTATGCTTACTTTATTTGCTGTAGGTGTGGTTCCACCTTTGGTTTTGTCCCATATCAGTGCATGAAATTATGTTGTTATTGTATACTAGGGTGAGGTGTTAGGAGCAAGAACCCCGACCTCCCGTCTGACTAAGCCTGGAAAGAGCAAGCATGCACAACCGCTCCAAGCCCTCCCAATGCCTGTATGAACGGGTATATTTAGTATAGAATGATATACACTCATATGTATTCATTCATATATATTTACATAACAGTCTGTCTCATCTCAAGTCACTAAATTAGAGATTTTTCAATCTTTGTGACTTGCGCTGATTTCGGTATTCTGTAAGAGAATATCCCAAAAAGTTCACCATTGATGTGTGGTAAAAACAGATATACATATGTAAATCTGAAGTACAGCGTTTGACAGCGGTAAAAAAAAGTTGCAATAGCGCAGGCCAAAGTGTCAGTAAATAAGAATTACCTGTAAATACGCACATATTTATATTTTTACATATTACATATTTATACTTTTATTTATTTGAAAATTTTCTCTTTCTACACGGCTAAAAATTTGAGTCTAAATTTTAAACCATTCATTGGTTTACACAATTTTTAAAACTTTTTGGTAATAGATTCCAAATTTTTCAATTACCTACAAAAATTCTCAATTTATTGCGGTTTGGATTTAAAACTTTACTAGGATAAACAAAAATACAACAAAAGTGGTGTACACAGCGAATATGTGTACTTTTCGCACAAAATTCATGAGTGCGCCGTGGCTCAGTAGGTAGAGCATTGCGCACTGATTTGGGGCAAGTCGGTTCGAGTCCAAACATTTTTTAAAAAAATAATAAATTGTTACCATTTTCGGTTTAAAATTTAAATAATTTTTATTACGCGTATTTCTATGACAACCGGCGTAAATTTAATTCTAAACCAAATTTGGTTTGGTCATTAGGGTGGAGTGAAAACTGTTTTTTCATCAGGCTGCATTCTAATAGCGAAATTCTGGTGCCTTTTGGGCTTAAATTACGAAAGATACTTATAGAGTTAAAGGCAAAAAATGTTTATCGGAATTAGTATAATGTATAATTCAAGAGCTTAAATCGAAAAAATGAAAAATACAAACTTTTCACGTACCTATATGAAAAACATTGGGAATTTTCATACTTTCGCGGATATCTCGGAAACTACATCAGCCACAGAAAAATGGATGTGATATTCGGAATCAGGAGACGATTTTACATTAGGAAATTGTACTTTCATTCTTGGAGAGATTTTTGTTGTCGAGTAGTGTTATATATTATATGAATATTTCACCATATACATTTTAGCGTTCTTATAAATTTTGAAGGCACTGCGGAGGCAGAAGACATTGACCGATTTCAATAAAAAAAAGAGGGTATTTTTTTGTTATTATAAGGCACCTATCCCCCCCTATTAGAACTCTGAAAGGTGGAACAAATTTTTTTCCATATGTTCACGCTCCAGCCTATTGGTCATACACCTAGACCAGTATGTCTGCGTTCAAAGGGTGTTTTTGGAAAAATTAGCTTTTTTAGACTAATTTCATTATTTTTGAATGAAAGTATGTGTAAATACACAATAAAAATACTGAAACTCAAAGTTAAGAACTTTGTGGAAAATTCACGAAAATTCTAGAAAACTCGAAAAACTTTCATAAAAATTTCTGACTTTTTAGTAAAATTTTAGATTTTTTCGCGTATGCAGTTTTGTAGCTCGTTCAATTGTAGTGAACAAAGATACCAATCTTAAGCTGCTAGAAGAATTACTAGATCTTTGGCAATTTTTTTTCTAGCCCATCAAGAGCATTTTCTTCAATATAAAAATATTACTAATGATTTATCCGGTCAATTTATTTATAGGGTTAAATTTTGGTTAGGCTTTTTTAACCAATGTATTTTAAATACAAAATAAAAACTTTATTCCATCTTTCTACCCGACGTTTCGCTAGTCTCTTTAGCGTCTTCAGAGGGACATATGTATATTTGTGTTACATTAAACTTTAAATTATCCTACAAAATATTTTTTGTACCATTCTTGTGTGGTATCATTGTCATACTGGTATGTTTTTATTTTGCATTTAAAATACATTGGTCAAAAAAAGAATAACCAAAATTTAACTATAAAAATAGTACGCTTATAAATTTGCACTTGGTCGGGTAGAAAAAAATCGAGTAACTCTTCTAGCGGCTTAAGATTGGTATCTTTTTTCACTTCAATTCAACGGGCTACAAAACTGCATACTCGAAAAAAATCTAAACATTTTTACCAAAAACTCAGAAATTTTTATGAAAGTTTTTCGAGTTTTCTTGAATTTTCATGAATTTTCCACAAAGTTCTTAACTTTGAGTTGCAATATTTTTATTGCGTTTTTACACATAATTTCACACAAAAAAAATTAAATTAGTCAAAGGAAGTTAATCTTACTGGAAATTCCAAACAACACTTTGAACACAGACATACTGGTCTAGGTGTATATGTAGCCCCAAAATCTAAATCTAGGCTAAAAATTTTAAATCTAGGCTAAAAATTTTAGCCGTGTACCAAACAATATTTATTTTTATACCTAGTAGTGCTTCGCACACAAGGTATATTAACTTCATTCGCCTAACGGTAGTATGTAACGGCATAAACGAATCGAGATAGATATTGACTTATATATATCAAAATGTTCAGGAGGAAAAGAGAAATTGATTGGGCCATGTCCGTCCGTCCGTCCGTCCGTCCGTCTGTCCGTCCGTCCGTCTGTGAACACGATAACTTGAGTAAATCTTGAGATATCTCAATGAAATTTGGTATGCAGATTCCTTTTCACTTATCTCGGAGCGCTATTGAAAATAGGCAAAATCGGTTAAAAGCCACGCCCACTTTCTATATATATAATATTTTCGAAAATACAAAAAGAGTGATTATTCAGTACATAATACACCTATAAGGATAATATTTGGTCAAATTTGGAAATATTATTAATCATAAATCAAAAACCGCTCAAGATAGCAAAGTAAAATTCAGCACACATATTTATATTAATACAGGCAATATTTGGAAAAAAAATTATCGAAATCGGGTTAGGTCCACGTCCAATTTTATACGAAAGATTTTGAAAAGGATCATAGATATATTGAATATGCTATAACTTTGCTTAAACTAGCTGTATATCATTTCTATTTCACCTCTAAAGTGTTCGTGGGCAAAGAAAGTCGAATGCACAAAATTTTTGGAAAATGGGCGTGGCCCCGCCCCTTTATGGGGGACTATTCCACAAAACTTTCCATGCCATAACTCCGGTAAAAATTGACTTATTGAAACGATATTTAGAGAAAGTGTTGAACATATAAATCTAACTCTTTGCTGTTAAAATGAACAAAATTGGTGAACGGACACGCCCACTTTTTGAACACAGTTCTAAAAAATTTCTTCGTAAAATTAAAATCGCGATATTTCCATAATTGTATAAGTTATATAAATAAGATTTTACACACGTAATAAGCTTTTTAAGCAAAACTAAACTGTATAAAAATTTTGTGGTTTTTGGTGAAGTAGGCGTGGCGCCGCCCACTTTTTAGCATAAAAGCTCTGCTATTTTCAAAAGCGATTGCTTGGAGTTTCAAAAAGGTATTTCAATGAAAGTTAGTGAGATGCTTCCCAATAGTATGTAGTATACTCCTGCCAAAAACTACGCAAATCGGATAGCAAACACGTATATATTTTCATACCTTTCATGAACATGGGGAATGCTATTTATATTTTTATACCTAGTAGTGCTTCGCACACAAGGTATATTAACTTCATTGGCCTAACGGTAGTATGTAACGGCATAAACGAATCGAGATAGATATTGACTTATATGTATCAAAATGTTCAGGAGGAGAAGAGAAATTGATTGAGCCATGTCCGTCCGTCCGTCCGTCCGTCCGTCCGTCCGTCTGTGAACACGATAACTTGAGTAAATCTTGAGATATCTCAATGAAACTTTGTATGCAGGTTCCTTTTTACATATCTCTGAACGGTATTGAAAATAGGCAAAATCGGTTAAAAGCCACGCCCACTTTCTATATATATAATATTTTCGAAAATACAAAAAGAGTGATTATTCAGTACATAATACACCTATAAGGATAAAATTTGGTGTGTACCTTACCGTTAAAGCAAAAAATAAATTTGTGAAGAAATTTTTAAAAAAGGGCGTGGCACCGCCCACTTTTGATTAAGTCAAATTTGGAAATATTATTAATCATAAATCAAAAACCGCTCAAGATAGCAAAATAAAATTCAGCACACATATTTATATTAATACAGGCAATATTTCGAAAAAAAATTAGCGAAATCGGATTAGGTCCACGCCCAATTTTATACGAAAGATTTTGAAAAGGATCATGGATATATTGAATATGCTATAACTTTGCTTAAACTAGCTGTATATCATTTCTATTTCACCTCTAAAGTGTTCGTGGGCAAAGAAAGTCGAAAGAACAAAATTTTTGGAAAATGGGCGTGGCCCCGCCCCTTTATGGGGGATTATTCCACAAAACTTTCCATGCCATAACTCCGGTAAAAATTGATTTATTAAAACGATATTTGAAGAAAGTGTTCAACATATAAAGCTAACTCTTTGCTGAAAAAGTAAACAACATAGTTCTAAAATATTTCTTCGTAAAATTAAAATCGCGATATTTCCATAATTGTATAAGTTATATAAATACGATTTTACACACATATTAGCCTTTTTAAACAAAACTAAACTGTAAAAAAATTTTGTGGATTTTGGTGAAGTAGGCGTGGCGCCTCCCACTTTTTAGCATAAAAGCTCTGCTATTTTCCAAAGCGATTGGTTGGAATTTCAAGAATGTATTTCAATGAAATTTTGTGAGATGCTTCCCAATAGTATGTAGTATACTCCTGCCAAAAATTACGCAAATCGAATAACAAACAAGCAAGATTTACGGGCAAGTAGTTAACACCCTACTGCCTTTTTATACCTAGTAGTGCTTCGCACACAAGGTATATTAACTTCATTGGCCTAACGGTAGTATGTAACGGCATAAACGAATCGAGATAGATATTGACTTATATATATCAAAATGTTCAGGAGGAGAAGAGAAATTGATTGAGCCATGTCCGTCCGTCCGTCCGTCCGTCCGTCTGTGAACACGATAACTTGAGTAAATCTTGAGATATCTCAATGAAACTTTGTATGCAGGTTCCTTTTTACATATCTCTGAACGGTATTGAAAATAGGCAAAATCGGTTAAAAGCCACGCCCACTTTCTATATATATAATATTTTCGAAAATACAAAAAGAGTGATTATTCAGTACATAATACACCTATAAGGATAAAATTTGGTGTGTACCTTACCGTTAAAGCAAAAAATAAATTTGTGAAGAAATTTTTAAAAAAGGGCGTGGCACCGCCCACTTTTGATTAAGTCAAATTTGGAAATATTATTAATCATAAATCAAAAACCGCTCAAGATAGCAAAATAAAATTCAGCACACATATTTATATTAATACAGGCAATATTTCGAAAAAAAATTAGCGAAATCGGATTAGGTCCACGCCCAATTTTATACGAAAGATTTTGAAAAGGATCATGGATATATTGAATATGCTATAACTTTGCTTAAACTAGCTGTATATCATTTCTATTTCACCTCTAAAGTGTTCGTGGGCAAAGAAAGTCGAAAGCACAAAATTTTTGGAAAATGGGCCTGGCCCCGCCCCTTTATGGGGGATTATTCCACAAAACTTTCCATGCCATAACTCCGGTAAAAATTAATTTATTAAAACGATATTTGAAGAAAGTGTTCAACATATAAAGCTAACTCTTTGCTGAGAAAATAAACAAAATCGGTGAACGGACACGCCCACTTTTTGAACATAGTTCTAAAATATTTATTGGTAAAATTAAAATCGCGATATTTCCATAATTGTATAAGTTATATAAATAAGATTTTACACACATATTAGCCTTTTTAAACAAAACTAAACTGTAAAAAAATTTTGTGGATTTTGGTGAAGTAGGCGTGGCGCCTCCCACTTTTTAGCATAAAAGCTCTGCTATTTTCAAAAGCGATTGGTTGGAATTTCCAGAATGTATTTCAATGAAATTTTGTGAGATGCTTCCCAATAGTATGTAGTATACTCCTGCCAAAAATTACGCAAATCGAATAACAAACAAGCAAGATTTACGGGCAAGTAGTTAGCACCCTACTGCCTTTTTTATACCTAGTAGTGCTTCGCACACAAGGTATATTAACTTCATTCGCCTAACGGTAGTATGTAACGGCATAAACGAATCGAGATAGATATTGACTTATATATATCAAAATGTTCAGGAGGAAAAGAGAAATTGATTGGGCCATGTCCGTCCGTCCGTCCGTCTGTCCGTCCGTCCATCCGTCCGTCTGTCTGTCCGTCCGTCTGTGAACACGATAACTTGAGTAAATCTTGAGATATCTCAATGAAATTTGGTATGCAGGTTCCTTTTCACTTATCTCGGAGCGCTATTGAAAATAGGCAAAATCGGTTAAAAGCCACGCCCACTTTCTATATATATAATATTTTCGAAAATACAAAAAGAGTGATTATTCAGTACATAATACACCTATAAGGATAATATTTGGTGTGTGCTTTAGCGTTAAGGCAAGAAATACATTTTTGAAGAAATTTTTAAAATGGGGCGTGGTACCGCCCACTTTTGATTAAGTCAAATTTGGAAATATTATTAATCATAAATCAAAAACCGCTCAAGATAGCAAAGTAAAATTCAGCACACATATTTATATTAATACAGGCAATATTTGGAAAAAAAATTATCGAAATCGGGTTAGGTCCACGTCCAATTTTATACGAAAGATTTTGAAAAGGATCATAGATATATTGAATATGCTATAACTTTGCTTAAACTAGCTGTATATCATTTCTATTTCACCTCTAAAGTGTTCGTGGGCAAAGAAAGTCGAATGCACAAAATTTTTGGAAAATGGGCGTGGCCCCGCCCCTTTATGGGGGACTATTCCACAAAACTTTCCATGAAATAACTCCGGTAAAAATTGACTTATTGAAACGATATTTAGAAAAAGTGTTGAACATATAAATCTAACTCTTTGCTGTTAAAATGAACAAAATTGGTGAACGGACACGCCCACTTTTTGAACACAGTTCTAAAAAATTTCTTCGTAAAATTAAAATCGCGATATTTCCATAATTGTATAAGTTATATAAATAAGATTTTACACACGTAATAAGCTTTTTAAGCAAAACTAAACTGTATAAAAATTTTGTGGTTTTTGATGAAGTAGGCGTGGCGCCGCCCACTTTTTAGCATAAAAGCTCTGCTATTTTCAAAAGCGATTGCTTGGAGTTTCAAAAAGGTATTTCAATGAAAGTTAGTGAGATGCTTCCCAATAGTATGTAGTATACTCCTGCCAAAAATTACGCAAATCGGATAGCAAACACGCAAAATATACCGACAAGTAGTTAACACCATACTGCCTTTTTTTATACCTAGTAGTGCTTCGCACACAAGGTATATTAACTTCATTCGCCTAACGGTAGTATGTAACGGCATAAACGAATCGAGATAGATATTGACTTATACATATCAAAATGTTCAGGAGGAAAAGAGAAATTGATTGGGCCATGTCCGTCCGTCTGTCCGTCCGTCCGTCTGTGAACACGATAACTTGAGTAAATCTTGAGATATCTCAATAAAATTTGGTATGCAGGTTCCTTTTCACTTATCTCGGAGCGCTATTGAAAATAGGCAAAATCGGTTAAAAGCCACGCCCACTTTCTATATATATAATATTTTCGAAAATACAAAAAGAGTGATTATTCAGTACATAATACACCTATAAGGATAATATTTGGTGTGTGCCTTAGCGTTAAGGCAAGCTATACATTTTTGAAGAAATTTTTAAAATGGGGCTTGGTACCGCCCACTTTTGATTAAGTCAAATTTGGAAATATTATTAATCATAAATCAAAAACCGCTCAAGATAGCAAAGTAAAATTCAGCACACATATTTATATTAATACAGGCAATATTTGGAAAAAAAATTATCGAAATCGGGTTAGGTCCACGTCCAATTTTATACGAAAGATTTTGAAAAGGATCATAGATATATTGAATATGCTATAACTTTGCTTAAACTAGCTGTATATCATTTCTATTTCACCTCTAAAGTGTTCGTGGGCAAAAAAAGTCGAATGCACAAAATTTTTGGAAAATGGGCGTGGCCCCGCCCCTTTATGGGGGACTATTCCACAAAACTTTCCATGCCATAACTCCGGTAAAAATTGACTTATTGAAACGATATTTAGAGAAAGTGTTGAACATATAAATCTAACTCTTTGCTGTTAAAATGAACAAAATTGGTGAACGGACACGCCCACTTTTTGAACACAGTTCTAAAAAATTTCTTCGTAAAATTAAAATCGCGATATTTCCATAATTGTATAAGTTATATAAATAAGATTTTACACACGTAATAAGCTTTTTAAGCAAAACTAAACTGTATAAAAATTTTGTGGTTTTTGGTGAAGTAGGCGTGGCGCCGCCCACTTTTTAGCATAAAAGCTCTGCTATTTTCAAAAGCGATTGCTTGGAGTTTCAAAAAGGTATTTCAATGAAAGTTAGTGAGATGCTTCCCAATAGTATGTAGTATACTCCTGCCAAAAATTACGCAAATCGGATAGCAAACACGCAAAATATACGGACAAGTAGTTAACACCATACTGCCTTTTTTTATTTTCATACCTTTCATGAACATGGGGAATGCTATTTATATTTTGTTATTTAGTGATAATTTAATTTACCACTTACAATAGAAATGTTTTTATCGAAAACAATCAGTTGCCTTTATAACAAATTTTCAGGTATGTATTAAAATAGACCTGAGTAAATTAGTATACCAAAACAGATCACTACTAGGTATTTAATGTTCGGTTACACCCGAACTTAGACTTCCTTACTAGTTCTTGTTTGTTTTGAAATTTTGTTTAGGATTTCTTCAGGAATTACTTCAAAAGTAGAGTGGATGTTGAGTAGAGCCAGCCTCTCCTGTCCCATTGTACTTCGATAACCTTCGAAGGGAAGAAGCGTTGCAGCAATTTATATATATCGATGTAAAATAGGGAAAAGAGACACGGAGCAATTATTTAATGTATCAATGAACGTGCTTGGTCGTTCCTCCTTTGGGATTAGAAAATATTTTTCTTTTTCAGGGCTTTTGGGCTGTTCAAAAGCAATCCAAAAACTCTATATAAAATGACACTTATGAAACGCTTAAGAAAAATTTCTTGTGTCAGAATCTCTTCTACTTTTCTACTGCTAATTTCTGGAAAATTTTTACAAAAAAGCGACCTGCGCAACTCTGGCTTTGGCAAGAAATAAATAGTTGTCGCTTTATTTCTTGGAGAAAAATTGAAGTTTCGGAAAAATAAAAACAAAGAATATATTAAATAACATTGAAATTCATATAAAAAGCTGCAAATTGCAATTATTCAACATGCAGAACGGAACGTCAAAATTTCTTGGCTATTCATGACTATTTCATCGTCAGAAAATAAATGAAAATATTTCTTGAGCAGTTTCTTTTCAACAGCATACCGGGTTTTTACTTTTAAACCTTTTCCATCCTTTTTTGCCAAATTAGCGTCACTTACTATCACCTGACATGTATACATAAGTACAATCTAATTGTTACTTTCTCTGATAATTTAATACGACTGCGTTGTGTACTGCTTAGTAATTTTTTTTTAACTTCTTGGTAATTTTTTTGGTTAAGCTTATGGCAACCGTGACTATAATAACGAGGGACACTCATTCTTACGATTTTTGTCCGCTGTATTCATAACTCGAAAGCAGTTAATTTGCAGTTTCTTTTCAACAGCATACCGGGCTTTTACTTTTAAACCTTTTCCATCCTTTTTTGTTAAATTAGCGTCACTTACTATCACCTGACATGTATACTTAAGTACAATCTAATTGTTACTTTCTCTGATAATTTAATACGACTGCGTTGTGTACTGCTTAGTAATTTTTTTTTAACTTCTTGGTAATTTTTTTGGTTAAGCTTATAGCAACCGTGACTATAATAACGAGGGACACTCATTCTTACGATTTTTGTCCGCTGTATTCATAACTCGAAAGCAGTTAATTTGAATTTCAAGAGACTTGAGTTCGAATCACTCTTGCTATTATTAACATGCTATGTAGTTGAGATGCTAAGTTGATCTTATGCAGAGCAAGTCTGATAGTTTTTCGCGAATTTCTTAAAGCTCCAAATGAGTGAAACGTTGCAGGAAGTTAGTTGTGACCTCTCAGACTTGCTCTGATAATTGATTAGCGACTACCAATAACTTCTCTCAGTGTGAAATATTATTTAATTTTATTCTTTCCTGTTTTCACTATTGCTATTAATGCTAATTTCTTAACAGGGGTTTTAAAAGTGAATAGAGTAACTATTCTTGTACAGACGTATATTTTTTAATTTTCGGAAATTTGTGTTTGAACCCCCCCACCCCCCTTAATACGCGCCTGCTTCCGGGGGTTTATACACGAGTGGTTTAAGTCATACCTGTCAAATAGGGTGCAAAAGGTTAAATTACAAGGTTATCTCAGCAACAGTAATTCTATAACGATTGGGGTTCCACAAGGTTCTGTCCTGGGTCCTATTCTCTTCTTAGTTTACGTTAATTCAATCTTTCATTTGCCTTTCGTAGGAAATGTCACTGCATTTGCTGATGACCTTGCGATTGCCTATGGCTCATGCAATGCTGTTGACTTAATAGCAGATATAAATTATGACGCTTCTCTGTTAAGAACTTAGTTTGCGAAACATAAGCTCGTAATCAGCAGTAAAACCAAGCTAATGTTTTTTAGTTTCACCTCGAGAATATCGCCAGATATAAACATAACTTTTCATTCATCAGGTTGTGAACGCTTTCTCCTACACAAACACTTGTGTCTTGATTTAAAAACCAATACTTTTAATTCCATTGTACCTTGTAGTACCACTTGCTTTGTAATTGACATTGTAGATGAATTCCAGTATCTAGGCCTCACCCTCGACAAAAACATGAATTGGTGCAACCACATAACGCGTTTAAAACAAAATCTGCAATTTTCCTTACGCTGCTTCTATCACCTAAGAAATTACTGCTCAAGTAGTACTTTGAAAACAGTCTACTACTCATTATTTCACTCTAAATTGCTATATGGTATCATTTGCTGGGGAGGTGCTAGCCTGAACAAGATCCAACCTTTATTAATTTTGCAAAAGTGCTATTCGTAAAATGTGCAAGGTAAATCGAACGCATCCCTCAAGAGAGCTCTTTAGGAGTTTACAGATTCTTCCAGTAAGAGACCTTTACTATTTTAAAGTCTTAAAAAATTTTTTATTAGGTGTGGTTACCTGGAGAGCATGACATCGGAAATTTATAGTCTGAGGATAAACTCGCACAACACCGTAATAGTACCTTCTTGGAGAACCACACATCATAGCAGGTTTTATACTATCTTGTCTCGTAAGCTATTTAACGCGCTACCTGCCGGCGTTCGAGCCATAAGAAATCTTAATCAGTTTTTAATGAATGTGAAATCCTTCTTCTTAGAACACTCATATAACGAAATCGAAGTTTTGCTACGGACCAATACTTACAAGGCGATTCTGTGCTCTTGACAAATTTGTCAATCTTGATAAATATTCAGGAAAAAAATATTTTTATCAAGTGTTTTGAATTCTGCGTCAAAAAAAATGATTAAAAATTAATTTGAATAAAATAAAATTTGGCTTTGGCGCAAATTCAAAAACACTTGATCAAGATTGACAAATTTATCAAGAACACAGAATTGGGCGGTTCACATACATGAATGCTCGGAAAATTATTGTTATCATCAGAGCTCGGAATTTTATGTTTTTTCAATATGCTGAAAATATGTAAAACATATTCCAAAAATATGTTGTACGTAAGAGAAAGTATAAAGTGTGTTTGCTTAGTGTTTGTATCAGCTTATTTATCTACATATGTCGATGTGAGCCATGATATAGCTTAGCCACCCCGGAATGCAAGTAATCTTTTCTAAGCCAAAAATAGCGTTACCGGTACAAGGATATTATGCTAAAGTGAAAGAAAAACTGGGACAGCTTGGAAATGGGTTAGTCGTATTTGACAAATCCGGCGACCATATTGGCAAAAAGATAAGACCATCAATCGCTTCAACCTAATACTTTTTGTGTGTAGCAAATGTATGCCACTTCTTTCATTATAAGCCCAAAAACATGTATATGAACTTTTAAATCAACTCATTCGTCCATATTTTATTTATCAATACTACATAGTGCATAAGTTAATATTCATATTTTGTATTACAGTATATAATAAAAATCTTGTTCAAATTTTCAATAGAAAGGCTATGTCGTTTGCCATTTAAAATGAGCTTATATGCCGAAAAAGTGCGTTCTATAAATTCGCATGAAGTAATTGGTGCGAAATTATAGTTTGCCCAATAAAGTTGCCCTATTGATAGTTGAGGACGTTCGGCAAGAGGATTTTTCAACACCATTGCTATTTCCTCAAGTTCACTAAACAAAGGGTTCTTCGATAAAATAGCCTGAAATTTTTCTCGAATAATTATTCCGTAGTTTCCTGGAACGTTCTCCAATGACCTCTCAAATTGTTTTACAATATCAGTTGATTCAACCAACTGCATATTGCGTTCCTCCAACTTTTTTATAAAAACAGGCAAGTGCTCAAAGTGTGTTTTATGAGTAGTAAGGACGTCAAAAGCGACGTATCTTGAACAGCCTTTTGCGCATTATTCACGCACTCTACTTCAGAAGGTAATGCCTCAAGAACCTGCAATTCAACACATTTGATATGTTGTTACTATAAAGTAAAAATAACTTTATATACATATATTTTCATTGCTAACATTTCCAAGGATGACCTAAATGCAACAGCAATGCGATCCGCATCACAAAATTGATGTTGCATTTACATGCAAAAATTTTTTCCGTATCTGGATCACTGTTGGAAAATATTTTGTATAGTTTCAAAATACTAAATAAGCTTGCAAAGGTTTACCTGCTTTATTTTGTGGTAATTTTTGGCATTAAATACAGCTGCATTAATCCATGTGCCCCACCTGGTAATAACTGGGTTTGGTGGTAAAGGGCCATGCCCATAATTTCTTTATATACAGAGATTCTGATACGAAGTCGTTAACTTTTGGAAAAATTTATCGTATTTTTTCGGCAACACGGTGAAGTCCTTGAGCTAGATATGTTAAATGTTTCATATTTTTATAAAAAACTTGGAGATGTTTTCCTGCTTTAATCATGTACGGGCAGGCCCGGCAAAACAGGTGGGTACGTGGGGTAGTTGTACCCACTCAGAAAATTCTGGGTGGGTAAAATACCCACAAAGAATTTGATAACATTTTTCGAAAATTTTTTGTTATTTGAGACTGGCAATAAGTACGTGCCAGAAATCAATCAGCTGAATCAAGGTGTATTCATGTTAGACTTGTCAAAGTACAGACGAGAACATAAACACACACACGCACGAACAAATGTAAGCGCCTTGATTTTGACAACTATGCTTGCAGTGGAAAATGAAAAAAGTAAAAATCAGCTGTTCAACTAACTCGACCTGCAAGGCTGCCAGTTTTCTCCATTAAAAATCACCAAATTTTACTAGCATGTTACAGCTGCTTACTAGGGTTGGAAATTATGGAACTATCGAGTTTATCGAAATATGCGTTGGTATTGCGATGGCTACTTTTCCCCCACAGTAATTTTGTTATTGCCCAGCCCTAATTTGTGATTTTGAAAAAAATACTGCCAGCCCTGTCGACCTTCATGAGCTGAATTCGGCATGTCTATTGTTAAAAAGTAGTGATAAAACGAAAATAAAGAAAAGAAACTGGAAAGGGGGTTGAAGTGAAAAGAACAATGGATAAATTTATAGTGCGACGGAAAAGAAATAACGAAGTGAGCGTGGAAGATGCGGTTAGGCAAGTCGATGTGGAACACCTGACAGAAATTCAGTATACTAAAGCTGACGAACGCGTTGATGTAGTAGATTGCAATCAAAATCAATGCCAAGAAAGCAATAAAAACGATATTAAAAAACGTAAGTAAAAAATAGCTTTTTATACACATGTGCATGAAATACATTTATATTTATATTTATGTTTTTTCAGATACTTCAAAAAGTCTAACTACACCCCCGCTTTTCAAACGCTTTAAAGAACAATATCCGTGGCTTATAATCAAAAATGATAAAGGATTTTGCACTGTTTGTTCTGATGCATGCGAACGGAAATTAGTCATCAATTTGCACACGGGTGAAGTCCAATCTAAGAAAGCCTGGGTCGACGACGGTTTTTCAAACTGGAAGCATGGAGCAGATCGACTAAAAATTCATTCAACAAGTTGCCTACACCTCAATTGCGCCCAAGCATTATCGAACGTTGCAAACACTAACGTGGTTCAGCAAATATCGACACCCCATTTCAACCAGATGATGGATAATCGTACAGCGTTATTAAAAATATTCAGCACATTGAAAGCACTGGCTATACAAGGTTTGCCTATAACAGGAGACAACAATGATGAATAATCGAACTTCAGGACGTTCCTACAGGTCCGTGCAGAAGATGTCGTGGAACTGAAAGCTTGGCTCCAAAGAGATGGTCATAAATGGCTACACCACAGAAGTCAAAATGAAATCCTCGAACTAATGGCCACCACAGTTTCAATGGAAATTATAGAAGACATAAGAAACGCCGAATACTGCTCCATTTTATTGGATGAAACCTCGGATGTATCCCGAATCGAGCAAGTATCTGTTTGTCTGAGAATTGTTTCCGAAGATTTGACAGCAAAAGAACACTTTATTTCATTTTTTTCGACTTCGGACACAAAGGCCGAACCATTGTTCGATCTTGTCGAAGAAATTTTCCAAAAATACAACTTGTCACTTTCAAAAGTAAGGGGTCAGTGTTACGATGGTGCGTCCAATGTTTCTGGCAATATTTCGGGATTGCAGAAACGAATTCTTGAAAAAGAATCTCGAGCATTGTATGTACACTGCAATGCTCATAATTTAAATCTCGTTGTCCAGGATGCGATTGAAAATATCTCATCAGCAAGAAAATTCATTGGTATATTAAGAGAAATTATCAACTTTGTTAGAGACTCGCCAAAACGAATTGCACAATTCAGAGATTTACAGAATCAAGCGGAAAACGAGGGAGAGGAAAACTTGCCTTCTCTTGCAGCCTATTGCCCCACCAGGTATTGATTAAAATATATACACTGAATAAAAAAAAATGGTACACTGAAATTTTTTTTCTTTCTGTTATATAATTGGCTATTTTTTATTTCAAAATTTTAGAAATACCATCTTAGACCCTGTCTAATGAAATTCAAAAAAATTTTAGTGTACCAATTTTTTTTTTTCTTCAGTTTAAATCGCCGTGCCATACGAAAACTAACACTAGAAATTTTGTGTCTGAAGAAAACTAACACTTTCAATTTGTGTCTGACGAAAAATAACACTTTTTGTTTGAAGAAAATTTACTACCTAAAAGTATTTCATTTTCGCTAGCACAAATTTAAAGAATTTCGTTTTCGTTAGACATAAATTCAAAGTGTTAGTTTTATTACATCATTTTGAAAGTGTAATTTTTCGTAGGCAATTTTAAAAGTGTTAGTTTTCGTATGGCACGTCGAAATATACATACATGTTTAAGATTTTTAGATTTTTTTATTTTCATGATACAGATGGGTTGTACGAAACTGTGAGGGACAATTATGCTATACTGATGCAATTTTTCAATGATCGCAGTGTCGACAAGAAAATTAACAGTGCAATGTCAGCCAAGGCATCTAGATTCTACGATTACATGGAGTCTTTTGATTGTACGTTTTATTTAAACATGTTAATCGAAATGTTTGATCGCATCGAAATATTGAACAAAGACCTGCAAAAGGTGATTCTTTCCGTCATCGAATCATACGAAAAAGTCGGAGCAGTGACTGACGTTTTAAACGCTTCTCGTGACTCAAAATTTGAAGAAATTTGGCAAAAAAGCGTCCGAGCAGCTGAGGATCTCAAAATTGACGAACCACGAATTCCACGTCAACGAAAAATTCCGAAACGCCTCGATACAGATACAACCACAAACGTTCAATTCAAGACTGCTAAAGATTTTTTAGAAAGTCGTACATCGAAATTTATGATCAATTAATTTCGTCACTGAGAAGCCGATTTGAAAATGATTCAGCGCAATTTTTCAAATTGTTGGAAAGGTTTGCAATCGGTCAGGCCGCAGACATTGATGTCATTGTGAATTTTTATAACGATGATTTTAACAAAGAACGTTTGCTTGGCGACAGAAACATGTTTATGGAACTTCTAAAAAGACAAAATGAGCAAACTAATAACTTGAGAGAGGTTGTAGATTTTCTGAAAAAATATGAATGGGTTAGAGGGATTATTCCAGAATTACATAGATTTGTTCGCTTGCTCTTCACGATTCCTGGCTCATCTTGTTCAAATGAACGAAGTTTTTCTGTTCTCCGTCGACTCAAATCATATTTAAGGTCTACAATGTCGCAGGATCCACTTAATAACATTGCTATTTTACATGTGTATCGGGATATTACAGACAAACTTGATTTAGAAAAGTTATTAAATCAGTTTATTTCACGAAAAGTAAAGCGCACCGCAGTTTTTGCATTGCGCACCTGAGATTTTATTAAAGTAGGTTGCCTATTTATAAGTAGAGTTACGATATTTACATTAATGATAATATTTTGTAACTTCGATAAGAAATGACACCCCCCCCCCCCTTTCCTCCTTCACAGTAACCAACTACCCACCCAGGCTGAAAGTCTTTTGCCGGGCCTGTGTACGGGGCTGCGTCCGTTATTAGCAATAACATTTTGTCTGAGTTCTGACTATTTGGCCATAATTTATGTAGAGAACTATTGACAAAGCTAGCAACACCTTCGCTATCTGGCCGTGCTAGGTGAGAGCAAGAAAGCAAATATGGAGCTGGAGCTGATGTCCCATTCACACTCATTTTCCCAATATTCGAAATATAGCGGCCGGTTGAATCAGTGGTTTCGTCTACCGAAATCCAAACAAAATCATTCTCAATGTCCCTTCTAATTTTTTCTAATATGGCTTCATAGACTACATCCAGGTAACTCTTCCGAAGTGTTGATTCATCTGGGACAGTGCGATGGGTGTACTTTTCTAAAAAGTTTTAGAATACTACGTTTTGCAAGGCGTGCCAATTAATATTTACAGCAACCATCGCCTGGCATGGCTCCGAATGAAAGGTCTGAGGTGTTTCATCTTCAGGAAGCTGGACAACGCGTTTTCCCTCCTCATGTACCTTTGTTTGCAAATGTTAGACCAATTGGGATTTTTTTGAGCAGCCAATCTTTAAAACATAAAAACGCATATAAAAATTGTTTTTCCACAATCATTTTTTCCAAAATATATATATCGTCGCTCCCAACGAAGACTAATACGGTTCAGCTAGCGTGGAAGACTAACACACTTCGTTCTCACCGTCGAAGACTAACACAGTTCGCATATAACTGAAGTGTGTTAGTCTTCGACGGTGAGAACGAAGTGTGTTAGTCTTCCACGCAGAGAACTGAACCCTGTTAGTCTTCGTTGGGAGCGACGATATGTAATATTCATTTTACTTACATTTCTATGACAAATCATACATTTTACTGTAACATCAGCGATCTTGAGGCTTTCATCCTTTAATTCTTTAAGCCATTTTTTCAGCATACGAATTTTTTTATGGCTTGCCATTTTTACTGAGTTTTAGCGATACTCGAAACAAACTAGAAAACTCACGGCTTAATGTCGTATATAACTTTTGAAGGAAGACAAAAAGAACACTCAAGGATAATAAATACAGTAGTATTCGCTTAGTGCGAAGTTTGGGTTATGTGCAAGTGGCTGCCGCAGAGGCACTTTTAAAAGGCCCACCACTAGAAAAATCAATTCCGGGACGCAATAAGGGCGCAATTAGTCTTTACGTATGTATACTTAACTTAACTTAACTTAAGGCCAACCTGGTATATGAAAAACCTATATAAATTGTTATTCAAAAATTAAAATTACTCAAAAAAATATAGGAAACTTTTGGTTTAAGTTATGTAAAGTTAAGTATACGTAAAGACTAACTGAGCCCTAAACCCGATGCAATTAGGTAAATATGCACACAAAAATCAACAAATACAAATGTCAAAAATATGTAAAAAATATGTGAAAAAGATGTGAAAAATATGCTAAAATATTTCCAATTTATGAAAATATGCCCAAAATATGAAAATATGCAAAAAATATGCAAATATGTAAAACATACTAGCTAAAAAATAAACCTATTTTTGACATAACCAACTTACAGCTTGGTCCGAGGTTTCTATGATGTCAAACAAAAATATGCACTTGCATACAATTCCGAGCTCTGGTTACTATTATTTTTTATTTTTTTCTGCTTTTAATCGTCCTAAAATCCTAAAAATCTTACCCAAGTACCTGATGTACTTTTTTTTACGGTAAAAAGAAAGAGATGTGCTAGTGAGTAGTCGTGTTTGTTGAGTGCTGCAGTGTTATTTTAAATATCTTGCTTTTCGATACCATTCAAAATTTCCAAACAAGGCTTAAACCAACAAACAAATCTGCTTGAGGTGTCTTAGTAAAAATTTCTTTCAGATTGTCTAAAGCAAATTAAACCTATAAATTAAACCTACAAAGCAAAAATTAACTAATTAATTTGTCAAATTTTCCATATGAATCGGAAGGGTTTAAGATCAGGTTTGGAGCGCGGCGCTCTTTCCTCTCCAAATCAACCACCTATTCAGCAAGTGAAACAAGTGATTCGTGAGAGTGTACCATCAACTAATTTAATTGCACAAATTTATGAGAGATTAGCAATTCTAAAAGAGAGTATTGTTGCAGAACTATCTGTATGTATGAAAAAATCAGAAGATCGCGTAATGTCGCGGTTCCCTGAACTATCAACTGGCGTCTCTAACTTGAAGCTATCAATAAAAAACATTGAAGAGCGGGTTTCTAAAGCTGAGCTCGAATGTCAACAGGTTGAGCATCTACACAACGATGTTCAAGCAATAAAAACTCAACTCCAGCTTTATAAGCCGTCGGAGAGTGAACTAGTTAAACAGCTAACCCAAGGCGCATTAATACAAGGTGGCATTATCCCATCAGCTGATAGCTACTTTTTTCTCAAATTTTGACACTACACATTTAGCCGCCATACGATTTGACATTAGTCCTACAAATTACAAAAACAAAGTACATTGAAAATGTATGGATGTGTGTTTGTAATTCGCCTGGCTTCCACCTTCTATTAATTCGCCTTGAACTAACCTAAGGTTTGTTAAAACTCTTAATGATCACCTTGATGTCAAAATACTCTCATATCTGCTGACAGTGTTTTAAGAGGCATTCCTCAAACGAATGAAGAGAACCTGAGCGATAGTTTCTCTCGACTGTGTAGCTTTGCTGGCATTGATACGCCGCCGGTTCTCGCTGCTTTCCGAATACCTAACAAAATCATGAAAAACAAAAGAGCTGGTGTGATAATAATCAAGCTGGGCTCACCTAACGATCGCGTGCAAGCAATGGGTGCAATAGCACGGTTCTGCAAATCTGCAAAGAGGCAAATAACTCTAAGAGATATTGGTATTAACACAGATGGGATCGTAGGTGTTTATGAGAGCCTCACCAAGCGCAGCCGTGAAGTAATTCAGTACGACGGCGCGCCGTACAGCTAAAAAGGCAAAAACAAATTACTTCAGTTTTTTCAATGCGCAGCCATGTATATGTCCGAGTAAGTCCCACAAGCAAAGCAATAAAGGTATCTAATATAAGCGGTGTCCAAAAATTAGCAACAATCAACGGTAATGACCAACAACTGTGACAACAACACATCGAAATTAAGCGAGGAGATATTTTCTGTTTACTTATGCATATATTTTTCTATACACATACATACTTACACTCTTTTTATGTTTTACTTTCAAATGAAAGAATTATTAGACTGTAAGATAATTTTTAAATTTGTGAACTTTCTTCCTCTTCTTTTTTCCCCTATCCCACTATTAATTTACAGCAAAGCATCTGACAGATTTTGTATAAACAGATTTTGTATGAATATATTAGTTTTTTTGCATTCTCAGCGTAAGCGCTAGTTCTCATGAAATGCAATGTAAACTTATTTTTATTTTGGATGATGCATTTAATTGCAACAACAACTCATCTTCTAAAGGTAACACATATAATATGATTCGCATATTGAGTCGACAAAAAGCAGGGCTCAAAGTCTGCCACATCAATGCGCAAAGTCTGCGCACAAAAATTGACGAATTTAGATTACTATTTGAAGATTCTAACGTAGATATTATATGTGTCTCAGAGACATGGTTCTTTACTGAAAGTAGTAATGTATTATTTAGTGCAAGGGGTTATAAATTATTTCGTGTGGATAGAATGGGTCATGGTGGAGGTGTGGCTATCTACGTCAAGAATGACTTATCCTGTAGGGTCAAATCTGTGTCTTCGCCATCAAGTTCGATCGAGTATATTTTTTTGGAAATATATACTAAGGACGACAAACTACTTATTGGCTGCGTATACAGACCGAACAAACAAATCGAATACATGGAATTCGTCGACTTCATTGAAAATTTAATGATAGGTCATAGTAAAATTATTTTGACAGGCGACTTTAATTGTAATATAATTAATGATGATAATTTTTCGCTGCTTATGAAAAATTTGGATTTTACATTTGTTAACGAGTCGGTTCCAACGCACTTTACACGCACCTCCAGTACACTACTCGATATCTTTCTAGTGAGTGATAAATCTAAAGTTTTACTATATGATCAGCTTCTCTAAACACGATTTGATTTTCTTAGTTTATGATTTTCATTTCATAGCAAATACCTCAACTTACTCGTATCGTGATTTCAATCATATAGACTACGCCCAACTCGAAGCAAGCGTTAATGCTAGCACCTGGGATTCCATACGTAGCTTAACATCTGCGGATGACCAAATCAGTTTTATTCAAAACAACATAGCTACCCTCTTTGAACAACTTGTTTCGCTCGTAACTAAACCCCTTACGTCCAAGAGACATCCATGGTTCAATAGTCATGTCAAGAATCTAATAGCGAGACGCAATAAGGCATATCTGGCTTGGAAACAGAATAGATGTGACAGCGCGTATAACACCTTTAAGATAATGAGGAGAGATGTCACGAAATCCATAAAAAGCCAAAAGCGTAAATATTATGAGTATCAGTTTAATACGGCTATCGGGTCGCAACAAACTTGGAAGGAGATACGCAAAATAGGTATTTGTAAAAAAACCGCACATGCCCCGGTTTCGCTTAACGTGAATGATCTAAATACAAAATTTTCAATTTTGCCAGCTTCTCCTTATAACATAAACTACCCCCGTTATAGCGCAGTACTAGATAGATCAGTGCCTAGTTTTGCTTTTCAATATGTCAATGATTGTGACGTGGTCGAATCTATAATCTCATTTAAATCAAATGCCGTTGGCCTTGATGGCATTCATCCCAAGTTTGTAAAATGTCTACCTTGTCTACGCTTTCAACACCATTTTAATATCTTCGGATTTTCCTAAATGTTGGAAGAAGGCCAAAACCATACCAGTCCAGAAACCAAACGGTGATTTTAGACCTATTGCCCTTTCTATCTAAAGTATTTGAACGTTTAATGCATCGCCAGATGAATTCATTTGTTCAATGCAACTCTTTGATGAGCCCACATCAGCCTGGGTTCAGAAGCAACAGAAGTTGCATTACTACGCTTTTAAAAGTTTCAGATGATATCAGAAGAAATGTGGATAATGACCATGTAACTTTTCTCACGCTTTTGGACCATTCCAAAGCGTTTGATTCGGTCGACCACGCACTATTATGTCTAAAACTTAAAACACTCTTTAACTTTTCTTCCCCAGCAGTGGAGCTCATAAAATCATATCTTATTCAGAGATCTCAAGCAGTAAGCGTGGGTAGCTTAATATCTAACTTTTTGAGTGTTAGTAAGGGTGTTCCGAAAGGATCGATACTTGTACCCTTTCTATTCGTCATGTATATAAATGATCTACCCGGGGTGCTAAAATATAGTCATGTACACATATATGCGGATGACGTTCAGGTATATCTTAGCAGTCCCGCAACCTCCATTGATAACTGTGTAGGTAGATTAAACTCTGACCTATATCACATAAATGCATGGGCTAGCGATAATGGGCTAGTATTGAACCCAAGTAAATCCCATTGCATAGTTATTGGTAAACAAAAAAAAGTATGACCTAGACAACTACCCCAAAGTCATATTGAACAACGTTGCAATAACATACGTCGACACAGTCAAAAACCTCGGTGTTATATTTAACAGAACTCTAACGTGGGAAAATCATATTCTCACCTCAATAGGCAAAGTATGTATATGGTAGGTTAAGAACACTATGGACTACGCAACACTTTACTCCAGTCAAAATTAGAATGCTGTTAGCTAAATCCTACTTACTTCCAACGTTGATGTACGGTTGCGAACTTTACGCAAACGGTGACAGTGTGTGTAGCAGAGATCGTCATGATTGGATTCAAACGCCGAAATGAGCCACTCTCAAAAAAACGATTGGTGAATCAACACTATGCAGCTTACAAGCGAGTGCGATTCAAAGCATGATTCACATAGCGTAGTGTTGATGACTGTTAATGACAATTGCATGCACTGTCTGTGGTGAATTGGGGAAAAAGCAGCGATTCATTTGCTTGTATTCGCGATTGGTTTGGTAGGCACGTATGCATTTGACGATTGGTTGGTGTCTTTCTCAGTTTGATGAATGTTTACCTATTTGTGTTGCTTACTGAGTTTTATATAACAAAATGAAATAAAATAAAACAAAATAGAATAACATAAAATTAAATAAACAAAAATACATGAAATAAAATAACTGGGGTATTCTCTCAGTATAGTTTTCGTATTATTAATTTTATTTTAGTTTGAGTTGGACAGCGAATTCTTTGAGTTTAAAATTTTTTACCGGCAATAAATTTTGCTAGTAAAAATTAATAAGCCTCTCAAACTCTAACGCTCAATATTTGCCTTTCTCCTATAAATTTTTTTGAGTTAATGAACACTTGACAGAAAAAGGCAGTAAGAATTCGGAAATTCCAGTAACATAGATTGCTTCAATAAAATTTCGCTTTTCTTTTCAAATAAAAGGTAATATATTCTTAAAAAATAATATCGCTAACCAACTTACATAAATTAAATTGTTCTAGCTTAATCTAAAAAAAACAAATATTATCTACACCTACACATATGACTTTGTTATTGTACTTAGTTGTTATTGATATTAAAATTGCTTAAAGAATTGAGAAACAATAAATTATTTAAGCTTTTTGGGCCTATACGATTTCTCTTATCAGTGATTATATTTCCTGCAAGTGAAAATGCCCTTTCTGATGGCGCACTGCTTGCTGGAATACATAAAATCGTCCTTGCAAATTTGGAAAGTCGGGGATATTCTTTTGAATGATGATCCCACCATTCCAAAGCATCAAATTTTGCATCGGGGCTCACTTTGCATAAACAGTACCTTTGTACTTCATCTTCAACTTCCTCTCTTACTGAACGGTTATCCGTGCTAATAATACTCGAATAAATAAATTGAAATCTATATCTTGATTGCTAGATAAATTATCAGTTACTAAATCATTAGACGGGCTAACATCCTCTCTTTCCATAATTTTGGAGATACAAAAACTTTTAATTTCTAAATTTTCTTCAATTAAGGTGTTAGTTGGCGGAAAGACAAAACAGGCTACTTTGTGGTATATACTAAGATTTGGAACCCACTTTCCTTCTACTTGATTTAAAATATTCTGTTTCAACGTTTGTATTGCTAATACGTCTTCACTATTTGGAACACAAATCTGCCTCAAGCTGGAAATCGAGCCGAGATAAAGTCCTTCAACTGGGAATCATGTCCTTGATGTTAACATTTTTCCCGTATTTTGCTCCAATATTGACGTAATATGTAATGATTTTTAAATAACCGGTTCCGTCCACCGCGGAAAATGATCGAACATCTTCAACCACCTAATCAGAGCAGGACTCTAGTAGACCATTTTTGTCTTCTGGACTTATATTTTGGAGTTCTTCCTCTACGTCTCTGTTGATGTAGCATTTATGCCTCAGAAGGTTCGATGTTTGTCTTCCATTATATTTTAATATCTTCTGGCAGCTCCGGCAATATGCAATCCCATCTATCATTGTGTCATCATCCTTTTAACCAGCCCAAATATTTTCCAAATTTGGCAATTGCTATTTGCCTTAGCAACTGCAGAGTAATTACCCCTCAATAATTTGTTGATAATTTCTTGATTCTCCATAATGGTTGATATAAGCAGGATCGTTAGGCTATGGATCTTAGTAATCGATTGAAAGTAAATATTATACTGGTGAAACATCAAAGTCCGTACCCTTATTTATACTAAGAGTGGGTGTAATGTTTTTGGGCCAGTCTGTTCAAACAATGGGCCAGTGCTGCAATACCATTGCGTCCGCTTTTAAGCTCGTTATTAAGTACCTACCCATTAAGTAGTACCTAAGAACATAGAAACTGCGCAAAAGAAGAAATCAGGTACCAAATGTACACTTAACTACTACTTTTATAAAGAAAAATTTCGTTGCCTAACGCTCGTTAAGAAAGAAACAGGATTTAGTAAATTAGTTATAAGTTTTACCCTATTCAACGCAAAAAGATACTTGAATCCCATCCATTTTAGCATGGAATGCTTTCAAATGTGGACACTTGTAAAATAAATGTGTTAGGTCTTTTGTCGTTATTGCAAACCAGATATGAAAATCAGTGAAGGCTATTTCACCCAAACTATACCCTTTTTAATACAATCTGCAGAACTCAACCGCGCTGGAACAATATTCTATAAAAGCGTGCAACTGTTAGCATATGCTGACGACATTGACATTATCGGCCTTAACAACCGTGCCGTAACCTCTGCGTACTCCAAACTAGAAAAAGAAGCGGAAAAAATGGGTTTGGTGGTGAACGAAGGCAAAACGAAGTACATGCTGTCATCAAGCAAAGAGTCAGCGCATTCGCGCCTTGGCACCCACGCCACTGCTGGCACCAAAAAGTTCGAAATAGTGAAGGACTTCGTTTACCTTGGATCCAGCATAAACTCCAACAATAATGCCAGCCTAGAAATCCAACGAAGAATTGCTCTTGCAAATAAATGCTACTTTGGACTGAGTAGGCAATTGAAAAGTAAAGTCCTCTCTCGACGCACGAAAATCACACTCTACAAGTCACTCATCGCTCCCGTCCTGCTATATGGTGCAGAGGCGTGGACACTAACAACATCTGACGAGGCTGCATTGGGAGTATTCGAGAGAAAAGTTCTGCGAAGGATTTATGGGCCTCTACGCGTTGGCGACGGCGAGTACCGAAGAAGATTTAATGATGAGTTGTATGAGCTTTACGCAGACGTCGACATAGTACAGCGCATTAAAACACAGCGGCTTCGCTGGCTAGGCCACGTCGTGCGAATGAACGAAGACGCTCCAGCCCAGAAGGTATACTTATCGGCACCCGCCGGTGGAAGCAGAGGAAGAGGAAGACCACCACTCCGATGGAAGGACCAAGTGGAGACCGACCTGCGATCTCGTGGGGTCTCCAATTGGCGCCAGTTGGCGCAAAGAAGAAATGACTGGCGAGCTATGTTGGACGGTCAAAATCGCTCAGGCGGTTAGATGGCCATTTAAAGAAGAAGATACCCTTTTTTGTTAATTTAATTTTCAAACCTTATATTTTACTTCATGAAAAATGTCCCTACGTAGTAAATTAAGCAATTTTATAATTTTTTCATTGTTATTGAGCTCAATTCATAAATCAAAATAATAAGTTGTAGTTATTTAATAGCGCTTAATGTGATTATACTGATAATACAGTAAACTAACTCGACTTTTCTAAATGATAATTAAACATAATATACTTTTAATATATTATTTTATCTCTTTTCTTTATTTCATTTCATAATGTGTGTGTAAAATAAGTAAAATGCACTGCTAAACTGTGTACTGCATTATCCGCATCATGAAACATAGCCAAATGCGACTCTGCTCAAATGGCACTACTGGTCGTGTTCCTTGCATTGGATTATAGCCAACTTCAAGTAACGAGGAGAAGGAACACGACAAGTCGCATTCGGGGACAATAAATCATTTTGCAGAAAAGACTTTGAGAATTGTCCATTAGTATATAATATACTAGTACGAATATTTTTTAAATAAAAAGCCCTGCGTATATTATAAAAGTGTGTATTTTAATTACTTGTGTATTTTAAAGACTTTGAGAATTGTCCATTAGTATATAATATACTAGTACGAATATTTTTTAAATAAAAAGCCCTGCGTATATTATAAAAGTGTGTATTTTAATTACTTGGTACAATCACGAGAAAATGAGTGCCGACAGTAAGGAAAGGTGGAGCACGGTAAATTTACATGGCGACCGTGACGGTGGTCCGTCAAAATGGCGGCGCAAGCGCGTTCTTGTGCAAGCGCAAAAATGTTTTTAATACATTTAATACAATTTAATTGAAGGCACGGAAATGAATTCCGATTTAAGTTACGAAACTGCCAAAATTTCATCTTTATTTTAAAATATAAATCTAAATTCAACCCAAACAAAAATTTTCAATCTAAAATGGAGAAATCATCAAAAAGTATAAAATACAAAACCCTCAAAAAGATATATACTTAACTTCAACAAAAAATACAAAATCTACAAAAAAAAATACAAAATGCAAAAATCTACACAAAAAAAAAAATTTAAAATACAAAAACCTACAAAAAAATATAAAATACAAAAATCTACAAAAAAATAATTATATAAAAAAACACAAAATCATCAAATATATATTAAAACTGTACCAAGCGGCGATGGACTCATAACGGGAACAAAATACAGTACTGCCAAATAACTGTCCACCAACAAAGCAGAGTAGCGGTGAAAATACGCGTCAGCAACGGGTATCAAGTACAGCACGCAGCAATATAACCAATAGCAAGAACAGGTAGCGGTAACATCAAATTTACATGGCAAGTAGCAGAAACAACAAGTGCAGCATTAGGTATGGGTCGTAGTTTGCTTAATATGTACAGTTTGGTTTTGGATACACATACACAATAAATACACAAAAAAAATTATAGAAAAAAAAAAAAAAAAAACAAATGAAAATTGTAAACACAAAAACAAAAATCTTTTTTTGAACTGAATTGAAAATACTTATATATATGTATATATATAAAAAAAAAAAAAAAAAAAAAAAGGCACATACATACATGGCAGAGTTGAGCAACAATAAAAAAATTTTTTTTACCGTATCTTGAATAAATTCAAATGGATTAACATTCATTAATCTCTAATAGATGCACTTTTCCATTAATTTCATTCTTTCAATTAACGTAGTTTCTTTATAGTTCATTATTAAATCACAATCAAATCACATACGATATTTTCTTTGCACTACAGTGTATGTAATTACAAATAACCAAATTTAATTAATACAATTGATCAATTTTTTTTAGTTTGCCCAACTCTGACCAAGCGGTTATCCGTAATACAAACATTAATAAAGTTACTTTTGTGTTAGATCGGTGCGTCAGTAACATTAAAACATTTAGATTTTTTGCAGTGTACAGTGCGGCTGGCACATTAAAACATTTAGATTTTTTGCAGTGTACGGTGCGGCCGGCACATTAAAACAAATTGGATTTTTTGCAGTGTACAGTGCGGCTGGCACATTAAAACATATTTAGATTTTTTGCAGTGTACGGTGCGGCCGGCACATTAAAATATAGAATTTTGACTCAACCTCAACCCAAACTCAGTTTCGTTGCACAGTGAAATTCCGATAAGTTTTTTTAACATTACAATTTCAATTGGCCAAATCGATTTCATAAATAACAAGTATTCTACCACTTAACATATATCAGCTTCAATTCCATTTTATATATATATTCCATCCAAATCTTCACTTAAATAGTATATTCATCCAAAATTTATCTAATTATTTAAATCAGTTCTAATTAAAGTCCTCATACTTCGTCATAGCTTAAACTACAGACTTTGCCTTTGCTTCCAAAATTCATGTCAGATTCCGAAGATTTAGATACAATAAGCGTAAACTCAGACAGTTCAAACTCTTCCACGTCTAGTACAGTCAAAAGTCAAGTTGGTAAATTATCTTTGTCCGGAGATTTTCACGGTTTTGAAGACTCATCTGAACCCCAAACTTCGTCTTTGCCTAATATAAACTTAAATATGGCTACAGCAGAGCAAAAAAGATCAGCTATTAGCCTTTGGGCCTCGATTATGCGTGAAAATTACAGCGGAGACCCGTTATCGCTTCCGTCATTCATCGATAAGATAGACCTAATCGAAGACCTTGCAGATGTTTCATTACAACCAACCCTAATAGCTTTTCTTAAGTCCAAGTTAGAAGGCAAAGCGCGAGAGTCTTTACCTACAGAAATTAGCACTGTCAGTCAGATAAAAGAAGCATTGTCTAGTAAAATAAAACCCGACAACTCGAAAGTCGTCGCTGGTAAAATCGCAGCATTAAAAATATCTAATAACAACTACGCAGAGTTCGCAAAGCAAGTAGAAGAACTTTCGGATTCGCTGGAGCGCTCGCTTATAATCGAAGGTATGACACAAGCAAAAGCGCACGAAATGGCCGTGGAACAGACAATAAAAGTTTGTAGAATTAACAGCAGATCAGACATGGTGAAATCCATTTTGGCTTCGTCAACCTTCACAGATTCGAAAGACGTAGTTGCGAAAATGGTAATAGAAAAGGACAATGAGGTAAAAGAAAGGCAGGTTCTGGCGTTTCGGTCCAGACCAATAAGATCAGGCAATTATAGAGGAAATTTTCGAGGTAACAGTTTTAGATACAACAACAACTACAGGTACAATGACACAAATAGGCAAAGTAACTATTCAAATTACAGAGGAAATAACTATCAGAATAGAGGAAATAGCAATAACAATAGGCGAGGCAACAATTTTAATAACAGACAAAGCAATTACAACAGACCAAGTACAGATAACAGAAACAACAATACATCGCGTTCCGTTAACAGAAATACTGCCAACGTACGTAATTTAAACGCCGAAGCCCCTCAGACGCGAACACTGAGGGACCAAGACTAGGAAATTCTATGACACAATCAATTTACTGTCTTAACCTAAACTACTCCGACTTTATTGAGGTAAATTGCACCGACGCAGACAAAACATGCACATTTTTAGTAGATTCACAAGCGGACATTTCGGTTATTAAAATTTCCAGTCGAGCAGTAATAAATTACAGTAATATTATCAACATCACAGGCGTAACATCAGACGCGATTGCAACATTAGGCACAATAGATACGAACTTGACAGTACCGAACATTTTAATTCCGCACACTCTTCATGTCGTTGATGACAATTTCAACATTCCCTCAGACGGTATACTCGGAAAGGACTTCTTAAAAGCAAATAAATGCATAATCAACTACGCAGACGACACATTACAAATTAATCACGGGACGAAAAGGGTAAACATTTCAATTTTACATAGTACAAGTGGCAATAGTTTAGCGATTCCACCCAGGTGCGAAGTATTTCGTATTTTCAACTTACGTAATTCCAAAAATCCAGTTTTTGTAGATTCTCATGAAATTTCCGATGGCGTTTTTACAGCCAAGTGCATAGTCGATACGAAAAATCCAATTTTAAAAATAATTAATACCACAGATGAAGTAAAGTACGTAAAAGATCTCAACATAAAAACGGAAGACATTAACAACTTTAACATTTACAAAATTAACAAAGCTTTAGATAATCAAGAACGTCTAGAAGAACTCAAGGCAACTTTAGTAAAGCAAATGCCAAATTATGCAAAAAAAGAACTTCTTGATTTATGTTTAAAATACCCCGAAGTATTTGCCCTTCAGACGGACGTAATGACATTGAATAACTTTTACGAACAGAAACTGAGACTTTCAGATAAAGCTCCGGTTTATATTAAAAACTATAGATTGCCGTATGCCCAACGAACAGAAATTAATAAACAAGTCGAAAATTTGCTAGAAAATGATTTAATTGAACATAGTTACTCAAATTACAATAGCCCACTAATTCTAGTACCGAAAAAAGACCCGAGCGGACAGAAAAAATACCGCATGTGTGTTGACTTCAGGGCTGTTAATAAAAAATTAATAGCTGACAAATTTCCGCTGGCACGAGTAGACGACGTTTTAGATAACCTCGGTCGAGCAAAATTCTTTTCAACACTAGATTTATATTCAGGTTTCCATCAAATCCCTCTACATAAAGATTCCAGGGACATCACATCGTTCAGCACTGACCGTGGTGCTTTCCGTTGGAAGGTTTTACCATTCGGTCTCAATGTCGCGCCTAATTCATTCTCGAGAATGATGTCTATTGCTTTTTCGGGCATTGCCCCAAGCCAAGCCTTTTTATACGTAGACGATGTAATAGTCATTGGGTGTAGCGAGGCTCACCACCTCAAAAATTTAGAGACAGTCTTTCAAACTTGTAAAAAATTCAATTTAAGGTTAAATCCCACAAAATGCAATTTCATGCGATCTGAAGTAACTTTTCTAGGGCATAAGTGCTCCTCCAAAGGGCTGCTGCCGGACGATTCGAAAATTATTGCAATTAAAAAATATCCAAAGCCGTGTGATAAAGACGCGGTACGAAGATTCGTTGCTTTCGCTAATTACTACAGAAGATTCATACAGGACTTCGCATCAATAGCAGCACCTTTGAACAGACTAAGCAGGAAGAAAGTAGAATTTAAATGGGATAACGCGTGCGATATTGCTTTTGAAAGACTCCGTAACTCTCTAATGTCTCCTAAAATTCTCCAATATCCGGATTTCACAAAAGAATTCACCATTACAGTCGATGCATCGAAAATTGGTTGCGGTGCTATTTTAAGCCAAAATCACGATGGCAATGCTTTACCAGTTTGCTTTGCATCAAAATCGTTTAATAATGCAGAACAAAAAAAAGCAATAATTGAGTTAGAGCTGCTAGCAATATATTTTGCCATCAAACAATTTCGACCATATGTGTATGGCACACACTTTAAGGTAAAATCAGATCATCGTCCATTAGTTTATTTGTTCAACATGAAAGACCCCTCTTCAAAACTTTCACGTATACGACTCGAACTATCTGAATACAATTTTACTATAGAATATATAAAAGGAAAATCTAATGTCGGCGCGGATGCTCTATCTCGAATTTCAATTAACGAACTCAAAAACTCAACAACACAAATCTTAGCAGTACAAACAAGATCAATGACGAAACAAAACATACAAACGCGAAAAAAACTTGAAGACAGGGACGAAGTTAAATTACAAGTATATGACAAATTTTCATATAATTTTTCAACAAAAATCCCGAAAATAAAAAGTCAAATCAGTCATGACAAAAACGGTAAAATAATAAATCTAAACATATATGCGCATTTAAAACATAAAAAACTCGAGTTAATTAATGTTGCGTCTACTAACGAAATAATTCAGTTAGATGAATTACTTTTGAAGCTAGAAAAAGAAGCTGGTAAACGTAATATTAAGCAAGTAGAACTACAAAAAGATGATCAGTTTTTCAAATACTTTTCAATAGCAAATTTAAAAATCAGCGGGAATAAAATTTTAAAAAATTTAGAAGTTATATTGACGGACCCTGTAGAGACAGTGACAGACAACGACAAAAAACTCAAACTAATGACAATTTACCATAACGATCCGATATCAGGCGGACATTTCGGAACAAAAAAATTATACGCCAAATTACGAACGAAATACTATTGGAAAGGCATGACTCGCGATATTGCGAAATTTATAAAAACTTGCGAAAAATGCTTGGTGAACAAAGTAAAACCAAAAAACAAAGAAAAGATGGTTTTTACGCCAACGCCCTGCAAGCCATTCGATATCGTCGTTATAGACACAGTAGGGCCAATACCTCAGTCGATTAGTGGTAACAAGTTCGCAATTACCATTATATGCGACTTAACAAAATACTTAGTAGCAATACCAATACCAGATAAAAGTGCTAAAACTATAGCTTCTGCAATTTTCGAATGTTTCATTCTAATATACGGCATTATGAAATCGATAAAAACAGACCTTGGCACAGAATTCAAAAATGAAATATTTTCCGAACTAACTAAACTTTTGAATATAAAACATAATTTTTCAACCCCATATCACCATGAAACAGTTGGCACTGTTGAACGAAACCACCGAGTTTTTAATGAGTATTTACATGCTTATTTGAACGAAAATTTTGATGATTGGGACGTTTATTTACGATATTTCACTTTTCTGCATAATACATCAACAAATACTGCATTCGATAATAAACTAACACCGTATGAATTAATATTCGGTAAAAATGTGAATATACCCATCGAATTGCAAAAAAATGAAATTGATCCAATTTATAATGTAGAGAATTATGCTAAAGAGGTGAAATATCGCATGCAAAAAACCCATTTACTAGCAAAAGAATTAATTAATAAACACAAAAGTATAAATAAAACGTTGTATGATAAAACAGCACGTCCAATAACTATTAGCATTAACGATAAAGTACTTATACAAAAAGAGCCCAGAGATAAGCACTCATATATATATCAAGGCCCGTATTCAGTAACAAATATTGATGGAGTAAACGTTACTGTTTACGATGAAAAAACCAAAAAAGAAAAAACAATACATAAAAATAGAGTAAATAAGGTGAACTAAATACATTATTAATTAACTATGTTATAAGAAAAAATTTTTTCCATTAAAGATAATAAATCATAGATCAAAATTTTAATCATGAATAACATGAATAACACTATTCCTATTATATCATTGAATTTAAAGTCCTATCATGAAATACATGCTAAAAGCTAGAACATAAATCAATTGCTATAATTTACATGTAAGTAGCTATAAAACTTATATCCCTATTTTCTAAAATGTAACACAAAACTGAGTACAAACCTAAATAATGTATAAATATTCCTAGTGTAAAATGTATAAATAGTATATAGCTATTATAAATATAAATAATATACAAATATTCCTAGTGTAAAACGTATAAATATTATATGACTATTGTAAGAATAAATAACATATAAATACTTGTTGTACAAAATGATGGCTTGTCTAAATAATTGATTTGAATGAACAAATGAGAAAAAAAAAGGAAGGTACACCCTAATAAAGTACCATTGGTTCATTCAAAACAATTAAATGGACAAGAAGAGTGCGACAAACTGATCACCTTGTCGAACTCTTCTTTTCCAAAAGGGGGATGATGTACTGCATTATCCGCATCATGAAACATAGCCAAATGCGACTCTGCTCAAATGGCACTACTGGTCGTGTTCCTTGCATTGGATTATAGCCAACTTCAAGTAACGAAGAGAAGGAACACGAACGGCGGCCATCGAGGGAGAAAATAGACAGAGTTGATCACGACAAGTCGCATTCGGGGACAATAAATCATTTTGCAGAAAAGACTTTGAGAATTGTCCATTAGTATATAATATACTAGTACGAATATTTTTTAAATAAAAAGCCCTGCGTATATTATAAAAGTGTGTATTTTAATTACTTGGTACAATCACGAGAAAATGAGTGCCGACAGTAAGGAAAGGTGGAGCACGCTAAATTTACAACTGTTTCAAAATTCAGAATCACCACAAATGAATCGCGCAACACTAAGAATGATTCACTGCTTTTGAAAAAGCAGTACTGCCATGCTCGGTGCATGACCATGCTAACGTGGTGAATATAAGAAAGCACCAATCAGCATGATTCGCGCTAGTAGCATGTCGATTGAAAGCATAGCATAAGCAGCGAATACTGGAATCTGATTCAAATGTGAAACATTCAGCGCTGTTCTCTGGCACGCTATATTTATGGTATAAATCGATATGAACATATCTCCGAATATGTCATAAAGATTTATAACATGCCATTTAATGACCTGTTAAAATTCAAATGCCTTACACTCCTCCATTCTATATTGATAAGTGAGCGACTTCAACAAACCCGGTCAGTGCGACTCGTACAACTGTTGCACATTAGATATGGTTCTCGCATATCGGAGCGTCATTTTTTCGTTTCCACTGTGCGTCTCTGGAATGTTTTAGCTTTGGAATTCAGAAACATTAGAAACATATTGCATTTCAAAAAAGAACTCTTGCGCCATTTTGCAAACTAATTTTTGATATCTGTCACTTGCTCAAACTTATTCTGTAGTCTGCTGATTTCTCTTACTTTTTCTTCGTTTCGACAATCCCTTTAAATTCCTTCCTCCTCTATTTTACTATATTTCTATCTGAAAATTGTTAATTATAATTAAGTTTATCAAACACTTTAAATATAACTTATGGTTGTTGTGTTTGAATTTCAATAATAAATAATATAGGGTTTAAAGGTTTTTTTTCTTACTTTGAATTTAAATATGAATTTTACAATTTATTTAATTTTTGAAAGCCACCCCACTGTATTTTCTAACTAAGTAGAAATTGGCATTTAGCGCTATGTTAGGCTTAACATACAATATTTATAATATTATTAAGATTGAGATAAAATTGGCAAAGTCTCAAAATATGTTGGCGTGGCACCCCCCGCTTTTCCAAAATTATGTAAATCTGGACTAAGGACTGGACACATAAATCCAAATATAACTGACTCAAATCAAAAACGTTCGGAGTTATGAAATTGTAAGGGATCTTTCAGATTGTAATCATATCCAAATGGATCTCGATGCATTTTCACAGTGGTGTTCGTTAAACTGCTTAAGTTTAAACTTAGAAAAATGTAGCGTTGCTACTTTCTCTAGGAAGTTCAGTCCTAATATTGTCTACAATTGCAAAGTTTACAACCACCCGTTATCACTTAAATACAAAATCAAGGATTTAGGTGTTATTTTTGACTCCAAACTTTCGTTTGTTAATCGACTATACCTATTGTGTCAAAGTCTTATTCGATGATTGGCTTTATAAGAAGAAACACGAAGGATTTCAGTCAGGGCCGTGCGCAGGAATTGGCCTTGGGGGGGTTTTAATTTAGATTTGCATTCACATACATTTTTCACTAAGATAAACATATTTGCTGAAACAGATACCTAGACCCATACATCATAAATTTAAATGTTCTTTAAATTTTCTGAAACTGCATACTCTGATACCTAAAACCAGGGGTCCTCAACGATTTCGACCTACTGAGCGCTACAACAACAACGCCATACTTTCTACAACAACATCGTTCCTGGAATCAAAAAAAAATACTCGAAAGAATTATTATTAAACTAAGACAAAAAACCGCAACTGGTAGGCAACGCAATTAATACAAAAAAACAAATACGACTGAACGTATGCGTATGTACCTATGAACGTGCGTATGTACCGTTACACATTCACAGGGAAGCGCGACCATCCAGTAGGGATGGCCAAAAAAGATCGGTGTTTAAAAAGACCGGTTTTTTCTATTCGCGGTTTCGGTTTTTTTGATCTTTTTATCGCAACTGTCTTTAATAGATCTTTTTCCAAAAAACCGAAAACCGAACTATCGACTTCTATTCCATTGAATTGTAAATATTAAATTATTTTTCGCGATAAGTGATGGCCCCGCATCTAAAAAATGCCCACTTTGGCAATATTTTGATGAAAAAGGGAATAAAGAAGTTTTATGCAAGCTGTGTGGGGCGGTAGTAAAACTGGGAGGTGGCACGTCCAACTTAAAAGGACACCTCCAACAAGAGCTCCGATGATGTGTTGTGTTGTGATGATTCTAATTCGAATGAAGAAGTCAGAACTGTTGATAGGCAGCCACCAATTCCAGACAAGTTTTTGAAAACATGTTTACTGTGACTTTTTTGAATTCAAGCACCCACATTTATATGTATTAGTACAAAAAAGTATTATCTTTTTCAGAATTTTTCGCTTTTAAAAATTTGATTTAACTGTATTAACTTGAACTGAAAAATAAATATTTGTTGCATTAGAACTTCTTGAGTTCTTTTAAAAATTTAGAGAGAAGAACCCTATAGTAAGTATCTACATTGTTGTATTTCTATAAATTTTCTTTTCGAAGTTTAAAATTGTGCCGGTTTTTTCGTGTCCGGTTTTAAAAGCGGTTTAAAACCGGAATAAAAAACCGCGATTAATCACAAACCGGTTTTTTTTCAACTTTGGCCATCCCTACCATCCAGCATGAAATCTGAACTCGAAATGAATTAACGGTATTCCAAGGATAATATTGCAATGAATTTTGTATTTTGTTTTGCAAATCTGGTTTGTTGTTGGGAGCCACTAAAGAGCCACATGTTGTTGTTGTAGAGCCACAGTGAACCAAAAGAGTCACTACGTGGCGACCGCTGCCTAAAACTATACCCCAGAAAATTTGTTTGGTTGTACACATTTTTCTGTATTTGATAGAGAATTGGTGATATGATGGCATATCCCAGCTAACTAAAAGTGCAAAAAAAAGACTCCTTTCGGACCATAAAACGCTCATTTCTCAGAGCTTTACTCTCCAAAATGAGCTTCTTTCGGAGCCCAAATGGAGCGAAAAATCGCTCTACGCGGGAACTCCAACGGAGTCATAAAAAAGAGTCCGAAATGAGTCCGATTTTGATGAATTTGAAGCGTTTTTTGACTATTTTTAAATGAACTGCGGAGCCTTTTATTGGTGCTTTTCTGAACCTTTTTCGGAGCCTTTTATTGGTGTTTTTCTGAAGCTTATTTGGGGTCGTTTTTTATTTCTTTTGGGTCATAATTTCTTTGCGCAATTTTTCCCTTCTAACTATTCTGCCGTCACCAATTCTGACTTTCTAAATTATCCCTATGAGCTACATGGGAACAATTTAATTAATTGTCCAACTGTATGCGCCAATGATGTTCTTATTTATCTGAAAACTTTGAAGGAATCTTTTAAATGCGGTCCTGATAGGATTCCTACATGCTTTTTGAAGAAGTGTGCTAACAATATTTACCAATTTGTTTAATCTGTCACTAAAGTGTGGTGTTTTTCCAAAAGCATGGAAGCGGAAGCAAGGCTTCTCGAATCCTATCTCTACCTTGATTTCCGACTGTCAACACGGGTTCTGTAAGGGAAAGTCCACCGTTACAAACTTACTTGAATTTACTTTAATTTCAGTAAAGCTTTCGATAAAGTGTGTCACTCTTTACTTATTCATAAACTGGATCAGTTGGGTTTCCATCCGGGTCTCAATCGCTAGATCTCTTCTTGCCTCAGCGACAGAGCACAAAAAGTAGTGTTTAAAAATTGTGAATCCGATGTTATTTATGTCTCCTCAGGAGTTCCTCAAGGAAGCCATCTTGGCCCGATTCTGTTCTTGTTGTTTATAAATGATATTTCTACAGTAATATAATTTTCGAAAATTTGTATGTATGCCGACGATGTAAAGCTTTGTCATTCGAAGAAGCTTCAATCAGATCTAAATACACTAGTTACTTGGTGCGATTTAAATTATATGCCGCTTAATCTAAAGAAATGTAAGTACATGGGGTTTTCGAGAGGAATATCACAGCCAGCTTCCTATACAATTAACAGTTATAGTCTTGAGCAAATGTATGATTTTGTTGACCTTGGGGTTACTATGGACTAAAAACTCGGTTTTAACTGCCACATTAACTTAACAGTCAATAAAGCTAGAGGCGTTCTAGCATTTGTTAAACGATGGTCTAAAGAATTTATGTAACTAAAACTCTTTACTACATTAGTCAGACGGTTGTATAATTTGGAACCCACGTTACCAGGTCCTCGTGGATCACTTAGAATCAGTTCAAAAACAATTTTTAATATTTGCCTTAAGAGATCTTCACTGGGATCCCTTGTATAATTTGCCATCGTATACGAGTCGCTTAAAACTAATTAATCTTCACAGCCTTTCTAGTCGGAGGGAACTGCTTGGTACTGTTTTCATGACTAAATTACTAAATGGTTCAATCGTAAGCCCGTATCTAATTTTGAATTAAATGAGCATTTTCGTTGTTTGTGTCAAGATTATAACTACGTTTGATATTTCAGACTCACTATGCAGCATAAAAAAGTCAATTCTTTCTATCCTGAATACATGTCAACAATTTTCTTTCATATCCTTTGATTCTTATCTTTATTCTTTACAATAACTATTCGCTGTCAACTAATTATTTATTAATTGTGTCATCTATTTTTTATCTTATTTACTTAGCTGATGAGGTTTTCTCTGTAGCTGAGCAGTTTTAGATCTCGACGATTAACAAACCAAAGCCAGACTATTGATAAACGTCCATGAAAAATGCGATCTTTACCTTCTGTTAGGTGAAATAAAAAAAAACCTCAGAAAATGTTTGAAAACATTCAAATATTTGAACGGTGTCGCTCATCTGCTCTCCAACGTTCATTTTCTCACAATTCTCTTTACGCCTACAACAAAAAGGGTCAGAAAACCCTCGAAATCTTTCATATAATTGAGCCTTGCAGTTCATTCGCTCTGTTAATTGAAACTGCTCACTGTTTTCATCAGTAAAATTTAAAAAAAAAAAAAATTCCCAAACGCTACACAACTTTGTAATTTCGGAAAGCTCCAAGTGCAATTCAAAGTGCCGGACTTATCGTCGCTACCGACGAATAAAGGCGCATTCAACAAATTGTCAACGAAAAAAGGCGTATTAAAAATATTGCGGCAAATAAGGACGCATTAAAAAATATTTTGACGAAGAAAGGCGCATTAAAAAATATTTCGAGGAAGAAAGGCGCAGTGTATACATTTACAGTAAACTTCACAAGGGATTTGGTGCTGGATTGAAAACAATTGGGACAGCCCAAGTACCCATTATACGTATGTATTTTTATTTAGTATTTCGTTTTTTGAATAACTTATCGAAGCGCGTCTTTCTTTCCTAAAAAATATTTTAAAGCGCCTTTCTTTCTTAAAAATTATGTTAATGCATCTTTCTTTCTCAAGATATTTATAATGCGTCTTTCTTCAAACAAAAAAAAGTTTGCGCCTTTCTTCGTCGACAAACAGCTTTGCGCCCTTTTTCGTCGATAGGAACGTTATGTATTGGCCAACATTATTCTTTGCAACTTTCACCAATTTCTTCTTCCGTAAAATTATTTTAACAAATTTTGTCAAAAATTATTAGTCAAGATTCAATATAAGATTTATAAACTGTATTTTGAAAACTTTTGCAAAATTATTGCAACTTAGATTTGGCCATGGGGGGGGTTTTAACCCCCAAAACCCCCCCCGTGCGCACGGGCCTGATTTCAGTGATCCTTTTACCCTAAAGACGCTTTATACATCGGTAGTAAGAAGCCGACTTGAATATTGCTCATTAGTATGGAATCCCTACTATGGATCGCCTTCGATCAAAATTGAAAGAGTGCAAAGAATATGTATGAATGTAATGCGAAAACGTTCATGGCGTGAGTATATTCCCTATATTGGGAGACGGAAATTGCTTGGTTTACAGTCCTTAGAGGATAGAAGAGACTAATCCTCGTTAATGTTTGTATAGGTATAACGTGATAAATGGGAATATAAATTGTTTAGAATTAACGAGGTTGCTAAATTTATATGACCCTCCGCGCAACTTGAGGAACAACCGTATATTTTCTGTTCCGGTGCATACCACGAATTATTCTTTAAATGAACCGATCGCCAGGTGTATCAGATTGTGTAACACACATTCTACTTCTCTTGATTTTAACTTAAGAATTGCTAGATTTAAGATGACTTTTTTTTATTTCTAATTAAATATAAACTAGATTTAATTCAGTATACATATATATTTTATTGTTATACCTAGTAGTGCTTCGCACACAAGGTATATTAACTTCATTGGCCTAACGGTAGTATGTAACAATAATAATAATAATAATAATGCCCAACGGATTACCCACCATATCCCGCCCGACCGGCGCGAGGGGCGCATCCGCATGACGCACGGATTGCTCTTTCGTGCCGAGTCTTTGAAAGGCTTTGGTTTGTTAATCGTCGAGATCTAAAACTGCTCAGCTACAGAGAAAACCTCATCAGCTAAGTAAGGTAGATAAAAAATAGATAACACAATTAATAAATAGTTAGTTGACAGCGAATAGTTATTGTAAAGAATAAAGATAAGAATCAAAGGGGCAAAATGTTGCTATGTATTTAGGATAGAAAGAATTTACTTTTTTATGCTGCATAGTGAGTCTGAAATATCAAACGTACCAGAATGAGAGTTATAATCTTGACACAAACAACGAAAAGGCTCATTTAATTCAAAATTAGTTCGGCACTGTTTCAAGATAAGGGGTTTAAAATGTCTTGATGGGCGAGAAGGTACATTGAAGTTCACTTCGCTCAAAAGAAACGGGCTTGTGATTGAACCATTTAGTAATTTAATCATGAAAACAATTCCAAGCATTTCCCTCCGACTAGAAAGGCTGTGAAGATTAATAAGTTTTAAGCGACTCGTATAGGATGGCAAATTATACAACGGATCCCAGTGAAGATCTCTTAAGGCAAATAGTAAAAATTGTTTTTGAACTGATTCTAAGCGATCCACGTGGACCTGGTAACGCGGGCTCCAAATTATAGAACCGTATTCAAGTATCGGTCTGACTAATGTAGTAAAGAGAGTTTTAGTTACATAAGGGTCGCTAAATTCTTTAGACCATCGTTTAACAAATGCTAGAACGCCTCTAGCTTTATTGACTGTTACGTTAATGTGGCAGTTAAAACAGAGTTTGTAGTCCATAGTAACCCCAAGGTCAACAAAATCATACAATTGCTCAAGGCTATAATTGTTAATTGTATAGGAAGCTGGCTGTGAAATTCCTCTCGAAAAACGCATGTATTTACATTTCTTTAGATTAAGCGGCATATAATTTAAATCGCACCAAGTAACCAGTGTATTTAGATCTGATTGAAGCTTATTGCTATCTTCGGATGATGCGAATGACATGAAAAGCTTTACATCGTCGGCATACATTAACATTTTAGAAAATTCTATTACTGTAGAAGTGTCATTTATAAACAGCAAGAACAGAATCGGGCCCAGGTGGCTTCCTTGAGGAACTCCAGAGGAGACATAAATAACATCGGATTCACAGTTTTTAAACACTACTTTTTGTGTTCTGTCACTAAGGTAAGAAGAGATCCAGCGATTGAGACCCGGCTGGAAACCCAGCTGATCTAGTTTATGAATAAGTAACGAGTGACACACTTTATCGAAAGCATTGCTGAAATCAGTATAAATAACGTCGGTGTGCAGATTTTTTCTAAAGCCATTTGAGACATGATTTGTAAATTCAAGTAAGTTTGTAACGGTGGACTTTCCCTTACAGAACCCGTGTTGACAGTCAGAAATCAAGGTAGAGATAGGATTCGTAAGCTGATTGGTAACAATAGCTTCAAACACTTTTGGGATGGCAGAAAGCTTTGCTATGCCACGATAGTTCTATATAGAAGCCTTGCTTCCGCTTTTATGAAGCGGTATAAGAAACGACTCTTTCCATGCTTTTGGAAAAACGCCACACTTTAGTGACAGATTGAACAAATTGGTAAGGGGTTGGTAAATATTGTTAGCACACTTCTTCAAGAAGCATGTAGGAATCCTATCAGGACCGCATTTAAAAGATTCCTTCAAGGTTTTCAGATAAATAAGAACATCATTGGCGCATATAGTTGGACAATTAATTAAATTGTTCCCATGTAGCTCATAGGGATAATTAAGAAAGTCAGAATTAGTGACTGCAGAATAGTTAGAATTGAAAAATTGCGCAAAGAAATTTGCGATATCTTGATTATCGCTAGATGAAATGTCTTTATATTTAATGGCTGAGGGAAATCCCACAACTTTTCGTTTAGAATTTACGAAATCATAAAATGACTTCGGATTGCGAATAATGTCTCTTTTTGTTTTAGAGATATAGGCTTTATAGCACTTTTTATTCAAGTCGATGTACCTCTTACGTAGAACAGAATACAACAAGTAATGTTTGTTTAACCCCGATTTCTTAAATAATTTGAAAGAACGCGTTTTTCTATTTTTTAGGATCATAAGCTCTTTAGTAAACCAAGCTTGCGTTGGATGATCATATGTTAATTTACGTTTAGGAACAAACTTCTCAAATAAGTAGTAAATAGTTTGATTAAAATGTAAAACGTTTGAATCGATATCGCCACAAAGCTCAGGCCAAGTTAATTTAGACAGTTCTCTATTTAATTTATGTGGTTGTGTTAACTGTCCGGAACTTTTGGCACGCATAAGCTTTAACGTCCCGTACAGATCTCTTCGTATGCAATATCCGTTTCACATCAAAGTAATCAGGGCTAATTACCATAATTATGACCCTATCTCAAGGGCTCTTGCTGAATTTAACAAAATTTTTTATAGTCTTGATCTCGACTTCGCACTCCCGAGATCATGTTTTGCTTCTAAACTTGCTTCGTATTATGTATAAATGTATATACTTTGAACATATCTATATTTAAGACTTTGGTTTGTAAATGCTAGTCTGTAAGATTTGTACAATCATAGACTCAATAAAGTGAATTGAATGTCTAATTTCTTATAGTTGGCTTTTGAGAAGTTAAAATCAAAGCTACTACTTGAGCAGCATTGTGTACATTGGCCATTACTTAAGGTTTCGTGCAATATTTCCATAGAAGGGTGGTAGACGTCTTCTGGTAAAGCCAACGGATCACAACGATTTACAGAAAATTTGTTTTTATCATCAACATAAATTAAATCTAAGATTTTGCCAAACTTGTTAGCGGTAACATTTATTTGACCAAGGCAGAGATCAGAAATTCCATCCAAAAAGTCATTGAAGCCCAGTTTGGATGGATTTGGAATAATGTTTCCGTCAGATATGTTCCACGATATATGTGGTAGGTTGAAATCACCTAAAACAATCATCGAGTCAGAAGCTTTAGTCAATAAGTTAACAGTTCTGAGCAGAGAGACATGCTGCATGTAGATTGAAAGATCAGATGCTGGAGGGATGTAGCAAACAGATAAGTACATGTACACGTTCTCTAGCTGGATGCGGATGCATATAAACTCAACGGAATCCGTGTTAGGTACATTAACCTCCTCTGAAGGAATAGAGGAATGAACGGCAAGTAGAACACCACCTCCGACTTTGTTCAAGCGATCATGTCTATAAACTTGATATTCGTTACATAACAACTCGGAATTGAAAACATGCGGTTTTAGCCAAGTTTCGGTAAAAGCAATTACGTTATAGTTACAATGAAAAGATTTCAAATACAGGTCATTTAATTTGGTATTTAAACCTCTGACATTTTGGTAAAAAATATTCACGGACTTAGTACTTAGTTTTTTGACTCAACATTATTACGAGTGATTTTAGCTACGTTTTGAACATTTCTATTCGGTCTGAACTCAAACTCCCGCACAAGAGCGCCGGGAGGCCAAAAAGAACTGTCCAAAAGAGAGTTAAAATCTTTTCCGGATACATCAATTTTAAACGATGACATATTACGTTGGTAAGCGAAATTAAATTTTCTAACGGTTAAGGTTTGATCCTTAACCTTCGAAGAAATATGGTACCTCAAATCATCTTCAGTAGTGCCTGGATGGAACCTAGACACAAAAATCGATTTTTTTTGAGGGACCACAACCAGCTTCCTAGGTATTGGTTCGGGCTCCACCGTTGGAGGTTCCAAAGTTTTTTTATTTGTTGACTTTGGGGGGGCGCACAGTGGGACAACGCCGGCAATAAATACAAGGAGTCATTGTAGAGCTCTGAAATTTTGCACAGGTTATTTTTGAGACAATTCCAGTTTTTGAAAAAAAAATTAGGAAAATTCGACCACTTTTACGCCCACCTGCCATACAGTCGAAATTTGTAAAATGCCGTATTGTCCGCAATACTTTAGATATAACTCTCAATTTTGGTCTACTTGAATGTTATATAGTTACAAATATTATTTGAAATGAAAATTGAACTTTGGCCCACTTTTCACCCCATCACCCATACTACCTCAACAAAAAAAGTGCCATATTTTCTAAAATATATTAAATACAACCTTCAATTTCGATATTACTGTAATTTATATCATTTAAAATGAAATGCAATAAAAAAAAACAATAAGGGTTTTCATTTAACCATCTAAGTTTACGCGATATATAAATTTATACATTTATCAGTTCAGTTAAATGAACGCCCTAAGTAAATTTATACGTAATTTGTGTAAAACGAAAACTTTTATGTCGAAACTCATAAAGAAAAACAAAGTGTTTTGTACACACCTTTACACACCTGATAAATTTATACGTTTACACGCTTTATAAGGCGTTTATAAGCTTTCATGATTCCCCTTAATATTTTTTTTTCATTCAATCAATAATTTTTTTACATCATACATAATTTTTTTTCATTCAATCAATAATTTTTTTACATCATCATGGTATTATAATTTTTTAAGTTGTTTCTGATTCTAAATGAATTAATATAAGGATCTGATGATATTTGCAAATAGTGCATTACATCTTCATTCGTAGAAATACGTGAATTTTTACGAGAATGAAATAGCCTACAGGTTCTATACTCCTTATTCATTGCTTCTTGCGCTTCTTCGGATAACATTCCTGTAGCAAAAAAAACGTTAATATTAAATAAAATTTAAAAAAATAAAAATTGCAAACAAACCTATTGGCAATATAGCCTCAGATACCATTTTGCTGCCGTGAATGAGAACTTTATGCACAGTGATGGGCATGTAGTACCAGCCATAAAGCTCTACATATAATTTTGCAGTATCATTGCAAAACCAAAATTATGCTCACTATATTAGGCTGCTTATGAATAGTAAACAATTAAAAAAAATATAAGTAAAAAGTTGTAAACATGCTATTGCATGCTAACATACGTTTAGCGACAGAATGTGCGCGGTACGTACTTTTTGTAGTTTTTTGTATGTTTACTGTGCTTTTGCAAACTTTTGCTATATGTCCTCTACTTTAAATTAAAGCTAAGATTTCAAACTTTCATTTGGTATAAGTCTGCACCTAGGGCGAGGGGCTGCTCTATATTTCCTAAGCCATTGAAAATGAAAAATATTCAATTTTTGCACCACAATTCTGTTGTTAAGAAAAAAAAAATTTGTTTTTTTTTTTAATTTATTTTTTCATTTACTCATTCTACAATAACTAAATTAATTAAAAAAATACTTTAAAGTTACATTTATTATGTATTTTTATTTTAATAAGCTTTTGATTATTACATATTGAACTAACATATTTCAAGCGCGTTGGCATACCTCAACTTTGAATTGCTCTAGACCAAAAAGTAATGAAGTTATGAGACTGAAATTTCAGGGAATTGTTACTCAGATATCTGTTAATATACTGTGAAAATTTCATCCAAATTGGACGACACGTCAAAAACCATTTTTTGCCGCGGTTACTACTGGGCTGTCACACTGTGGGGCGTTTTTGGACGTTGCCCGAACGGCCGCGTCAGGTATTGGAGATGCCAAGTCAATAAGTTCAATGGCTGGAGGCAGGTTCGGCGCCATTGAAGTAGAAGGCAGATCATCCGTACGTCTGCGCTTGTTTTCGCGATTCTCTTCGCGATTGTCAGGGCATTCCAAGTTAGGCGAACTATCTAGAGGTTTTAAGGTTTTGAAAATATTTTCGTACTTTTTAAACTTTTCAGTCAGCAATGAAAAATCTTTGCTGATTTCAGAAAACCCGTTTCTAATGTGCCTAAAAGTTTTACATAAGTGAACTTCCGTCGATCGACATTTAGTACAGGACCAGCGTAGGCCTTTTCCGTCGTTAATTAAGTCCGCTATTCTACCTGTTAACCCGGCGCATTTTGCGTGGATAAGTCCATCGCACAACCAGCATGCTACAAAGCGTTCGGACTCGCTTTTTATTTGACAGTTTTCAAACATACACGACATTTTTAAAAAAGTAATTAAAGCACTATATAAAAATAAGGAGATAAGAAATTTAGTTTTATCAAAAAATAAAGAAAATATTAATTTATCAAATGAAAAGAAATACAACCCTGACAGTTTGAAACGCACAGGATTAAGCGACCAGTTTTAGACACACTGTATTTGACGTTTAACAAACCACGCAAACAGCTGTAACAAAAGAGAGATCAAAAATCAAATCAGCACACAACAACAATTGCAATGTAAAGTACGAGCCTTTCAAATGCAACAAATACAATATGCAAAAAACTCGGCACACACAAATTCAATAGAATGATTTAGATATTTAATCACAATTCAAAGATTTAAGTAATTTTTCACAGCAAGTAGTGAAGCACATTAAGTATTAAACTCTTTTAACTTTAAATGCAACTTTTAATATTAGGATATCAAGAAGTTATTTATTTATTAAAGAAAAACACAGAGCAAATAAAAAACACAACTACACAGCTTGACGTTTGCGATATTCAATATAACGGCATAAACGAATCGAGATAGATATTGACGCCCACTTTTGATTAAGTCAAATTTGGAAATATTATTAATCATAAATCAAAAACCGCTCAAGATAGCAAAATAAAATTCAGCACACATATTTATATTAATACAGGCAATATTTCGAAAAAAAATTAGCGAAATCGGATTAGGTCCACGCCCAATTTTATACGAAAGATTTTGAAAAGGATCATGGATATATTGAATATGCTATAACTTTGCTTAAACTAGCTGTATATCATTTCTATTTCACCTCTAAAGTGTTCGTGGGCAAAGAAAGTCGAAAGCACAAAATTTTTGGAAAATGGGCGTGGCACCGCCCCTTTATGGGGGATTATTCCACAAAACTTTCCATGCCATAACTCCGGTAAAAATTGATTTATTGAAACGATATTTGAAGAAAGTGTTCAACATATAAAGCTAACTCTTTGCTGAAAAAATAAACAAAATCGGTGAACGGACACGCCCACTTTTTGAACATAGTTCTAAAATATTTCTTCGTAAAATTAAAATCGCGATATTTCCATAATTGTATAAGTTATATAAATAAGATTTTACACACATATTAGCCCTTTTAAACAAAACTAAACTGTAAAAAAATTTTGTGGATTTTGGTGAAGTAGGCGTGGCGCCTCCCACTTTTTAGCATAAAAGCTCTGCTATTTTCAAAAGCGATTGGTTGGAATTTCAAGAATGTATTTCAATGAAATTTTGTGAGATGCTTCCCAATAGTATGTAGTATACTCCTGCCAAAAATTACGCAAATCGAATAACAAACAAGCAAGATTTACGGGCAAGTAGTTAACACCCTACTGCCTTTTTTATACCTAGTAGTGCTTCGCACACAAGGTATATTAACTTCATTGGCCTAACGGTAGTATGTAACGGCATAAACGAATCGAGATAGATATTGACTTATATATATCAAAATGTTCAGGAGGAGAAGAGAAATTGATTGAGCCATGTCCGTCCGTCCGTCCGTCCGTCTGTGAACACGATAACTTGAGTAAATCTTGAGATATCTCAATGAAACTTTGTATGCAGATTCCTTTTTACATATCTCTGAACGGTATTGAAAATAGGCAAAATCGGTTAAAAGCCACGCCCACTTTCTATATATATAATATTTTCGAAAATACAAAAAGAGTGATTATTCAGTACATAATAAACCTATAAGGATAAAATGTGGTGTGCACTTTAGCGTTAAGGCAAAAAATTAATTTTTGAAGAAATTTTTAAAAAGGGGCGTGGCACCGCCCACTTTTGATTAAGTCAAATTTGGAAATATTATTAGTCATAAATCAAAAACCGCTCAAGATAGCAAAATAAAATTCGGTAAAAATTGATTTATTAAAACGATATTTGAAGAAAGTGTTCAACATATAAAGCTAACTCTTTGCTGAAAAAATAAACAAAATCGGTGAACGGACACGCCCACTTTTTGAACATAGTTCTAAAATATTTCTTCGTAAAATTAAAATCGCGATATTTCCATAATTGTATAAGTTATATAAATAAGATTTTACACACATATTAGCCTTTTTAAACAAAACTAAACTGTAAAAAAATTTTGTGGATTTTGGTGAAGTAGGCGTGGCGCCTCCCACTTTTTAGCATAAAAGCTCTGCTATTTTCAAAAGCGATTGGTTGGAATTTCAAGAATGTATTTCAATGAAATTTTGTGAGATGCTTCCCAATAGTATGTAGTATACTCCTGCCAAAAATTACGCAAATCGAATAACAAACAAGCAAGATTTACGGGCAAGTAGTTAACACCCTACTGCCTTTTTTTTATTTTCATACCTTTCATGAACATGAGGAAAGGTATTTATATTTTGTTATTTAGTAATAATTTAATTTACCACTCACAACAGAAGTGTTTTTATCGAAAACAATCAGTTGCCTTTATAACAAATTTTCAGGTATGTATTAAAATAGACCTGAGTAAATTAGGATACCAAAACAGATCACTACTAGGTATTTAATGTTCGGTTACACCCGAACTTAGACTTCCTTACTAGTTTTTTATCTAATAACTACAATTAGTCGGTAAGAATTAATAAATAAATTAAAATGGCCACCCTAATACACTACAACATTTTTAAAGGCAAATAAGTACTTAGTAAACTTTTAGTGTTTTTAAAAAAAAAATTGTTGACAGAAAATACCACAAATTTTTTACACATGCTGGCTGCATGGAAATTAGCGGACAATAAAAGTTTTACTACCTTGATCACATGAAAAAAAAATTCTAATACATGTTTTTTAAGGACACCATAATTATCAACGTACCTACAAACAATTTTTCATAAATTTCAAAAGCATGCGCCATCGGAATATGGCGCGATATACAACAGTTGAAGGGCGAGAGTCCAAAAGGGCCTAACCCACACTTTTTTCGAAATTGAGTTTTTAATTTTTTCAGTTTGCCAAAACACGTCTTGTCACGTAGGCGTTGACCAAAAAATTCTAAAATTTTTTTTGAATTTTTTATGAATTTTCAAATTTGGCCGAGGTCCTAACCCGCGGGGTAGCGAGAGTGCAAAAGGGCCTTATGGGGAAACCGTGTTTTTGTTCATATCGCTCAAGTTTAAACAAAAACCATAAGTCTGCGACGACATCTATGGTGTTTAGCGTTAATGAGAATCTTCAAGTAATTATCCTACGACAGTGTTTTTTGATTGTGTTTTCCTAGGTTATGTTGGGACAGTTCAAAGTGCGATCGGTATGTTGACGTTTATGTAAATCGTTTTGTATTGGCAATTTTTAATCAAAGTTTCAAAAAACCGCAATCAAGGCGTTGTGGAGTAATCCCCACTAATCATTTTCCACTTCATTTCATTTCTCTAGATTGAAAACTAGCGGAGAAATGCAAAGACAACGAGACTCTCGTCGCGAATCGCGACGCCAGGGTCAGGCGTATACGACAGCCAAGGGGAAAAACATCAGTGCGAAACAGTCTCCGACTGTTGATGTGAGTGTGCAATAATAATTAAATAAAAACAGGAAATGAACAATAGCTGACGCCGGCAAAGTGAAAGGCACCTTCGGGTTAGGCCCTTTTGCACTCTCGGCACCCCTTGGGTTAGGCCCATGAGAAATTCGAAGTCTCGTAATTCCGAAACTACTGCACCGAATCGCATGAAATTGAACCTCTAAGAAATGCTATCAAGATCTAAAAGTGATTTCACTTTCAGATCAATACACTGAAAATTCGAAAAATGCGAACGTTTTTCTCGCGCCTTGAAAAATTTTGAAATTGTGGGTTAGGCCCTTTTGCACTCTCGCCCTTCAGTTAAATCATCAAAGAAATTTTTGGGCCGGGCTTTGTACCAGTACAATTGATGTAATGGCCAAATGATGCTATGGTTGTGTCAAGTGACCAGCTGACTTCTAATTTTTTCATGAGTATCGACAGAATTCTTTTCCGTACCTCGAAGAGTTGCAATGTTAAACGGACTTTAATTGTAGCCATGTATTCATAAAAGTGCGAATAATGCCAGCTTACCAAAGTCAGAGCGCTCCAAAAAGAGCCTTTTCGGAGTGCTATTTAGTAAACATCAAAAAAATCACTTTTTTATGAAGATTTACGGAGCGTTGAGAGAAGAAATGAATATTGTAGAGCGAATGAACGGCAAGGCTCAATTATATGAGAGATTTCGAGTGTTTTCTGACCCTTTTTGTTGTAGGCGTAAAGAGAATTGTGAGAAAATGAATGAAATGAACGTTCAATTATGTGAATGTTTTCAAGCATTTTCTGAGGTTTTTTTTGTTTTACATAACAGAAGATAATGATCGCATTTTTGATGGATGTTTATCAATAGCATGTAGAAAGATATAAACGTAGCACATTTCATATTTTCAGAATTGTGTCAATAAAACTTCATAAACCTTATTTTTTATCAAGTTTCATAAAAATATCGAAAGGCCTCCGAAATAAATCAATAATTTGGAACCCGATTTACTTAGTACGTTCTTCAAGAATTGAAAGAGTTCACGTAAGTTCATTCGATTTGCTTTGCAACCTCTCCATTTCGAAAATCCCTTGCCTCTCTACAATGCCAGGTGCATGCTTATTAATGTTATGTCGCTTGAAACCAGACGAACTGTTCAACATGTAATGTTTATTTACGATATAGTGTCTGGGGCTATCGATTGTTCAGCTCTCCTTAGTCAGGTATGCTTCAATATTCCGAATAGACCCCTTCGCTCTCACAATACTTTTTATACCGAATTTCGTAGAGCTAATTATCTTAGTTTTGCTCCCCTTATTGGAGCGAAGAATTCAATCGGATTTCTAGAAATCTTGATCTCGATTTTTCATGGCCGAGACTCCAGTTCAAGCTACGTGTTGAATCTTATTATCGAGAAAATTAATTGATCTCATCATAATTTTTAATACTGTTGTTATATTTGTAACTAGTTTTAAATATAATTGTATTCTAGTCAGTAAGGTTTTGAACCATTGGTCTTAGTAAAGTTATGAAATGAAATGAAATGACCCAAAAGAAATAAAAAAAGACCTTAGAATGGAGTCCAAAAAGGCTCCGAAAAAGGGACTCTTTTTTATGACTCCGTATGGAGTGCCCGCGTAGAACGATTTTTGGCTCCATTTGGGCTACGAAAAGAGGTCATTTGGAGGGTAAAGCGCTGAGAAATGAGCTTTTATGGCTCCGAAAGGAGTCTTTTTAGGTACTTTTGGTTGGCTGGGATATGCCACCATATCACTAATTCTCTATCAAATACAGACAAATTTGTACAACCCAAAAAATTATATATAATTTTAGGCATCAGAGTATGCAGTTTCAGAAAAGTTAAAGAACATTTAAATTTATGATGTATGGGTGTGGGTATCTGTTTCAGCAAATATGTTTATCTAGCTAAAAATGTATGCGAATGCAAATCAAAATTAAACCCCCCCCCAAGGATAATTCCTGCGCACGGCCCTGACCACCACATCAGGGCGTCCGTCATCGGAATAGGTTGGTGAAAAAGTGTCCCCATCGACCTGACTCTGTACATATGAGTAAAACATACAATTCTTTAATCATACTTACAAATTAAGTTATAGGAAAAATCTATAAGTTTGAGACTTCCTAATTTGCTTAAGCTTCCCGACTGTAACTCAAAAATTTCGTTCCGAGACATATCCAACTCCTCCAGCAACAATTGTTCTCGAAGCAAACCGGGTGTAAAATGTTTTATTTTGTTATAACTTAAGTTGATTATAGCTAAACGCTGAACATGGCAAAACACATCCGTTGGTACGTCAGCTATCATATTCTTGCTAATATCTATTAAATTCAAGTTTCGCAACTTCCAAAATATAGTATTATCAAGATTCTCTAGTTGATTATTTTGAAGACGTCTTGTTAAATAAATAAACAAATAATTTCATATCATTAATATACATATACATATAGTATGTATGTAACTTTAACGAAGCAAAGAACTTACAATTGCACAAGACCTTCCAAGTCCTTGAATGTTTGTTCTGGTAAGAAGTTCAGTACATTATGAGATAGATCCAGTTCCTTTAGCAACGTCAAACCACGAAAAGTGTCTTTGTGTAATGTTGAGAAAAAATTGCGCGAAAGGTCGCTAAAGCAAAAATAACATGTCCATATTATGAATTTCATATCAAAGGCTGAAAAAAACATACATTTTGAACCAGACCCCCTCAGAATTTGATGAAATGCATAGAGGTACATCTTACCGACCCAAACACAACCTCAATTTTAGAAATTGCATTTTCGAAAAATTGTGGGCGTGGCAAGGAATCGAAATATTCGAAAAATTACGATAATATGTACTTTTAAAGTGTGATTACTACGGAATGGCTTTATCGACTTCAAAGATCATTATACCATTAGAAAGATAAACTGAAAAAACACTTCAAGCGATTTTGAAAAATAAAAATTTTGTTTAGAAAGTTCTATTTAATATATATAACATATCAAAAAAGTAGAATGGGGTCTTTTTTCTTTTCTTTTTAAAAAATTTTTAAGTGAAACCGTCTCTCGATAACTTTTTTATTTTGATATTATTGTGTGGCAAAAATACGTACCTAGCTATACTTTGCAAGTTATACAGATTTTTCTAATCCTATTGTTAAATATTTCAGGCATTGTCATTGTTTCTACTTACAATTCCTAGGATATCGCTATGAAGCTAAAAGTCAGGTAGAAACAGTATCTAAACGATGGGTGGATGTTTATATTGAACAACAGATCCTACGCATAGTAGTGCCGAAACGTACAACATAAACATACACCCTTCGTATGTATAAGTATTCTAATAGATTCGAACAAGAATCGTATTGTCAAATTTTTCAGACACCCACAATAAATTGACTTATATGTACTTGATAAAGTAAATTTTTTATTTTTATTTATTCAGATTTAATATACAACTTTGCGCAGCTCATGCTGCTGACTTTCGGAATATTCGCTTACTTTTAGTAATGTTTCATCTCAAGGTACAAAAAAATAGAAGCTTTGATTTCCTGTAATAGTTTTGGAATTTTTGTATCTTGAAAGTAGCTCAGCGTCTGCGCAAGCAACTTCTATGGAGGTGTTATACGTTTGTGAAGCCCAATTATAATGGTCTTTCGCCGTTTGAATTTGGTTTTTTTTTGCTATGCTATAATTCCGAGCTCCTCTTTTTAATGTCCCACCTATACCATCACATGCAGATTTTCCATGGCTGGTTGTGTAAAAGGGTCATTCAGCGAATATTTCGAAATCAATTTTATGGGGAACATAAATTAATTAAGTTGTACTGTGCTCCTGCACCAACTGACACGTGGATAATTTTCGTAATTGAATTGCTTATATTAGTCTTAACAAAATCAATTATTTTTGAAATATGTATATATGCAGATGAACTGAAATGCTTTCATGGATACTATGGCAAAGATTCTATAAATTAAATGATCGTTATCTTTGTAATAAATAACGAACGGATGTATCGTGGCTTGTTTATTATTCCAATGATATCCTTGAATGGCAGCTTGCATAACCAACGCATAGTTTTCAGCGAAATTCATTTGCATTAGCAGTTCTCCTGGCAGCAGTGTAATTATACCTTTCATGAACATGAAATGGTATTATAACTTTGGTCCGATGTTTGTAAGTATGAGAAGAAGAAGAGATAGACCCACTATTAAGTATACGGAAATGATCAGGGCGATGAGGCGAGTTGATTTAGCCATGTCCGTCTGTCCGTCCGTCCGTCCGTCCGTCCGTCCGTCTGTTTGAACGCAAACTAGTCCCTCAGTTTTAGAGATATCTCGATGAAATTTTGCAGGCAGGCGCCATTTTGCATAGGATTAATCATTTGTCGGAACCAGCAAGATCGGACCGATAGAAGGCATAGCTCCCATACAATCGATTGTTCCGATAAATGGGTTTTGGCCTATAACTCTTGCAATTCAAAAGCTAGGAACGTAAAATTTTGCAAGTTTAGTACAAATTGTATTTGCAACGTGTGTGGTGAAAATGACTCAGATCGGACCAACATGACATATAGCTCCCATATAATCGATAGTTTCGATAAATGGGTTTTGGGCTATAATTTTTGCAGTTAAAAAGCTAGGAACGTTAAACTTTGCACGTTTGCTACATATTATACATGTAACATATGTAGGCAAAATCAGCCAGATCGGACCAACATAACGTATAGCTCCCATACAATCGATTGTTCCGATAAGTGTGGTTTAGCATTCATGAAAGGTATAAAGCCTTCGGCACAGCCGAAGACAGCCCTTTCCTTACTTGTTTTTCTTTCACTTAAGAAGCGGGACTGGCGCTTAGCTATGAAATGATGTGACACCAGCTTATTGATGTGTTGTACGAAATCGTCAAAAATGTGTTTGTAGTATAGGAAATGGTTTCGAGATTACATCTGAGTGTTGTGTTCCATTTTTTGTAAATTTCTTCTTGAAACAAATTTGTTTCGTAATACAGTAGAATCGCGCAAAAGTTAACTCGCGAGAAAGTTAAACCTTCGGCTAAGTTGACCGATTTTGAGCGTCCACGTACCGCTCTAAAAAGTTAACTTTTCGTTAACTTTTTCGAGCTTATCTATTTTTTTAAACCCAAACGTTTGTTTGGCAAGAAAAACAAGCTCGGGTATTCCCCTTATTGCTATGTATTCCCCGAATTTCTATGTAAAAAATTATTGTCGGTGTCGGTTGGTACATACGTAGTTTGTCATGAACGTTTGAGCTTCTGAGTTGTTTATAGTTAGTGTGTTAAAAAATGTCAACTAAGCAGAAAAAATCATTGCAAATCAGATTAAATTTAAGATTTTAAGAAAAATCGATGAAGGTATTCGTGGAAATCGATTGGCAAATCGATGCAAATCAGATATCAGATCTTATTAATATGCGCACGAAAATTGTCAGGAGCTATTACACAAAAGAAAAGAAACAAACAAGTCTCGACCGCTTCTTTAAACCAGCCCTTACAAATTAATATGTACATATGTATGTATGTAAAATGTGAAAAAGTACAAACTAAATCTAAGTTTCTGTTTTGTTACGAGTAAAAGTGAGTCATGCAAATAAATTGAACGTATTATATTCCCAAAATTATGTTTATTTCCGTGTTTTTTTTCAAATTCGAGAACCCTTTGGAAAAGTTAATATTTCGGAAAAGTGAAACACCCTTGGAACGGTTTGGTTAACTTTTTCGCGATTCTACTGTATTCCAACATCATCGTTCTAAGGTTCGTTAAATTATCCTAGCACCGACTACGCAACACTCGCTATTTTCTATATTACCATTACAGACAACGAACTTAATAACATCTTTATAGTTTATGAAATTACGTTGACCTTCAGTTTCTATCGACTTCAAACTGATTATTCGAACATCAGTTTTACATTCTGATGCATTGTGCATACACAAGCATTTTCCTGGTTTCCAACCCCAAGTTTGATACAATTCTCTGGTCGTAATACATATGATAAATTTTGTAAATCCTAATTGCAGTGAAGGATGTATTTTTCTGTATGTATTTTTCTTTCATAGTATGTTTCACAAAGCGATGACCCCGGAATGTTTCGGCTGATTTCATCATCTTCATAAAACAATTTTACTGTGCTAAAAGTTTGTTCAGGTAAACTACGTCTGTCCACGCTAGAGCGTTTGATGTCCGAAAACTTTGTTTTGTATTCGTAAGATAAATCATGCCCAAAAATGTCTTTAATTTGCTTAGATGTCATGGTGTTTGGTAATAGAGAAAACATTTTTTGCTTATCCAAATTATTTGAGCAGTTTTCGATTTCATGTTCTCCAAAAATTGTTAGTAGTAAGCTTTGATCTACTTTAGGTTTTCTGATAAAGTTGACAGTGATCCATGTCCAAGTGAATCCGAAATACAATTTGCTGTTTTTTTTTTGCAGTATGAATCCCGTTCTAAATATTTTCGCTTCATTGGCGATGGATGGCTTTAAAGATGAGGAATAACATGCTTATTTATATTGTCGACGAGTTCGTTGCGTTCGAGTGATTTAGTATAGCTGCTGCATGTTGGAACTTCCTTATAGTCATGTAAATCCTCACTTTCGATTTCATTGCGCATTTCTTGTGCTTCTTCACTTTCCGTTTCAGTAGAACACTGATTAACAGAAATCTTGATAGAATCCTTCAGTTTTAAACGACAACTTACGCAAATACCGTAACGATGAATGTTGGAGACTGCTGGAAAATGCTCAGATATCAGCGCTGCTTCGTTTAAGCTAATGTTTCGAAGTTGAGAGGAGCATTTTGTTGATAGCTGCACACATCTGTATGTATTAGTTGATTCCATACCTATTTGTAATTTAAGGTGAAACTAAAAACGAAGTAAAGCAATTTGTTTTGAAAAAAAAAAAAAAAATTTTAAATTAACGTACTTGTTTTTCGTTACTTTTTCTGACAAATATTTTTGTTTTGAAAATAAAAAATACCAAACAAGCATTTCTGTAAATGTTTTTAAAAATAATTTGAAGTAAATTTCTATAGTAAGCGATATGTAAGCTTTTTGAGTTTCAATTGATTTCAAAGCTTCGATTTATTTCGTGTTCGAAACTTTGAAAAAAAAAAACTGTTATACACCATTTCAACTTGAAAGTGAAATGCGGCTAGGGGGTTTAGAATATGCCCGCGGTAGGCATACCGGGCGTAAGAGGCGACTATGCACAAAGGTAATGATGTGCAACTCGATGGTTGATCTACGGATGTGATGCCTCTCACCTCTCATTACCCATCTTCTCTTTCCTTTCGGAAGGAGGGATGACATGACCTAGAAGGTTGCACTGGTCATACCAAATCGCTACCACGACAGTCGGGCAGTACCGCAAGGGAGTATCGGAGCGTACCGGATTCGTATCCGGCCAAGGACTGTTATTTCGACAACACTCCCCAAAACCTTCAGGGAGTGATTTTTGTTGCTACAACAACAACAACCAAAATATTTCCAATTCTTTTCAGAAAAGATTTTACATCAAAATGAAGACAAAAAGGGAAAATTATGGCTGCATCTTAACCAATTTTTGCAATACGCTAATAATTGGTTTAAGTTGCAGGATTCAATTTATAGTTACAACTTATTTATTTATGTATATATTTTATTGTAAAAGACAAATAATATACAAAATATGGTTTAAATCAATTTTCAGAAAAATTGTTGTAAGCTTAATATTTGTTTTGAAAAACTTTTTAAACATTTTATTTAAGTTTAGGATAGGTCCCCCTTTGCCAAAACTTAATTTTTTTTTTATGTTTCATAGTGCTATTACCAATTTTCTTTCTAATCAAGCCAATAAGGACAATTAGGAATTGCTATTTATGCGGTGGAACGACGAAAAATCGACCGGGTAAATGAGCCTTTAGAGAAAATCAAAAATTCTATATCAACAATGATACTGCAAAATTTTCCATGTCAAATTTTAATTGTTTCAATGGCATATTACATATGATTTAGTGCATTTTAAAACAGCTTGCCCATGTATGGGGCATGCAAATAAAATAGGCATAGAACCAAAGAGAACCGACTAAAATCTGGCCAGACTCCTCAAGTACTCAACTCAGCTGACCATTTTAAGGTGCATGTTTTTGAAGTTATTGAAGTTAACTTCTTAGGCGGCGATATGAAGTTTTTATTGAGAGTAAAATTGAGAAAATTGTATTGTAATAGATGATATAACGGGAACTATGCAACGGAAATAGAATATTGGTTGTTGTCTTTGAAATCCTCACTACTGCTGCGTAGATGGCACTAGAAACGCCAAACTTGAAAAGGTGTTAGGAACAGGCCGAATACTAGGCATGGGACTATTCGAATAAACAAAACTTTTATACAAAAAATTCGAATAGTATTTATTCGAATTTTTTTATTCGTTTATTCGAATATTATTATTCGTTTATTCGAATATTATTATTCGTTATAGTACTATTCGAATATTTTTGTTAATAGATTTTTAAAACGATATTCGTTGTTTTCTTTGCTTGTACCTATGAGCGCGCATTTATGTTTTGTATGTTTTGTATGTTTTGCATGTATATGTGTATGTTTACGTGTACAAATGTGTGCCCAAGCGGTTACAATTTTTCTTGCATTATTCGAATAGTGGTAACGAATAGTTGTATTTATTCGGTTAATGGTGGTTGAATAGTTTTTGGCTTATTATCTTAATAATTAAATAGCTATTTGTACAGTGTTGTGGGAATAATAAAATACAATTATTGGTAATAATTGAAGCTGTAAATAGGCATTTACTATAAAGTTACTATACATAAATATGTATTTGTACATTTATATGTTTATTGCAGTTACATTTGTTTAGTAAGTTTTGTGCTAGGGCTTCAAGCAAGAGATGCCGAAATTCATTATGTATACTGTTGGTTATGGTAACAAAAGGACGGGTTCGTGCCGATCTTTCATGTTCACATGTGTAAATAGTTTAATTTGCGTAAAGAAACTAATACTATCTACCTGCTTTCTATATTTTGTTAAATACTCATATGTCTATATCTACTTGCATATGCACGTAAGTAGGTATGGTCATAGAAATTTGCGAACTCTTTGTATTGAATGGGCTGGTTAAGGAGGATCATTAGTAGGTAGATTTTGTCATGCTTGTTGAGTATAATATGTTGAGTAAATAGCTATATTAAATGGACCTAAGGTGGCTTTATGTATGCGTCCAAACCACAACTGCATATAACATCTAAAAATCAATTAGTTTGGCCTAGGGTGTTCATCACCATCTTTTATAGTTTTAAATAATTCTTCGGATTTTGTAAGAATTTAATTCAAGTACATTAGAACTGGAATGTCCCCCCAAATCAATAAAATTCAATCCTCAGACTCGGACGGCTTGATTTTATACCGGCGCATAAATTCGTTCTACCAGGCACGCAGAAAAAATGCGTGCGCGGATGCTATTTGACAAAAATTTCTATTCGCCCCCTTGAGATTGAGATATGCCTTAGGTCGAATTACATATTCCGTGAATGGATGAAATTGGTTCCATTCCATGGAATAAATCGAAATTAGGTAGGTAAGTTTGATAAAGTCGATAGAACTGATACCAATTATGCCCGTTCTTCAAATCCTTATACGAGTGGTTTCATAATCCTCATATAACTCTGTTGAATTTTAGCGGCCTAGCATGAATACTTCCAGAGATATGCAACATGAAAAATCCCATTTGTATGTCAGGTGCTCGCACCTTTTCCCCTATCCCTCTTAATTCATCGATGGTTTTCAGTTTCTATTCTAAAGTTGGTTGTGATCAGTCAATCCGTTTAGAACGCAACTTAAGTTATGCATACATACACACATACAATATTTCAATCTTATACATTATATATGTAGTAGAGGCAGACGTCCTGTCTAAATGCGAGCTCACTGTCCCCCCTTTTACAACTCTCCTTCCAATCTTTCTTCGCCTTCACTCTATCTCCCCCCTTTTTCTCTTCATTACCCGCTTTCCTTTTACCCCGCCCCTCTTCCTCTATATCCCATTCGTATTGGCCCCTGTTAATTTAGGCATAATTCTACCCACTTACCAAATTTGAAGCAAAACGCACAATGCATAAGATATTTTTGAATGGATCGGTTCCCTGGTCCACTTCCCGGAAGTAAGAAATTGTGAATCTAAACAATTCTCGAATACACCTTAAGAAGTTAACTTCTTTCACGTGTACTGGCTACACGCGGTTTTTTTTTTACCCATTTATTGACCATATAATAATGGAAATAAATACTCGATTCAATGAGCATAGAATAATCTTCAGAGGGTTTTCTTCCATTTTATCAGTAAACCAGAGCGAAGTTATTGACACATTAATATTCAAACTTGGTCAGTTTTATGAGCCATACGTTGAACGTAAAAATATTGTGGCAGAAAGCAATTCATGGAGGACATTTTTAAAACGACAGAACCTTTCACCAAAAACTGCACTTGACGCACTTCAAGCTTGCGACAAAACGTCATTTAGTAACTTATTCAAGTTGCTTAAAATTTTTAATATATGCTTCATTTTGATAAATACTTATTTTGACTTATTTCCTAACTATTTAAGGAGCGGTTGAATGGTTTAACAATGTTGGCAGTTCACCGTGATGTACCAATAACACCAGACGAAGTCATTGAAAGATTGAGTGTTACGTAAAGAAGACTCAACTTCACCTTATAACAATCCAATGGAGTAAATTCCAAAAAAAAAAATTTCAACTAAATTAAAATACTTATGGCCAATTTGTTTACAGAATCGTAAAATTATCTAGAGCTCGCTTTAGTTAAATCTTAGTTTAAAATACGACACCACTTATAACGCAGCTTAAATTTTCCGGTTTGTTCAAAAAATAATTATATTTACTACTCGTTGTAATTGTACTTTTACGACATACATCTAAGCTGCTTGCATGTGCTGAATTGTCCGTTTACGACTAATTTTTCAAAAATAAATTAATTTTTTCAGGTTAGCCAATTCATGTCAAGAAATTGTAGGACTGACGTGGCACCATTTCCACGGTACCATCTTCACTTTCGCTGTCTGTATCATTATCATCACTAAACCAATTATTACCTGGCAGATGATACATTCTGGCCAAATTTATAGCAATTTATATTTTCCCTGACTGAAAATTTTGATTTCGATGTCTGTCAAAAATACGAATATTTTATAAATCTCGCCATAACAAGCTTGAATCACAAATTTTAAAAAATTAGTGACTAAAACTTTACTATGTCGTAGTCGGCGTCTTAAAAAACTTAAGGCTCTCTCAACAAACCCAATTTTGGCCTAAATCGAAATTCAGAAGCTTTAAAGCGTGTCGTATATTTAAATCTTTCTCAACAAATTTAAAACTAGTTGCTGCGTGTCTCATTTTTAATTTCACCCGAAAAAAATTCTTATCCTTCCCCCCCTTGGCAAAATCCTGGATACGCCACTGTCACTCGGTACACCAAACACTGACTCAGAGCATTTAGCGATCCTACACAAAAATTAGCATTGTCTTATTTTACAATATTTTATCGGAAACAAATTTATATTCATAAAAATTAATTTATTTTGGGTTAACGCAAATGACACTTTTTCGACACAAATCAAACAAATAAGCGTATTTACATTGGTTTGTTTTGCTTATCTGCTCTACTGTATACTGTGTGTTTTACTAAGTATGAACTCTATTTATAAGGTGATAAACATATGCGTTTTGCCATTTAAACTTCTTCCTCTTTTTAGTTTGCAACCCAAAAATTTAAAAACATGTTTTTGAAGTTTACTTCTATAGCGGCATGCATTTGGGAAAAGCTGTTACGAAATTGGAAGACAACAACCATATGAGTGTTGTTGTTGCGAAGCGGCAACGCTTTACAGCTTTACATCACAAAAACACACGCATAGATAAACACATAGCCTACTAGTAGTATAGATATTTATAAAAAAAATAGAATAAAAAAATATTGTTAGTTTAAAATGTTTTTAAAATGAACTAAAAACTGCAAAATAATTTCTCCTCTGCCTACATAGATTTTTCACCACGTAGAGCTTGTCCTGAACATATATTAGTGGAAATTCTCATAGGCATTACAGTACTTAGCAAGATTGATATGTATAAAAACATTTGGCGCTTGCTACATATATCGTGAAAAGATGATCTTTTTTAGGAAAGCTCATATCGGTAGTAAGATTTTTAGAAACTTATGTGAACCATCTATAGCGTGCGCCAATGCTTTTATACATTTCAATCTTGCCAAGTACTGTAATGCCTATGAGAATTCCCACTAATAAATGTTCAGGACAAGCTCTACGTGGTGAAAAATCTATGTAGGCAGAGGAAAAATTATTTTGCAGTAGTTCATTTTAAAAACATTTTAAATTAAAAATATTTTTTTATTCTATTTTTTATTTTATGCTTTTTAGTTGTGAGTTTGTAAAAATGATAGCATGACGTTCGTTAGTTAATCATCGGCGCCATCTGCACATTAGTAGATTATAGCATGACGTTCGTTAGTTAATCATCGGCGCCATCTGCACATTATTAGATTATAGCATGTTGTTCGTTAGTTAATCTTCGGCGCCATCTGCATTCAACCGACCGCAGATGGCGCCGAAGATTAACTATCGAGCATCATGCTATAATCCACTAATGTGCAGATGGCGCTGAAGATTAACTAACCAACATCATGCTATAATCTACTAATGTGCAGATGGCGCCGAAGATTAACTAACCAACGTCATGCTATAATCCACTACTTCCTATAATATCTGTGGCAATAAGACTAAACGACTAAACTCAAGATAGGACGATAAATGGGATTTATGAAATTAAGCAATATTTTTGATTTTTTTTTTCGTATAATGCATTGTTAGCGAAGCCTGAACGATGATCAAAATTCCAAAACCCCAGCTCAACTGCAAGTTAGTTCAAAATCCAAAGCAAAATCTCTGGAAATGAAACATTTCAAATATCTCTACCCGTGCGCCACCTATCGGATTTTTTTTTATTATTGTGTGGGGGCAGAAAACTAAACGCGTATGAAAATTTCAAGATTCTACCTCAACGGGAAGTTCGTTGAAAAACGAATTAATCGACATCGAAAACAGACCTTCGCGTTTCTTAAATAGAGCGACTCACGCGCCACCTAGCGGGTCCAGTTTTTTTTTGAGCTTTTGGAAATTGATTAAGTAACACACACGTAAAATATCAGCCAAATCGGTCCATAATTACGATTTTGAGTTTTTATTACCGCGGTCTCAGCCCCACCTAGCGGAATTTTTTTTTCCGAAATATTTTTTTCCGAATTTCATCGAAATCGAACCATAAATGCGAATTTTGGAAATATAGCGATCCACGCGCCACCTATCGTAATTTTTTTTCATAATATTGCATTGTCATCGGGACCTGAACTATGGTGAAAATTTCAAGACCCTAGCTCAACATTCAGTTGGTTTAAAATCGAATGCAAAAATCCGCGGACAGATACGACGAAAGCGACGTAATAAAAACATTTTAAAAATATGAGACGCTGTTCATTCGTTGCTCATGTGCGCATAATAAATTTTCTTTGGACAGGTAGAACGTTTCATAGCAATATCGTATAATTCTCATTCACTTTATTTGCTAGTTGATTGAAATAAGTACTTCTTTTTTAGCTGATGAAAGCATACTTACCTGGCGTAGAAGTTACTGCGATCATGAAGGCGGTTCCTCCGGAGCGAGGCTTGGCCATTGCACTTCGGCTGAGTTGACCTTCGCTAGCATTCCTAATGCGAATAACTCGTGCGTGTAATTTTTGGTAGCCGGGAATAGAGTTGGAAATTTTAGTTCATTGAAGTGAGCAGAGATTTCGAACTAGCTCATTTAGTTCGTTTTTAGTTCAAGTGTTTGTATTTGTTTCCCTTAGAAAATAACTGCTAAAACACGTCCAAAATATTGGGGGAGAAATTAAGATATGTATGCTTTTTGACATTGGTATCAATATTCCAGAGGCACATCTTTTGATACCATCCCCTACGCTTTTCAACTTGTTTTTGCAGTTGACTCTTCAAGGCAACAAATACCACCCTATGTACCGAAGTACAAATTATATAAATATATGTACATATATATGTATATCTAAACTGTTGACTAATGTTTCTATTAATATAATGAGCAGTAACACCAATATATGTAACTTGCATTTGTAGAAGATGTCCAACAATCCGTAGTTAAGCACACCGCAAATGCTTCTTGCAGCTCAGTTTGAATTTTTGGTTGTTATTCGCCGTTAACTTTAGGAATTAGGACTTCTGATAAAGTTTTCCTCGATGGTAAATTATAACCCTGACAATGCCTGACAATGGCAACAAATTTGATTACCTCTGGCTCTTCAACCAAACGCAGAGCATGGTGTCCCTAAGCGATCATTTTAACCAACTGGTTATTAATCTTTTCAACTGTTTTGTTAGTTGGGGCCTTATAAACAAAATTTGTGATTACCGGATGGGCGGCATCTGGCTGCTTCTTTTGTTGTGTGGTTTTCTCCACTTCCAATTCCTCCACGGTTATGTCATCTACCTCTGCCCATTCAGCAGTACTATTCAGGCTAACGAAAGGATGCCGGAGCCTCATATGGCGACCTAAGTTACCAACTGAGCGACCACTGAAACTTATTGCAGTTGAGCAGTGCCTACATTGAGCACGATTGTTACTTGGCTCTTTAAAGTGGTTCCAAACGATAGGTACTCCTTCCCCCAGGCATCTAAGTATATGTATGTACGGAAACAAATTATATGGAAATCAATTTACAACAACACATTTAAGTGCTGACAGTGGTTCCAGAAGTATCTTGACGATTTCGCTTTTTTATTTAATAATTCTCAATTTGTTAAGCAAAATTTGCGGAAAGTGAACTCTAAAAAATGCTGCTTTCGTTCAAAAATTTGAGCTTCAATTTAGTTAGTGCAAATTTTTGAATGGTTTAACAGCCATTTGGCACCTGTTTCACCTTTTATACATATATATAATACTTCTATATTGCTAGTAAAGAACTGTGAAGCATGTCAGACATTACAGTACAGACATACAATGAGAGAAGAAGACAAAATCTCGTTGGCGTCGTCAATTTTTTTGAATAAAAGGGGGTCAATGAAATATGTAGATATTACAAAGATTGAATTTCTTATTATTACTTGCACTAATGTAATGTACAAAAGTCAGCTTCGCTCTCACAATTTTTAAAAATTTAAATAATGCATTTTCTAACCATATTATTGACGATCACGTAGCCATAGAAACCCTATAAGCTCAAATAATAAATATATTACGGTTTATATTCAATATATTGACCTTTTCATGTTTAATTTACTCAACTATGGTTTTATACGCTGCTATAAAGTACAATTTGTGTAAAGAAGTCAGTGACCCCTGTCTACCCCTTCCATAAGTTTTTTTCGCCGCGCTGCTTCAATGCACTAACACTAATAAAACTCGCGCATGCGCACAACTTGCATTATAAGCATCTCTTGTAATAATGATTGACAAGCTTTCAGCATATTGGGAAGATACGATACTAGCAATATAGAAGTATTATATATATGCTTTTATATTCGTATTTTGGCTGCTTCTAAGAAATTGCGCAAGAAAATTTATTTACATTGCAATGTTGCCAGCATACGAAAATCTGGGTCTGGTTTGAATTCGCAATCCCTCATACAAGTAGGTCCTTTGTGTTCATTTAGTTAACGAGTTTAGACATCCAAATTTAAAACAAATAGTCGCGCTTTATGCAATTCTTCAGTTGTTCAAACACAATAAAAAATCTACCTACTAATGATCATCCTTACATGAGTATTTAACAAAAAATAGAAAGCTGGTATTATTATTTTGTGTATGTTGCTTTTCGCAAATTAAACTATTTACACATGTGAACATGAAAAATCAGCACAAACCCGTCCTTTTCTTACCATAATAAACAGTATACATAATGAATTTCGGCCCTGACATCTCTTGCTTGAAGCCCTATCACAAAACCTACCAAGCAAATGTAACTGCAATAACTGAGTCCGTTGATCTAAGGGCGGTGACCGCTGTGCCGCCTCGTAAAGAGATTTTCGTATCTAGGCTTCACTCGTCGTTAACAGAGAAGGCTATTTCTAATCATATCTGCTCTAAGCTTCGTCTTGCTCCCTCTAGTAAGGTTAGAGTATATAAATTTAATTTTAAGTATGAGAGAGACATTTCCTCATTTAAAATAACGGTTCCTGATTCCTTCCTAGAAAGCGTGCTCGACCCATCGTTTTGGCCGGAGCATACTGTGGTACATCTTTTCAACAGAAAATCGAATGCTAATAGTGTTTCAAAAAACTTAGCATCGAACGCTCCAATAGCGGTGAAATCGTAAGCCTCCTCGTTCACTACCAAAATGTACGCGGCCTACGATCGAAACTAAATACTTTTTTCTTGAGTAGTTTCGCTTTTACTGCGCAAATTGTCGCTCTTACGGAGACAAGGCTAAAGCCTGATAATTTTAATTCAGAGGTTTTCTCCAATAAGTACGTTGTTTATCGACGTAACCGCATGTCAAGAGCAGGTGGCGTCCTTATTACTGTCGATTCAACCTTTGTATCCGAGCTTGTAATATCACGGAATATTATTGAAATAATATAAAAGTCAATATGTTATGTACTTATATATATACATATATCTAAATTGTTGAGGAAAAAACCCTAAAAAATCCAAAATGGAAACCGGCCCAATGCTCATATTGAGATCTTCGAAATAAACTCCAAATTCATTTAAAAAAAAATTTAAAATTATAATTCTTTTTCAAAAACGCAGTCAAACTTCTATTTTTTGCACAATTCTATAATAAAAGTGAGATTCAAAAGTATTCATGGTCACTATTTTCGGGTAGCTCTTGAGATGCATCTAGAACATTTGTTTTTAACATATCTTGCATGTTCTATTGCAAAAAATAGTTCAAAATTAAAACTTTTCTGGAAAATAGGACAAAAGTTGTGTTTTTATAGAACTCTAAAACTTAATTTTTTTAAATGTTATGAAATTGGTACTTATTTGGTTAATTTCACTATATACGGTCCTAAAATCCCGAAAAACTGAAGTGTTTATGAAAAATTGTATTTGCTTTCAATTTTTTTCGATATGGCATCATTCTATGTGACCATTATATATGTTATAAGTCTAACTATGTTGTTGGTATATGTCCATGAAATTTAATTTTGTTTATTGAAATATTGACGGAATATGTGATGCGACTAGTACAAGCTAGCGGGATAAAAACGACTTTTTGATTTCAACATTTTTTTGTGGCTACATGAAAGAGAATACTTTAATTAAGAGATATTGTCACACTTTTATTGTTTTCTCTTCTTAACTCTAGAGTAACTGAATTAAGAACATAGGAAATCCTGCAATTTGTTCTGATTTTTTTCGAAAATTACTGTTTAACATTACGCTTCATATCACATTTAAGTAAACATTTTTACAAAATATTTTTGATGTTCCGTAAGCTTAGGTATACTGAATTTTTTAGTGGTAATACTTTAGGGGTTACATTATTTTTAGTATATTTAAAATGCTGGTACTGAGAAATTTTTTATTTTTATTTTTAACTTCAATAGAGAAAAAATCGAAGTACCCCGGGCCAGATCTTATGAATGTTATAGTCTGAAGTATCTTCTAATAATCCAAGCAAAAAACCATAGCGAATTTTTTGCTCATCAATTTTTTTAAATTTTTTTTCTTTTTTGATATTAAAAGTTTTAGTAATTCAAAACAATCAAATTAGATAAAAAAAAACGGAAGTCAGAGTGCTACAATTCGCAGATGCTGGGATACTGGGAACCTCATTACAAATAAAACCTGAAAAGTACAAAGCATTTAGAGAAGGAAATTCTCCATATCTGGAATTTGGTTCGTCCACGCAACTGATTTCGGATTATAAATCTAACACTATGGACCTAAATAGAAAACAATAAAGGAAGTCAATATGGCGCACTACATGTTAGAGCAAGGTAGTTGGACAAAAATATTTTCTGTTTCATTTATTACAATTATTTAATTTAACAATACATTTGCTTTTTTTTTTGTGTCGTCGGAAGCACTTAAATAAGAAATTCTTGGGTACACCTGATTCTTGAAAGTATAGACTTCGACTAAGGTCTTTTATGTGTTTGTAATAGCATAGTAAAGTTTTGAAATTGAAATGCGAAAAATTTCTTAATTACGTGTTTCCTGCGAGCCGTGTGATAAAACTAGAAGAAACAATATAATTAAATAAAAAAAAATCTTAACCAAGAACAACAAACTAGAAAACACAAGACATTTAAATAAGTTATCTTATGTAACAATGTTTTCTTAATTATCATCACGTTCATCCGATGAGTCACTTGTGGAGTAGTCATGAGCATCAGTGACATAATTATGAAAGCTGGAAACGGCTTGGTTATTTATCGACTCCTTTACATTATCGGGGGACAATAAAAATAAAACTTCTAGAGTTAGGCTGCCGAATCTTTTCTTTGGTATTTCTCTAAAACTGTTTACTAAGGGATCAGATGTTATAAGCAACATATTCATGAGATCTCTATTCGTGGCTTCACGTTTAATTTTCTTATTATCAACGTCAATTCTAATCTAAATATAAAATTTAATCATTGGATGTAGGATAATCCAAAATTTTGTACGGGGGTCGAAGTTTTCCGCCCAAAGCCTGTAATGGCTACAACTTTGTCAAAGACGAGAAATATGATAAGGTCTCAGGAAGGGAGATAATTGCAAAAAAAGTGATTTTCGGGGCCTTTAACCCCCAAAAAGGGGGAAAAAAACTCTGCCCAAAAAAAATTGCATAATTGCAATAAGTGACTACATATAAAACCAAAAATGTCAAAAAACAATTTTGTCCCGCTAGCTTGTTCTAATCGAACCGCTGTGCAGTGGTAAAATATATTGTTCTGAGCATTAAACTTTTGCATCAGGACTGGTCGAAGCCACCATCCTAAAATTTTTTTCTTCTTCATTTCTTGTATGTTGGTATATCTTCTTCATTAATATATTTTATACCACATCATTAAATTGTGCCTAAAATCCCTTCTTGAATAGAATGTTGCTGCAAGAGGAGCAGCTCACTGCGGTTAGAATTCAATGCATAGTAGTCAACCAATGGTGGCGGTAAGAAAATGTTTCCTGCATAATGTTACAAGGTCTTTTAATGGTAAGCTCGTACCATATTATTTATTTATTTATTTCAGTCATCGAAACAAAATTTCTTACAGACTATGACCATGTTTAGATAATTAATTAAATAGCGCAAATAGGCTTAACTTAAAAGAATAAAGACTATCGTTAAAATTAACTTGCGGAGCGAATTTGTTACAAAGACGAATGATTCTGGCTATCGGCTCATTATAAGTGTAAAGCGACTTATGTGAACCCTCCATAAACTTTCTGGGATTACGGAGATTTATATCGGATTCCTGTGTTCGAAAAAGAACAAATATTTCTGGGCAAACTGTATTACCGGATAAAATATTGTAAGCAAACAACAGCGACAGATATCGCACACTAAATCAAAAAGAGTCACAACTCAAAATCCGAGTAACTTTCAGTTAATTGCTTCTGGATCGCACAAAAGTGATTTGATTTTTAAAAACTTGACATCACTGTGCTCTTGAAAGAGTAACGATAATAGTAAAAAAGAATAATATTGTATGTATTGGCTGCACCACTTTTTATTAGGCAATCTATGCCAAGAAAGCGACCAAAAAAATTTTGAGTTGTGACTGTTTTTGATTTAGGGTGCGATATGACCTTCTATCTGCTAGAGATTGTAAGCCAAGGAAGTTCCTCCTTGATACGTAGCTTGGAATATCATTTTCAATAAACATTCTTCTCATAGCAAATGTGGTAAATTTTATTTGAATCATTTCTAATTTGTCAGAGTATTTTGTGTAGTATGGGTTCCATATGATCGCCCCATGTTCTAAAATACTCCTAACCAAAGCAATATAGAGTGTTATTTTAAACTTTTTCCTTAGCAGTAAGCGGTAAAGGGTTCTTACTATTTTTCTTACATACTAGATTACATAAATAAATATTGCTTACATTACATGTTTCTTTCATAACTAAATTGTTGAGCTCAAAATGGTTATATAAAAATTAAACTTTGTGAAATGCTCAGTTTTCGGTCATTTGAAATCTTTGCTATGCATTCATGCCGGATTTACTAAAATATGAAGCATCATTTTACTAACATTTTTTTTTTCATTTCAGAGTTGGGCATTATACCGATACGTTTTAATTTTGATAATAATTCAAATTAAATTTTATTGTAACAAAATTATTAAAAACTAGAAGGACCCGGCAGACGTTGTTCTGCTCAAATTTAGGGAAAAAATCGCACGATAAATAAAAAAGTTTGGAATATTTCGGTCCCTGGTCCACTTCCCGGAAAAAAAATTACCCCAAATTTTAGAAAAAGTAAAATACTACCTTTGTACCAAATTTGAAGAAAATCGCACCATAAATAAAAAAGTTTGGAATATTTCGGTCCCTGGTCCACTTCCCCGAAAAAAGTTAACCTCAAATTTTAACAAAAGTAAAAGTCTACCTCTGTCCTAAATTTGAAGAAAATAGCACAATTAATAAAAAAGTTTGGAATATTTCGGTCCCTGGTCCACTTCGCGGAAAAAAAGTTACCGCAAATTTTAACAAAAGTAAAAGACTACCTTTGTACTAAATTTGAAGAAATTCGTAGTATAAATAAAAAAGTTTGGAATATTTCGGTCCCTGGTCCACTTCCCGGTATAAAACTTTACATAAACACTCTCCGGACTAATACTGAGCTATCCTGTAAAAACAACCATATGAGTGTTGTTGTTGCTAAGCGACAGCGCTTTACAGTATGTAAGTAAACACACGCACAAACACACGCATTGATATTTATAAAAATAGCCGACGCTGTTCATTCGTTGCTCATGTGAGCATATTAAATTTTCTTTGGACAGCTAGACCGTTTCATAGCAATATCGTGTAATTCTCATTCACTGAACAAATCGGCTGTGGTGCTTAGCTGGAGCGGCCGTGGCTCGAAAGCACCGCGATCGAATTGGCATTAGGAAATGAAATGAAAAGAACGAAAACGAGAATCTCGTTATAATGTGGCCGTGTATTTATTGTGAAAAATATAATTGTACAAAAGAATTTAACCTTGGATAATTTGGCTGAGTTAGAAATTCCTGGGGTGGCCGTGAGGTGTTGACGCTGTGACGATCGCTGGAAAAGTAGGAGGTTGTCCAGTCGAGGACAACCGTTGAACGTGAAATTTTAGCCTCCGGTTTAAGGGGAGGTGAACCTACACATGCACACCAACATGCATGTATATGTTGCTGACAAAACATGAATATGCAGGCATGCACATACATGTGGGTGGATTTGTATGTGTGGTTGGAATGATGCGGAAAAGTGACATTAGGGTGGCCCATTTTTTCGGAATTTAGGCATCGGGCCTAAACATGCCGGCCCCCTTGCGATACGCAACATCTTGATCCGCCACCAGGATTTCCTCCCATGCCTCTCTTAACCTACGGACTTAAAGCTAGACTGGTTAGTCCCGCCGTGCGCCTTTGCCCCGCCGCCTTCAGTTGTTGTGCCTAGAGCTAAGAGAGGAAGAGACTTGAAAAATAAGGAGATGTTGCATATTTCTTGCCATAATAAATAGTTTCCATTTATAACGAAAAATTTATTTTTATTATTATAATTTTTTTTTATTATTATATTTGTTTTATTTTAAATCTAACCTAAAACTACATATTGGTCGCGCCGGAAAGCACCCACCCAAATATGGTGCTCTGGGCGAGCAGCGACCCGGATGACGACGGGAGGGTGCGTGTGATTAGGACGTCTGCATAGACGTCCCCCCCTAATACCATGCGGTACGGCGCGGCGACGAAGGACTGCGGGTCAGCCAGCCGAATATGCTCGTACGGAACAGCTATGCGCGCGTCGATAGTCTGGGCTGGGCTGACCCGCTGAAAATTCCGGACACACAGCGCGTGTGCCGTTATGGTTTGGTTGTTCCCATGTTTTCCGCGGATACGGAGGAAGCAACCGCACTCCCCGCCCGAGCGGGTCGTACGCAGCCCCAACTCTTCCGCCACGGTGTAGTCGATGACTGTGCGGGGGGAGCATGCATCAATGAGGACACGGATGCGTAGCAGTCCGCCCCCGGCTTCCAGCTTCACGACCGCCGTGGGCGCAAGAGTGGTCATGGGGCGCAACGGAGGGCCCACCCGGGAGAGGGCGCGATTGAGCCCGTCGCGGAAACCGGAAGTGGGTGGTAGTTGGCGCGGTAGGAGGGCCAATCTACCTTCGAAGTTGGTTGTGGTGCGGAGCTGGCGCGGCTGTGAGGCCAGTCTCCGCTGAGTGTGCATATGTTCGCTGTGTCGTTGGTTGACGTCGGTGGTGCGTAGCTGGCGCGGCTGGGTGGCCAGTCTACGCTTACGGCTGTTGCGATGTGCGCGGTGACGTGGTTGAGTCGGCGTAGCGTTGGGTACGGACATCCGCGCGCTCAGTCGTTCGCGGTTTCGCCGCTCGTGGGCGAGAAGGGGCCGGAACGGTAGTGAGTCCGTTACCCCTTCCGCCGGTCGGAACGGCCGTGGCTCCGGTACCGGCTCGACGATTTCGCCATCTTCGGGCGACCAAGCTGCCTCGGACGCGTGCAGCGAGAGCGCCTCTTCTTCGGTCGCCTCTTCTCGTTCGGCCTCTTCCATTTGTTGTGCCCAGCTTTTGTAACCCGTCGGGGCGGCGTGAGGCTCGTTTGTCGGCGCGTAGTGTGCGTCGGCGCCGATGGCGCGTGGGGGATCGTCCATCTCCAGATGGAGGTTGGTGTGGTGTTTTCCACCACATCGTCGGCACCTGGCATCGCTAGTGCACTCCCTAGAGCAGTGGACCATTGACAGGCAGTTGCCGCAAAGGCCCGCCCGGATTACCTCCCCAAGTCGCTGCAGGGGGGCCATCCCCTGGTATCGGGCGCATGCCAGTAGTGGATGGCTTTCGCCGCACGACGAGTCATGCTGCAGATACCGAGAAAGAGAGAAGAGAGAAAAAAAAACTAAGGAATTCGGTTAAATATTGATATGGGCGCCCGTACGCGTAGGGTGGCGAGCGCGATTATAATTGTGGGTTCATATGAATATTTTTTTTTTTTTTTCTTCTGCGGCCTTGCAAGTTTGCAGGCTAAGGCAACTAAAAGATTGGCAGACATCATTTTTGTGAAAGATTGCCGTACGGCACCGTCCCACCGGAACGCCTCCAAAGAAAATTTTATTGTAAGTAGAGAATCACCCTGTAGTGCGTTTTGCTATTTTTTTGTACCTACATATGTACATATATGTATTTATTCTGCTATGGTTCACTGGTGCTCATTAGGGCTGCGCACACAGCGACATTTCCGCTTGGTCGGTACTGACATTCGGTACCGATCCGGGTAGAGAGTGTGAGGTTTTGTGTTTCCGAAAAAAAACAAACCCAAAATCAAACTAGTAAGGAAGTCTAAGTTCGGGTGTAACCGAACATTAAATACCTAGTAGTGATCTGTTTTGGTATCCTAATTTACTCAGGTCTATTATAATACATACCTGAAAATTTGTTATAAAGGCAACTGATTGTTTTCGATAAAAACATTTCTATTGTAAGTGGTAAATTAAACTATCACTAAATAACAAAATATAAATAGCTTTCCCCATGTTCATGAAAGGTATGAAAATAAAAAAAATTAATTAAAACTAGTAAGGAAGTCTAAGTTCGGGTGTAACCGAACATTAAATACCTAGTAGTGATCTGTTTTGGTATCCTAATTTACTCAGGTCTATTATAATACATACCTGAAAATTTGTTATAAAGGCAACTGATTGTTTTCGATAAAAACATTTCTATTGTAAGTGGTAAATTAAACTATCACTAAATAACAAAATATAAATAGCTTTCCCCATGTTCATGAAAGGTATGAAAATAAAAAAAATTAATTAAAAAAAGGCAGTAGGGTGTTAACTACTTGTCCGTATATTTTGCGTGTTTGCTATCCGATTTGCGTAATTTTTGGCAGGAGTATACTATATACTATTGGGAAGCATCTCACTAACTTTCATTGAAATACCTTCTTGAAATTTCAAGCAATTGCTTTTGAAAATAGCTGACCTTTTATGCTAAAAAGTGGGCGGCGCCACGCCTACTTCACCAAAATCCACAAAATTTTTATACAGTTCTGTTTTGCTGAAAAAGCTTGTTATGTGTGTAAAATCTTATTTATATAACTTATACAATTAAGGAAATATCGCGATTTTAATTTTACGAAGAAATTTTTTGGAACTGTGTTCAAAAAGTGGGCGTGTCCATTCACCGATTTTGTTAATTTTTTCAGCAAAGAGTTAGCTTTATATGTTGAACACTTTCTCTAAATATCGTTTCAATAAGTCAATTTTTACCGGAGTTATGGCATGGAAAGTTTTGTGGAATAATCCCCCATAAAGGGGCGGGGCCACGCCCATTTTCCAAAAATTTGGTGCTTTCGACTTTCTTTGCCCACGAACACTTTAGGGGTGAAATAGAAATGATATACAGCTAGTTTAAGCAAAGTTATAGCATATTCAATATATCCATGATCCTTTTCAAAATCTTTCGTATAAAATTGTGCCTGGACCTAATCCGATTTCGCTAATTTTTTTTCGAATTATTGCCTGTACTAATAGAAATATGTGTGCTGAATTTTATTTGCCTATCTTGAGCGGTTTTTGATTTATGATTAATAATATTTCCAAATTTGACTTAATCAAAAGAGGGCGGTGCCACGCCCTTTTTTAAAAATTTCTTCAGAAATTTATTTTTTGCCTTAACGCTAAGGTACACACCAAATTTTATCCTTATAGGTGTATTATGTACTGAATAATCACTCTTTTTGTATTTTCGAAAATATTATATATATAGAAAGTGGGCGTGGCTTTTAACCGATTTTGCCTATTTTCAATAGCGTTCAGAGATAAGTAAAAAGGAACCTGCATACCAAGTTTCATTGAGATATCTCAAGATTTACTCAAGTTATCGTGTTTACAGACGGACGGACGGACGGACGGACGGACGGACGGACGGACGGACGGACGGACGGACATGGCTCAATCAATTTCTCTTTTCCTCCTGAACATTTTGATATATATAAGTCAATATCTATCTCGATTCGTTTATGCCGTTACATACTACCGTTAGGCGAATGAAGTTAATATACCTTGTGTGCGAAGCACTACTAGGTATAAAAAGGCAGTAGGGTGTTAACTACTTGTCCGTATATTTTGCGTGTTTGCTATCCGATTTGCGTAATTTTTGGCAGGAGTATACTATATACTATTGGGAAGCATCTCACTAACTTTCATTGAAATACCTTCTTGAAATTTCAAGCAATTGCTTTTGAAAATAGCTGACCTTTTATGCTAAAAAGTGGGCGGCGCCACGCCTACTTCACCAAAATCCACAAAATTTTTATACAGTTCTGTTTTGCTGAAAAAGCTTGTTATGTGTGTAAAATCTTATTTATATAACTTATACAATTAAGGAAATATCGCGATTTTAATTTTACGAAGAAATTTTTTGGAACTGTGTTCAAAAAGTGGGCGTGTCCATTCACCGATTTTGTTAATTTTTTCAGCAAAGAGTTAGCTTTATATGTTGAACACTTTCTCTAAATATCGTTTCAATAAGTCAATTTTTACCGGAGTTATGGCATGGAAAGTTTTGTGGAATAATCCCCCATAAAGGGGCGGGGCCACGCCCATTTTCCAAAAATTTGGTGCTTTCGACTTTCTTTGCCCACGAACACTTTAGGGGTGAAATAGAAATGATATACAGCTAGTTTAAGCAAAGTTATAGCATATTCAATATATCCATGATCCTTTTCAAAATCTTTCGTATAAAATTGTGCCTGGACCTAATCCGATTTCGCTAATTTTTTTTCGAATTATTGCCTGTACTAATAGAAATATGTGTGCTGAATTTTATTTGCCTATCTTGAGCGGTTTTTGATTTATGATTAATAATATTTCCAAATTTGACTTAATCAAAAGAGGGCGGTGCCACGCCCTTTTTTAAAAATTTCTTCAGAAATTTATTTTTTGCCTTAACGCTAAGGTACACACCAAATTTTATCCTTATAGGTGTATTATGTACTGAATAATCACTCTTTTTGTATTTTCGAAAATATTATATATATAGAAAGTGGGCGTGGCTTTTAACCGATTTTGCCTATTTTCAATAGCGTTCAGAGATAAGTAAAAAGGAACCTGCATACCAAGTTTCATTGAGATATCTCAAGATTTACTCAAGTTATCGTGTTTACAGACGGACGGACGGACGGACGGACGGACGGACGGACGGACGGACGGACGGACGGACGGACGGACGGACATGGCTCAATCAATTTCTCTTTTCCTCCTGAACATTTTGATATATATAAGTCAATATCTATCTCGATTCGTTTATGCCGTTACATACTACCGTTAGGCGAATGAAGTTAATATACCTTGTGTGCGAAGCACTACTAGGTATAAAAATTCAGAAAAAACCCAAGAAAAAAATTTTTGAAACGCAAAAAAAACTTTTTATTTTTTGAACTTTTTTATTTTCTTTTTGAATCGGCACGGTTGCCGAGGTGTGGGACGAACGTAGATTTCGTCCCCCCTTCGCCCGCAGTAAGCGGTCCCGATTTTTCGGCATGTCGGGTTTTGGTACCCGTTGACCAACATCCGTAGCATCACTAGCGCGCTGGCGGGATCATCATCAAACCTTCAATTGAACCACACATACATACATATATGGTCACTCACGCTTTGCTAGCGAGTCGCCAAGCAAAGCTCGCGACCGAAAAAATATGTATTACATACATATTTACATTTACTCACTCTGGCAGGTGTTTGCAAAGAATACGTGCAAAAAAAGGGCAAATTCATTGTTCATTTTTTCTCTGCTAGCGTAGTAGAGAAAAATGACCCAATTCATTATTCTTACTTTTTCCGGCGCGCGTGGTCACCAGCAGTAGCAGAGGTAAGTAAAATTTGTAATTATACATGAAAATTTTGTGTCTAACCTTATTATACCTTTCATGAATATGAAATGGTATTATAACTTTGGTCCGATGTTTGTAAGTGTGAGAACAAGAAGAGATAGACCCACCATTAAGCATACCGAAATGATCAGGGCGCCGAGCTGAGTTGATTTAGCCATGTCCGTCTGTCCGTCCGTCCGTCTGTTTGAACGCAAACTAGTCCCTCAGTTTTAGAGATATCTCGATGAAATTTTGCAAGCAGGCGTTATTTTTCATAGGATTAATCATTTGTCGGAACCAGCAAGATCGGACCGATACAACGCATAGCTCCCATACAATCGATTGTTCCGATAAACGGGTTTTGGCCTATAACTCTTGCAATTAAAAAGCTATTAGAGCGAAATTTAGCAGGTTTAGTACATATTATATGCGTAATGTGTGTAGTGAAAATCACCTAGATCGGATCAACATAACATATAGCTCCCATATAATCGATAGTTTCGATAAATGGGTTTTTGGCTATAAATATTGCAAATAGAAAGCTAGAAACGTAAAATTTTGCACGTTTGGTACTTATTATATATGTGATGGGTGTAGTGAAAATCATACAGATCGGAGTAACATAACATATAGCTTCCATGTAGGACACTTAAAAGAGATACGCGTATTCATGAAAGGTATAAAGCCTTCGGCACAGCCGAAGACAGCTCTTTCCTTACTTGTTTTTTCTTTCTTTTCAGATCGGCATGGACACATGAAGGCAGATTTGGTGGATCGCCTGGACGCACATGGGCATATTGGCAGGATTGGGGTAAGTTTTATTCGCGCTGCCCAAAATACTGTATCGTTTCGGTAGCACATGCCTTTGAGACACATTTGCATGGACATATACATACGTGTATAGATTTGTGCAAATATTAATGTTTGGTTTTGTTTTCTTTTGCAAGTTTACATGCTTATTGCCTTCGCTGTTGAACACATGCTACATTCACCCTCATTAGAATCTACAGAGTATACTTCCGAAAGCATGATTACTGTACACCCATGATATCCAATGTCAAATCATCAGAATATTTGACTGAAATAATGGGCGATGCCTCGATAAAAATGAAAAACAACATTATATTACCACGTCCGCCGCCGCTGCTCAACATTGCAATGGATGCTATTACAAATTGAAACAATATACACATTTTGAAAATTTCCGTGCACAAACTGTTGAATATTGTGCAATGCCGTTGACTGTGGAGCATACACAACGTGAATTAGAAACAAAAAGTGGCAGTGGCGGCACATTAACACCTTCAAATGATAACAATAACTCACCTTAAAGTGTAGCGACACGCACAATTGTGCCAGAAATGGCTAGTAAAAACCGAACTTAATGGCCAGCAACGCATGGGTGGTAGCACTGACGGTGTACCTGGCGAAATGATTGATAACTTACATGTGATGGAACAAACGACAGTATGGGACCACCTGCCTTTATAATTTCTGACTTCCATTATATATATCCTGCACCGCCACAATATGGTGGCATGCCTGAAGAGTATTATGCATACGGCTATGATCCCGCAACCATGCATCCACCAACTGCAGCACTTATGACAGCTGGTTATTATATGTATCCCCCACCAGGTGCAACGCCAACAGCTTTTGCACCAACACCAAATAATCTTTATATGCAAACAGCACCACCCTTGCCACCACCTCTTATAACATCTGCACCTCTGCATCCAGGAGCACCTCATGTTACAGGTGGCCAATTTTATACGCGTAATACCCCATTCGCGGGGCCGTATACCAATAGCTACCAACACTAACGAAGCTAGTGGTATCCAAAATAATTCACAGCACTCACAAGCACAATACGAGACTCCAAACAATCGTAAACGAAGTTGTGGACATAGCCAACGTATGCAGCGGGGCGGCCGTATTAATTGGGATGCGAAGAAATCTGTTGAGGCTAGTGTGGATTTGCCAACCCTACTTGCTGGCATAATGCATCTGGGTAATATTAAATGCATACCACAAAGTAAGACAGGCAGCGAGGATGATGATGGCTGCGATATTTATCATAATGATCTACATCTCTATGTTAATAATAAAGAATGCAGAATATTCGTGAGAAATTGTCCAGCGACAAGACAAAAGGCAGCAAAAAGGGAAGCTCAGAAAAGGAGCTAGCGATATTATAGGGTCATCTACATTAGTGACCGAAAAGCGAAGTTTCGAACCTCGAATCCAACAACGTTTTGTTTTGAGGGAGTTAGAAGATATTAATTCTCCCTCGCTCTTAACCCACCCTACCTGTTAATGGTTCACGCTTGTTTTCCATTAACCCAATTTTTAATCTTTTACATACTTACCATCGCATAATTCTACATTTCACCATCAAGAGAAATAACTTCTACCACGTCATATTACAATATTCCAAATAACAATATTATTTCATTTATTAATTCTTCAATTTAAGTCTAAAGACTAATCTTCAAGTTATTAATTGACGAACGCATGAGTTACAAATTTAGTTCTTCAATTTTTCATTTACATCATTAATTAAGTCTAATCATTCCGGTATTAATTCTTAAACGCGCGAAAACCCATAGGGATATCTGAGCGTATTATATGTCTTTAGTTACAAAAGAAAATAGTATTAATTTCAATGTGGTTTTTTTAGAAATTAGGCCACGACGAACCAGCTATAAAACGTAAAACTTACGGATTTCACCGTCCGCCCTCGTTTTGTTTATAAAAATTAAACATGCTAATTTATATATTTGCTCACATACATATGTATGTACAATGTAAAAATGTAACAATGTAAATATGTAAGAAGCGTGTGAGTTGTTCACCAGCAAAACGCTGTGTTGGCCTGAGTATACTTATGTACATACATAAATTAAGCAAGTGATCAAGAAAAGATTTTATATGTTACTCACCGATGGGCCCAGCGTTGACGATGTTGTTGATGTGGCGTCGAACAGGTTCGACATTCTAAAGGGATTCGTTAGTGTTGTCGAGCTAGCAAACAAAAGCTTCGCTCTTTAGGCTAATTCGTCGGGGTTGGCATAATTTTTATGTTCACCTGCACATAGATATACATATACAACAAGCATCGGCGCTTCATAGATCTTAAGATCAGACAAACATGTTACGCTCTTCACACAGACAGGTTGCGATCTTTGCCTACCAACCGATTTATAGCGCAGTTAGCCAAAAAACGAGTTGCCGCACGTCATTGCTGTCACTCGCATCTACATATCGCACCCTAAATCAAAAACAGTCACAACTCAAAATTTTTTTAGGTCGCTTTCTTGGCATAGATTGTCTAATAAAAAGTAGTGCAGCCAATACATACAATATTTTTCTTTTTGACTATTATCGTTACTCTTTAAAGAGCACATTGATGTCAAGTTTTTAAAAATCAAACCACTTTTGTGCGATCCAGAAGCAATTAACTGAAAGTTACTCGGATTTTGAGTTGTGACTCTTTTTGATTTAGTGTGCGATATGAGCGATTATTGTAACCCGCAGTGGCAACGTAGAAATCAGCTGTTTTCAATTATTTACATTTGTTTACATTTTGTATAATGTTGCCATCGATCAGTTTTCATGCAAGTATCCACTTATCAATTTACAGTTTTTCACTTTTTAAAAGGTCGCAACTAATATTAAATATGTATGCCTAGTTAATTTTTTCATTATTTACCACTTTTAGTATTAATTCCGCGTTATTTTGATAATATTAGAAAATGTTTTAGGAATTTTTTGTAATAACTGCAAACGGGCTATACTCAGCATACAAACATATTAATAGGCAACTCTGTTGCTTGAGAGAGCAATCAGCTGACACGGTTTTACGTAAAAAATCAAATCAAATCAGATTTTTACGTACGGTATTGCGTCAGCCACGGGTTTCGGTAATCGCTTACATTGATTCTCATAAGATAGGTTGGATCAGCTGACACGGTAACTCGTCAGCTACGGCAACTCGTCGTTCGCTAACTGCACTATTAGTCGTTGCTGAACAATTGGCAAAACAACATCGAGCATACTTGTCGCATATTTGCGCAGCGAATGTGAAAAATATGTATGTACGTACGTATAACTGGCGGGAGTAGTAAAAATTATAGGGGTAGTATGAAAAAAAAAAAATTAATAAAGCATTAAATAAAAATTGCAAAGGGATTCATCATCATAAAATATTTGCTTGCCATTTTGCGCATATGTACTTGCATGTTGCTGTCTAACAAGCGAATGACGCGAAAATCAATTTGTTTGAGCGATCAGAGCGCTCTCACTAATACGCATGCATTTAAAAATCTGCCGATGCTTGATCTATGGGATGGACACCACTGTTGTATATCAAAGATGATCTTTGGTTGTATATACACATATTACAGGGCAATTCCGCATCTTGCGAAGATTAGAGAAGGAATTGGTAATCACCACCTAGAGAGTAATATATGTATGTATATACCAAAGATGAGATAGAGAGTAAGAATACGTGTGATCAATTGATCTATGGGATGGACACCACTGGAATAAAGCATGTTATCAAAAATTGTTATTTAGCGAATGGGAATGCACGGCTGTAAAAACAACAGACGCGAGCATTTGCAAATCTGTTTGATTTCTGTAGACCCATTGACCACATGCACATGGATGGACGGGAATGGTTAACATGAAAGGCCGGGAAAGTCTCTGGCGACATATTGCACGGAATTGATAGCTTTTGTTTAGTCTGAATTATTGTGCATTATCCTGTAAACCACATACACCTAAAAATTTTAATTTTTATTAAGTCAGGAATTTTAGTACCTAACTGTTATTTACATGCTAGCTCACTATGAAGTTCTGTGTAATTGCAATTTTTCGCATATTATTAAATGTTTTCCGAGCCGAAAGCGTTTTATCGTATTTTATTTTTACTACTTATTTGAAAACAAACTGATAGGATATGATTTGGATATGGATTTTTTCCGAATTCGCCGTGCGGCTCAAACCATGGCGAAATAAATAAGGTGAACGCACGGCGAAAAGCGAAAAACCCCTCATATGTTTGCTTTTGTTTTTGGTAATGAGTTTGTCAAATCCAGGGTGACAATTTGATTTTTTGGTTCATAAGCGTAGAAAGAAACGGGGGTGAGACGGGCCTACTCCCCAACCACACGGACAACTAATGTTAGCTTTACCATAGTCTGTTATCTATTAGATTTTAAAATTTGAAATTTGTAGTATAAAAAGAGTTTTAAGCCGTCCAGCAAGCGAAATCAGCTAAACTTTCCATAGGCGATGGCATACAGAAAAATGTTTTAGGAGCTAGCCTTGCTTTTCTTAAGTAATCAGCTTAAACATGTATGTGGAACAAGAAATAAACCCCACAATGAAGTGAAAACAATTTTCAGTTGTCACCAGTATTAAACATAAATGGGTCATAGAAATTCTGGAGAAATAAAGATTTTAGTACCAGGAATAAAACCACTAAAGTCTGTTTTTGAACTTGCATATAACAACTTTTATTTTGTAATATCAGCCAATGTAAATAATAGTTTACGAATGTTCAATAAACAACTTTTTTTTAACAAATCAGAAAAATACTGACGTAACAGTTCAAGGCCCGCATAACTTTATGGCTAGCTAGGAACCATTCTGTATACATTTATGGTTCAATTATAATTGCATAGCATAGCAATACATTGCATGGGATCTGTCATTTTCGATATCTGTTGAATTGGTTTTACATGTATTCGATTATAAAACGCATGGAAACCCACAGCATAGCATAGAAGTCTGTTGAATTTTGATTTCTATGTAACTCAACATACCTACTGTCAAAGCTTTTGCTTATTATTCTTATAATATTTACTAAAAAACAAATAAAAGCGTTGTAATTGACGAAGAAAAGCTGAAAGAATGTGTGCGAGCTCATGAAATTCTGTATGATTTTGAGGGGCTGTGCGTTGTGCGAAGTATAATCAACATTTTCTTTTATGTGCTGTGTATTGCTATGCTATGCCCTGCTATGCAAGCATAACTGAACCATTACTTGTAGTTATTCTTTTGTAAGGCTGACTAGAAAAGTAGGTAAAATCATAAATAAAATTTGGGAAAATAAACTTGGTTTTGCTGGGCTTGGTGACAATGGATACTTAAAAAATTCTACAAAAACTGAGTTCATTTGTTATTTAGACAAAGTTATATGTAAATGATTTTAAGTTCTTGAGTCAGTTTAAACTGTTATGTAAAGAATGAGTTCAAAATACAAGATTACATTTTTGCTTTAACATTATAGCATGCATGCACTGTTAAGTTCTTTTACTAGAATAAAACAAATTGACTAGACCGGCTGCAGCACAATTATAATACAGCACAAAACAAAGCAAAATGTATTATATTATTTGGGTTTAAACATATTGCCCCTGTTGCTCGAAAGCCGCATACGCCCATAGTCTTTTGTTTTGTTTACAAATAAAATTTGTTTTTTCTTTTCATAAATTCAATATGTATCAACAATTTGTTTGCAAATACATATGTAGAACTGGGACTACTTCCCAGGATAGAGAAGCATACAACTCCTGCTAGCCCGCGTAACCTTTTCCTGACGTTGATTTTAATTGAAACAGGTCCTCTGATTCCACATTAATAAAGCCACGCACGTACTCTGCCTTCGAGCTTATGCTATCAACCGCCATGAACTACACTTTCCCTAAACGCTCACTCCTAGAATAAAAACGTCGAATATACTCATTAACATGGCCTATATGTTTAATTGAAATTTTTGTTTAGCAAAAATTTTCATTTTTCAAATATAAACAAAAAATAATTTATGACAATAAAATGACGGCCTCATTATTACGGCGGAAAAAACGTTAAATCAGCTGATAATTTTCTGCCACCTTCTTTAATTAGCCTTGGCTCAAACCAAATGAACCGAATGTTAGAAAAGAAGTTACACTGGTGCATGATCCAATAACACAGGTCGTGTTGATAGACCAGCTGATTTTTATTTTTTTCTCGAATTTTGACAATCAAACCATTTTTCAGTACGATTTTGACTATAAACTCATAGATTACAAAAACAAAATACATGTAAAATTTTTGTGTGTTTGTATGTTTGTCGAGCTGCTACGACCTGTTATTGTTGGATCATGGACTGGTGCTAGAAAGTACACCGCTAACAATTTTAGCCTAAATTTAAAACTTCTTGGGGTTACATATATGACCAAACCAAATTTGGTATAGAAGTAAATTTAAGCCGGTTGTCATACAAATGCGCCTAATAAAAATTATTTAAATTTTAAACCGAAAATGTTCTTAAATTTTTTGGTTTTTTTAAAAAATGTTGGGACCCGAACCGACGTGCTCCAAATCAGTGCGCAATGCTCTACTCATGAATGTACACATATTCTCTGTCTATACGAATTTTGTTTTATTTTTGTTTATCCCAGTTAAGTTTTAAATCTAATCCGCACAAAATTGAGAATTTTTGTAGGTAAATGAAAGGTTTGGAATTTATTACAAAAAAGTTTTAAAAATTGTGAATGACTTGTTTAAAATCCAGGCTCAAATATTTAGCCGTGTATTAAGCCGTTTAACTGTTCCCCTAGAAGACTATCATAGGGAGAAAAAGCAGAATTACAAACAATTTTAGACAAGTATTTGAAGAAAGGATATATTCGTCCAAGTGAATCAGAGCTCGTTTCACCAATAGTGTTAGTCAAGAAAAAGACAAGGGAACTCAGAATGTGCGTTGACTGTAGGAAATTAAACAAAGTCACCGCGAAAGACAACGACTATACCCCTCATTGATGACTTATTAGATAGACTAGTGAATAAAAAGTGGTTCACTAAGCTGCACCTGAAAAATGGGGTTTTCCACGTTTTTGTTGAAGAAACATCCATAAAGTATACAGCGTTTACAACACCATTAGGTCAGTTCGAGTTTTTGCGAATGCCCTTCGGGTTAAGAAACGCCCCCGCTACGTTCCAAAAGTTCATAAATAAAATTTTTTCCGAAATGATATGCAATGGCGAAGTGACTGTATATCTCGACAACATTATGGTAACCACGGAAACGGTAGACTAGCACCTACGCATTTTACAAACAGTTTTTCGTTGTTTAGTTCAAAATAAGTTAGAGTCAGGCGCGTAGCCAGAAAAAGAATTGGGGGGGGGGGGGCTTGGCCAAAGTTTCAGTAAATAAGAATTGCGTGTAAATACACACATATGTAAGTTAGCGCATTGCACAGCTGCAGAACCAAAAACAGCGTTTGGCAAATTCCGTAGAATCATTCCCACATTCTTGGTTGTTTGTAATTAGATCTCAAAGCTGCCAAGCTGATCGACAATTCATCAGAATGACTCCCACGCCTGTCTTGCCAGACGGACACCCGATAACGTACGTGACTTTGAGCAGCTTGCGACGATGCAGCCGGCAATGCATTCACACCAACACACACATCCACCAATCAGCAAGCAGCTACAAACCGCAAGTAGGAACTAGGGCACTAGCGTAGATCATAAGAAAATAATGTTTAGTTTTAAATTGACATTGAGCAAATAAAGATACATTTTATTAAGTGGCGCCCAACTGGCAAAGAACCATTTTAACCCGTCAATATCCCTTACGGCAAGGACACTAACTGGAGGACAGCAAGCAGTACCTGGAAGGATCCAAGGAGAACCCGCTCGAATACTATAATGCTATAACATACAATACTATTGTAAGTAATTGTTCGATTTTTCGTGTGTGATCCAGTGAAATAAGTGCAAATAAGAGAAACATTTGCCTGTTGTGCTAAGGAAAAAATATAAAAGTGGCTATTTGTTTGTACCGTAGTTTTGTTTTTCTAAACTAAGATGAGCGTAACCAGGGAGCAGGTAATTGAGATTTTGAGACAACAAAATGAACAGAATAAAAGAGAATTTAATGCCCAGTTAGATGAGGTTATGCAGACACTTCGGCGCTTAGAGCCGCCATCTGCGGAAAATTATCTTCCAGTGACAATAAATCCAGTTGTAGTTAACAGCAAGACGAACGAATTTAATAAAATCCTTGCAAGGATTTAAGGGGGATACCGTATCCTATCCGGCATGGCGTTCCGCAGCGGAATTCGCCATCGGCTACTATACGGAGGGTTCGGAGCAATATTATATTGCTATGGGTATCTTTAGGAATAAGATAGTAGGCTCTGCGAACGCAACGCTCGCTTCCTTTTCAACTGCACTGAATTTTAAAGCAATAATAGCTAGGCTGGATAAAGCATACGCGGACAAAAGACCGCTACATGTTTTGGAAACAGAGCTCAGTGTCCTAAGGCAGGGAAATATGTCACTCTGCCAATATTATGATACGGTTGACAAGCAATTAACGCTCATAACGAATAAAAATATAATGACCCATTCAAACAATAGGGAGCTTGCCTCCGCGCTCAATGATAAAGCTAGGGTAAATGCATTAAGAGTATTAAGCGGCCGTTGTGCGACATCCTATTTTCGGCCAATCCTAAAGATTTGCCTACCGCACTGGCTACTGCACAGGAGTTAGAAAATAACCGTATTCGTTACGATTTCGCTAGAACATTTGCGGTTAACAGTGTAGCAACTTCAGATAGCCCAAAGTTTCAGAACAATTATCCGGGTAATCCCCAAACGCTTAAGGACACTCCTAGTCCCATGGATGTGGACCGCGGCTCCTCTGCTTTCCGACGTACAAAACAGTCCAACCAGGGCTATAGAAAGGAAAATGCATCGGGAAGGTATCCCAAAAGGGATGCTAATCAAATCGCAAAAAACGGAATCGCGAGCAAGAGTATTCAGTAAATTCCCGGAAGCCGAAGGTGCAACGTACCAATCATCTGAAGGCATCCCAAGAGGTGGAGCCACCAGAAAAAGTTACTGTGGACCGTGACAGCGATTCGGATATCGAGACCGCATCCAATTTTGCGATGGAAGACGAAATTAATTTTTTAGTGTAAGGTCGCTCCTACCCTACATTACCAAGAACGCGTCGGAGGGGCGGGAGCTTAGGTTGTTAATCGATACAGGAACCTCGAAAAACTATATCAAACATTTGAGTTTCCTAAAGGGAATTATCCCTGTGGAGAGACAGTTTAAGGTCAAATCAATAAATGGGTGTAATCTCATAGAGAAAAAATGTAGGGTCTTTATTTTGGGAAGGATCTCAACCTTTTTTATTCTTCCAAACTTGGAAAGCTTCGATGGTATAGTAGAATATGATTTCCTAAAAGAAATTGGAGCTAAAATTGATACGAAATCAGAATATTTGGTTTACGGGGGTGGTAAGGAAAAATTAAACAACGTCAATTGTGAGCAAGTAAACTCCATATGTTTGGATACGGACTCGGTCCCAGCTCTCGTGAAAGACGAGTTTGATTCCATGATTAAAAGGAATTCGAAGGCCTTTGCCGAACCTAACCGTGCTTTACCATATAATACTATGGTCAAGGCTAAAATTCGTACCACTTCCTCGGAACCGATCTACACACGATCTTACCCATACCCGGTTTCGGCGGCAGGATTTATTTATAGGGAAATAGAAACATTGTTGAAGGACGGCATTATTAGGAAGTCCAATTCGGCTTATAATTCCCCGGTTCATGTTGTGAATAAAAAAGGCCTGGATGAGTACGGTAAACAAAAGCTCCGCATGGTGATCGACTTTGGCAAGTTAAACGAAAAAACGATCGCGGATAGATACCCTATACCAGATGTTTCTACCATATTGGCAACTCTGGGTAGTTCTAAATTTTTTACCACTTTGGATCTAAAATCTGGTTTCCACCAGATAATCCTTAAGGAGAAGGACCGCGAAAAGACAGCCTTCAGCATTAATAATGGCAAGTATGAGTTTAATAGGTTGCCTTTCGGGTTGAGAAATGCGCCCGAAAAGTCTCATATTCAACACGTCAATGGGATATTAAGCAAATTGGAGAAGGCTGGAATGCGAGTTTCAGCAGAAAAGACTAAATTCTTTAAGAAGGAGGTTGAATTTCTTGGTTTTGTGGTGTCGCAAGAAGGAATAAAAACATGTCCAGATAAGGTTAAGGACATAATTGACTATAAGATGCCGGAGACACTTCGAGCGTTGCGCTCTTTCCAGGGTCTCTCAGGATATTATAGGAGGTTTATACGGGATTATGCGTCTGTCGTCAAACCATTAACAAAGTATCTTCGGGGGGAGAATGGCCATGTGTCATCCCACATGTCTAAACATACCAAAATAGTCCTCGATGACGAGGCCATTCAAGCGTTCAAAAGGGTAAAAAGCATTTTGGCATCGGAAGATGTTTTGCTGTTTTATCCGGATTATAACAAAACATTCGAACTGACAACAGACGCTTCCTCCAGCGCTCTGGGCGCGGTACTATCCCAGAACGGGCGGCCAATCACAATGATTTCAAAAACTCTGTCAAAAGCAGAGGAAAATTATGCGACCAATGAGCGCGAGCTTTTGGCTATAGTGTGGGCCCTTAAAAACCTTCGACATTACTTATACGGTGTTAAAGACATCGTGATATTCACAGATCATCAGCCTTTAACGTTCGCCATTTCGAACAAAAATCCTAATACCAAAATGAAACGATGGCGAGCGTTCATAGAAGAATTTTCGCCAAAATTTTGTTATAAGCCCGGCAGAGATAACGTCGTAGCAGACGCTCTGTCTCGTCAGTTTGTGAATAACATGAGTGATACAGATGCTACAGCACATAGCGAGTCATCACTCTCCAACACAATTAAAACTATCCAGTATCCAGTAAACCAATTCAAGAGACAATTCATTTTAACAAAGGGGGATCATTACCACCAAAGTACAAAAATTATTTTTCAGAAAAAAATTCGTTATACCATAAATTACGACACAATAACAAATTTGTTGCAAAATCTCCAGAAACTTATAAATCCAAGCTTGACAAATGCTTTCTGTTGCGATCTTCCGACACTATCGGAGATTCAGGGACCTCTCATCGAGGCATTCCCGGGGGCTAAGTTTATTCATACGGAAAAATTTGTAATCGATCTGACTAATCCAAATGACCAACAGGAGGCAATAGCAGCGGATCATGCCCGTGCCCATCGATCCCTGTCGGAAAATTTCAGGCAAATCCCATCAGATTACTACTTTCCTGACATGAGGAAAATACTCAGGTCGGCAATATCAAATTGTAAAATCTGTCTGGAAAACAAATACCAAAGAAAACCCCCAAATCCCGAAATTGGGAGAACCCCAGTCCCAGAGCGTCCAGGAGAAATTATCCCTTTAGATATTTTAATTACTGGAAAGCAGCTATTCCTAACAGCTGTTGATAGGTTTTCAAAGTTTGCAGTAGTAAAACCCATTATTTCAATATGCGCCATTGACATAAAAGAGGCTTTATTGGAGGTATTGGGTATATTCCAAAACACTAGAAAAATCGTCCCAGATAACGAAAGAGCGTTTACTTCAAATTTAATTAGATCCATGCTGCGCGATCATTTCGCTATAGATCAGTTTTTCTTACCCACCTTACATAGCGAGAGCAACGGACAGGTTGAAAGATTTCATTCAACCCTTTTGGAAATAGCCAGATGCGTGAAAGCGCAGCAGCAAATAAGCGAGGTTAAGGATTTGATTTTGCTTGCTACATACAAATACAATAGAACAATTCACTCAGTTACAAATGCGAAGCCAATCGAAATTTTACAAAACTGCCCAGTGAGAAAATTTGGGGAAATTAAAAAAACATTAATAAGGGCACAAAACTTGATGTTAAACAAATTAAATGAGAAAAGGACAACTAAAACATATCAGCCTGGCGAAAGAGTGTTTCTTCGTAGAAATAAGCGATTAGGGGATAAGTTTGAGAAGGTGTTCGTGGAGAAAATAGTGGAAAGGGATTTAGGGACAACAGTACAGATAGAAAAATTCATAAAAGTAATTTACGATAAAATCAATTTCAGATTGCTGGTTGCCCTTATCTCCGACGCTAGGGCGAGTTTAATTGACTACACCTCTTCACAAGTTGTTACCATTCCTCGGGGAAATGTAGCTATTTATAATGAATTCGTTTACCTCATACATACAACCAACTTGACAGAGTACCGCCAGATAGCTTATGAAAGCAAATGGTTCGTATCAAAATCAAAAAGTCAGATAGTGAATGAGAATATTTTAAAACAACAAGGGGAAGAAATATTACACATCATCCGCACCTTGGAAATACCGAGAAGAATTGCAAAATCAATAGATTTCCTGTGCTCCGATCTGAAATTCATAGCAGGTACCCCAGACCACGAGGACTTTGAACTGCTCTCGACAAAGGAAAGCATGTTAATAGAAAACAACAATAGGCAGATTAAAATTAACTCTGATTTACAAAATAAAATTAACGAAATAGCGAACCAAATCAACACAATTCGGGGAAACCGGACGGATTGGTTGTTGAAAGACGAGGAAACACTGCTTTGCGAAAATTTAGTAAGAAGAAATAACCACTTAATTAGCCAGTTAAACAGACTAGCACTCTCCATTGTGTTAGCAAAAAGTAGTATTATAAATCCACTTGTTTTGGATGACGACGAGATGGATCACACGTTCAATTTCGAGCAATTACCCTTTAGTTTAAGCAATTTACTTTTAGTATCTAAGGTAAAAATTTTACAAAATTCAGATGTTATTTACTATGTTCTTTAGATTCCTAAGATAACAAATATTTGCGAATTTCTCAAAATCTATCCTGTAGTCCATAATAATAGTGCTATCAAGCTAGAGACCACGGTTGCGGCAAAATGTAGCGATAAATTTCAACCACTCGAAAACTGCAATGACACTCTGGTGGCTAAAGTATGCAAACCGGCTCTCTCAAATTGTTTAAGTCAGGTGCTAAATAATAACACGGCGACCTGCTCATCAGAATCAGCATATCACATACCACTAGTTCAAAAAATAGAGGAAGGCATCATTATTCTTAATAACGTGCCACCAACAACAATATTTGATCAACGGAAATTGGAGATTAAAGGAACGTATCTGCTTCTCTTCCGAGATTCCATAACTATAAATGATACAACCTACGTGGTAAAGAAGGAACCGATTTATATCCAACCACATCCTCGAAGGACGGTAGCGATTAACTACTTGGAACATCATACAAGTTTATCCCTGCCATATTTGCATCAAATTTATATCGATAATATTTCCCGCATTCACGAACTGAAAGAAGGCCTCTCGCTTCATCGTACCTTGTTGTGGACAACTTTTTCTTTTCCCCCATTACTAATAATCTCAATAGTAATTTTTGTCATCTACCGCAGAAAAAATCGACCATTAATAAAGCAAAAAACCAGAGGGCAGTGGAGGAAATTTTGGCACAAGTCGAGGGCGACTCGTCTTAAGAGGGGGAGAAGTTAGCGCATTGCACAGCTGCAGAGCCAAAAACAGCGTTTGGCAAATTCCGTAGAATCATTCCCACATTCTTGGTTGTTTGTAATTAGATCACAAAGCTGCCAAGCTGATCGACAATTCATCAAAATGACTCCCACGCCTGTCTTGCCAGACGGACACCCGATAACGTACGTGACTTTGAGCAGCTTGCGACGATGCAGCCAGCAATGCATTCACACCAACACACACATCCACCAATCAGCAAGCAGCTACAAACCGCAAGTAGGGAACTAGGGCACTAGCGTAGATCATAAGAAAATAATGTTTAGTTTTAAAATTTAAATTGACATTGAGCAAATAAAGATACATTTTATTAAGTTGTATATAGTTATATTTTTACATATTACATATTTATACTTTTATTTATTTGCAATTTTTCTCTTTCTACACGGCTCAAAATTTGAGCCTAAATTTTAAACCTTTGATTGGTTTACACAATTTTTAAAACTTTTTGGCAATAAATTCCACACCTTTCAATTACCTACAAAAGTTCTCAATTTTTTGCGGTTTAGATTTGAAACTTAACTGGGATAAACAAAAATACAACAAAACTCGCATACACAGCGAATATGTCTACTTTTCGCACAAAATTCATGAGTGCGCCGTAGCTCAGTAGGCAGAGCATTGTGCACTGTTTTGGGGCACGTGGGTTCGGGTCCTAACATTTTTAAAAAAAGAAAAAATTTAAAAACATTTTCGGTTTAAAATTTAAATAATTTTTACTACGCGCATTTCTATGAAAACCGGCGTAAATTAAATTCTAAACCAAATTTGGTTTGGTCATACACCTACACCAGTATGTCTGCGTTCCAAATTTGTTTTGGAATATCCAGTAAAGTTAACTTCTTTAGACTAATTTCATAATTTTTGAATGAAAGTATGTGTAAATACACAATAAAAATACTGCAACGCAAAGTTAAGACTTTTGTGGAAAACTCAAGAAATCTCGAAAAATTTTCATCAAAATTTGTAACTTTTTAGTAAAATTTTTTTTTGATTTTTTCCGAGTATGCTGTTTTGTAGCTAGTTCAATTGTAGGGAGAAAAGATACCAATCTTAAGCTGCTAGAAGAATTACTCGTTTTTTGGAAATTTGTTTTCTAATAATAAAATTTGTCAAAGGAAGTAAATCTTACTGGAAATTCCAAACAACACTAGGTGTTTTTGTAGCCCCAAAAAGTTTTAGATCTAGGCTAAAACCTCAATGTATTTAACATTCCGTTATTAACCCTAGTTCGGCCGACGAGTCACCCGGGTGACTATTTCACATTTAGGGCACAGAAAGACATATTTTTAATAAACTCTGCTAGCTTATTTTCCCTGACATCTAAGAATAATGTATTTCAGTAATAGTAAAAACCGATTTGGAAGCTACATATGTAGATGTGAAAATATATTAGCGTATGACCGTTAAAAATAGCAAAGTTTTGTTAGTATGGGACATTTTATTCCCTGCACATGATACATTTAACAATAGATTGGGAGTGCTCCTAGCATATTATACGTTTACAAAGTAACCAAAGTTTCCGGGAATTCCGTTGTCTTTTTGGCACTTGCTGACAAATATAGATGCAGTGGCAAATCCACTAGCAAGTCCATTTATATGAGTTCGTTGGCTGATATTAGCACGACTCCTAACATAATTTTCCCGATAAATATAGTGTGCAGCCAACGCCATTACATCCATTATATTGAAAAATAGAGCCACTAGCTATCGATGCGATTTTTTTTGCATTTGTAATTTTCCAGCATTTGATCCATTGTAAAAACATTTTTGTTGGCTTTAGCAATAGAGCTCAGGAGAACAGTTTTCTCGCATACAACGGATAGCTGGTTTCGCCCAAAATATTTGTATACTCGTCGATTTCCTCCATGCTAGACTTATCTTTGTCTAAGTATATTGTGATGTGAGTTGGTGATGAATTTTCAGACCACTGTGTTCCGTCAGGCTCATCGTATACTAAAGGCGACACCATTGAAGTGATCACAGGACTTCGTTTATTTCCCCATCGCTTTCTTGCTCATCTACATACATTGTCCAAGACATCACCTGTCTCCCCATCCGTTGCAATTTCAGCAAAATCCGTGTCCGATAATGCTCTATACAGCATATTTATTTACAGTGGCGGACGATACTAAAGCACCCCCTATATAACATCGAGCTCTAACAAGAACGTCTTTCATATGCGATTTTGATTTATTTTATTTACAACTATTGTCCACGTTGTAATGAATACCTTTAAACTTATTCTTGAACATTTTGTACAAAATTCAGAATAACTCTGCAAATTTTGACCTAGTTTTTCAACTTTTTTCCTCGGCACTTAAGAAAAATTCTGGGTACGCAGTTTTGTAGCCCATTCAATTTGACTCTAATAAAGTGCAAGTATTAAGTAGCTCCGAAAGCGCCTTGATTTTTAATAATTTTTTATGTGTATTTTTCCTCCATACAACGAAATCACAACATTCTTTTTTATAGGGAGAAAATACATAGCTTAGTTCGGAAATTTGTGCAAAGCCTTTGGAAAAACCTTTAACGACGTTTGGTACAACATAAGCCAAACTTTTAAATGAAATTATCAAAAGCTTTATTTGTAGAACGTCCTTGTTTTAATTCGTCCGATTGTAGTGGCCGACACTGTATAAAGCATATCTTCATCTGAAATGTATAGTTTCTTTCGATTAAAGGTGTGCCGTAGCCAGTTACGGCTGGAAACCGGTCTTTTTGCTTCAATTTTAATTCCACTTTCCATTTTTTTCAATATTTGTTGAGCAGACGGCGTTTTCAAATTTCACACGCTTATTATAACTCATTTTCAACAGTTAAAAATTCTTTTCGAATTTCAACGAAAGCGATAAAAAAGAAAAAATATGTTACCAGATGCTCTACTGCACTATTTCCCCAAACTTGCTTTTACATTTAAATACAGTCACCCGGGTGACTGCGTCGGCCGAAATGAGTTATAACAAGTAAGGAAGTCTAAGTTCGGGTGAACCGAACATTAAATACCCAGCGTTAGTTTTCAGAACGAGATACAAATACCATGACTTGGCAATGATATAGGCCCTAGAATCTTATTTAAAATTTTCTATATCAAAAATGGGGGCGCGGTTATCATCCGATTTCGCCCATTTTAAACACCAACCTGCCTTGGCCAGAAAGTAACCTGTGTATCAAATTTCATGCTAATATCTCAAGATTTACTCAACTTATGTTAATTTATTTGATTTTCGATATCGAAAAAGTGGGCGTGGTTATCATCCGATTTCGAAAATTTTCACAGCAGCTCACCTTGGCCAGAAAATAGCCTGCATAACAAATTCCATGCAAATATCTCAGTTTTTACGCAAGTTATGTCAATTTATGTGATTTTCGAAGTTTTCGATATCGAAAAACGGGGCGAGGCTATCATCCGATTTCGTCCATTTTCAATAGCAACCTACCTTGGCCAAAAAGTAACCTGCATAACAAATTTCATGCAATGATCTACATTTTTACTCAAGTTATGTTAATTTATGTGATTTTCAAAGTTTTCGATGTCGAAAAAGGTGGCGTGGTTATAATTCGATTGCGACAATTTTCAACAGCAGCCTACCTTGGCCAGAAAGTAACCAATACACAAAATTCCATACAAATATCTCAGTTTTTACGCAAGTTATGTCATTTGTGGCGTGGTTATCATTCGATTTCGCCCATTTTCAATAGCAACCTACCTTGGCCAGAAAGTAACCTGTATGCAAAATTTCATGCAAATATCTCAATTTTTACTCAAGTTATCGTGTACACGGACGGACAGACGGACGGACATGCCTTAATCAATTCCTCTTTTCAACCTAAGAACTTTCATATATGGAACTCTATATCTAACTCGATTATTTTGTGCCGTTACATAGTACCGTTATGTGGACAAAATTATAATACCCTTGTACTAGTACTAGTATGCTGGGTATAAAAATCGTCGGCCGAACTAGGGTTAAGAAGAAAAGGTATTTCTTCTCTATATTTTTAACTTAAGAGACAAAAAAGTTACATACATCCGCCGACAGCCGGGCTAAATTTTACATATGTTATAATCACAAGTATTCTCTATAATCAAAAGAAAAAACATTGCGAATTCTTTGCACATCTATTTTTAATTTTTTATACCTTTCATGAACATGAAATGGTATTATAACTTTGGTCCGATGTTTGTAAGTATGAGAAGAAGAAGAGATAGACCCACCATTAAGTATACCGAAATGATCAGGCCGACGAGCTGAGTTGATTTAGCCATGTCCGTCTGTCCGTCCGTCCGTCCGTCCGTCTGTTTGAACGCAAACTAGTCCCTCAGTTTTAGAGATATCTCGATGAAATTTTGCATGCAGTCGCCATTTTGCTTAGGACTAATCATTTGTCGGAACCAGCATGATCGGACCGATACAAGGCATAGCTCCCATACAATCGATTGTTCCGATAAATGGGTTTTGGCCTATAAGTCTTGCAATTCAAAGGCTAGGAACGTAAAATTTTGCAAGTTTAGTACATATTGTATTTGTAACGTGTGTAGTGAAAATGACTCAGATCGGACCAACACGACATATAGCTCCCATATAATCGATAGTTTCGATAAATGGGTTTTGGGCTATCAATTTTGCAGTTAAAGAGCTAGGAACGTTAAACTTTGCACGTTTGCTACATATTATATATGTAACATATGTAGGCAAAATCAGCCAGATCGGACCAACATAACGTATAGCTCCCATACAATCGATTGTTCCGATAAGTGTGGTTTGGCATTCATGAAAGGTATAAAGCCTTCGGCACAGCCGAAGACAGCCCTTTCCTTACTTGTTTTTTACTGCATTTGAAACGGAAAATCTCATAAAATAATTTTGTCCAGCTAGCTTGTTCTACACGAAACACTGTCCGTCGCGAGGGGAACATGCGCATGACACGCGGATTCTTCTTTCGTGCCGAGTCTTTGAAAGGCTTTGGTTTGTACATCGTCGAGATCTAAAACTGCTCAGCTACAGAGAAAACCTCATCAGCTAGGTAAGGTAGCCATAAAAAAGATTACACAATTAATAAATAATTAGTTGACAGCGAATAGTTATTGTTAAGAATAAAGATAAGAATGAAATGGTATGAAAGAAAATTGTTGCTATGTATTTAGGATAGAAAGAATTGACTTTTTTATGCTGCATAGTGAGTCTGAAATATCAAACGTACCAGAATGAGAATTATAATCTTGACAAAAACAACGAAAAGGCCCATTTCATTCAAATTTAGTTCGGCACTGGTTCAAGATAAGTGGTTTAAAATGTCTTGATGGACGAGAAGGTACATTGAAGTTCACTTCGCTCAAAAGAAACGGGGTTATGATTGAACCATTTAGTAATTTAATCATGAAGACAATTCCAAGCATTTCCCTCCGACCAGAAAGGCTGTGAAGATTAATTAGTTTTAAGCGACTGGTATACGATGCCAAATTATACAAGGGATCCCAGTGAAGATCTCTTAAGGCAAATAGTAAAAATTGTTTTTGAACTGATTCTAAGCGATCCACGTGGAACTGGTAACGCGGGTTCCAAATTATAGAACCGTATTCAAGTATCGGCTCGACTAATGTAGTAAAGAGAGTTTTAGTTACATAAGGGTCGCTAAATTCTTTAGACCATCGTTTAACAGATGCTAGAACGCCTCTAGTTTTATTGACTGTTACGTTAATGTGGCAGTTAAAACTTAGTTTGTAATCCATAGTAACCCCAAGGTCAACAAAATCATACATTTGCCCAAGACTATAATTTCTAATTGTATAGGAAGCTGGCTGTAAAATTCCTCTCCAAAAACGCATGTATTTACATTTCTTTAGATTAAGCGGCATAAAATTTAAATCGCACCAAGTAACTAGTGTATTTAGATCTGATTGAAGCTTATTGCTATCTTCGAATGATGCGAATGACAAAGCTTTACATCGTCGGCATACATTAACATTTTCGAAAATTCTATCACTGTAGAAATATCATTTATAAACAACAAGAACAGAATCGGGCCCAGATGGCTTCCTTGAGGAACTCCTGAGGAGACATACATAAATACCATCGGATTCACAATTTTTAAACACTACTTTTTGTGTTCTGTCACTAAGGTAAGAAGAGATCCAGCGATTGAGACCCGGCTGGAAACCCAACTGATTTATTTTATGAATAAGTAACGAGTGACATACTTTATCGAAAGCTTTTCTGAAATCAGTATAAATAACGTCGGTGTGCAGATTTTTTCTAAAGCCATTTGAGACATGATTTGTAAACTCAAGTAAATTTGTAACGGTGGACTTTCCCTTACAGAACCCGTGTTGACAGTCAGAAATCAAGGTAGAGATAGGGTTCGTAAGCTGATTGGTAACAATAGCTTCAAACACTTTTGGGATGGCAGAAAGGTTTGCTAAGCCACGATAGTTCTCTATAGAAGCCTTGCTTCCGCTTTTATGAAGCGGTAGAAGAAACGACTCTTTCCATGAGGTTGGATGGAAAAACACCACACTTTAGTGACAGATTGAACAAATTGTTAAAGGGTGTATAAAATTGAAGGGTTACTCACTCAGATTGATGGTCTGCTGAGATAGGTGTTCATTTTCTGTGTCCACCGACACTTATGTGTATTAAGCTGGAGCAAACTGCTGCACGGGTCGCTTTTGTTTAAGCACAGCTTTCCGCTTCCTTCGTTAGATTTTGCAATTTGGGTTTTGTCTCAATGGAGTTAGCTACTGGCTTATTGTAGCAAAATTCAGGTTATCACTTTAACTCGACAAACTATGGTATTAGTTAGTACAATATATGTATGTATATCGGTGTTCTTTCTGCACACTTATTACTAAATAGAATTAGTTTGTTTTGTAAATTTGTATCACTTAAAAGGAGCTCGATGTAAAGTCAACTCATCTAGAAGAATTTCACTTTTACTAAACTGTTTTGGGTAGCAATATATATATATATGTATATAAAAAGATTTATAAACGATTTGCGCGTGAGTTGCCACACGTCCTAAATGATTCCATATTTAATACTTAAGCTAAGGGTGTGTTTATATGTTGAGGTGTATAGTATAATGTATGTATATATGTAGTTCAAGATGAGATATAATATAGTTCAATGAAAAGAATTGTAATCATACTAATATTATAAATGTATAATATATATAAAGGGCTCAGAACCAAAAGGATCTAAGTGACATTTTTTTTGAAATTGAGTTATACCCATATTTGCATAGTGAAATATGGTGTTTATTTGTTGGCAAAGAGATCCGAGTCCTTTCGGACATTGTTGTGCCATATATTTGCCAGGCCAAAAACGTACTAATTTATATTGCATTAATGATTGGAGCCAAAAGGATCTAAGTGCGCTCCTCCAAGCAATAAAATTAAATTGCTCGTCCAAAATAACAGAATTTTTTTGAGTATGCAGTTTTGTAGCCCGTTTAATTTTAGTATAATAAAGTGCTGAACTTAAGTTCGTAGGAAGTCTCGCTGATTTTTGGCAATTTTTTTTATTAGATATTAGCTCATATTTGAATAGGAAATTATATAGAACTATAGACGTCCTACGAAATTAAGTTCAGCACTTTATTATACTAAAATTAAACGGGCTACAAGACCACATACTCGGAAAATTTTTAAATCTTATTTTAGCCGAGCAATCAAGGATCGAAATTGTATTGCAATAATTTTTGGAAATTTTTGCAATAATTTTTGTTAATTTACAGTTATTTTCCATCTTCAGTAAACATCCCTTGAATTAGCTGACTAACCTGCATTCATTTAGACAGGAATAATTTCAAATGCATTTACCCAGAATTTACAATAAGTAATTTACTTTAACCTTAATTATCTCAATTCAACGTCGATGTTACTTAGATCCTTTTGGTTCTAAGCCCTTCATATGTAAGTTTTGAGCAAGCTCGAGACCAGTTAACAATAACTCTAAGCGAATTAATATTGTCAGTTTTTGGGAAAAATTGATAATTTGAGAAAAATTACAAAGAAAACTGACAATATTAATTCGCTTAGAATTATTGTTAACTGGTCTCGAGCTTGCTCAAAACTTATAAATTTGTAAACAAAATAGACCGCAAATCCAACAACAAAATACATTCAAACCATAGCACGGGTTTACGTACATATGTAAATATGTACAAACAACAAGACCAACACACATAATTATAATAACATACAGACGCATGTCTTAAGAAATTTTGTGTATACTGTTGGCAAGAACAAACAAACAAAAGGGAATTAATTGAAGTGGAGATAAGTGCATTGTGACGTCACAGGGCATCATAGCTTAGTGTTAGAATGTTCTAACAGCGGCTTTGGTGCAGGCACGGGTTCAAATCCCAGTGTCCGAAAAGGGGTCTGATGATGAGCCTGGAAACTCTGAAACATGTAATCCTATAAATCGCTGTTGATTTTTCTTTGTAATTTTTCTCCAATTATTAATTTTTCCCAAAAACTGACAATATTAATTCGCTTAGAATTATTGTTAACTGGTCTCGAGCTTGCTCAAAACTTACAAATTTGTAAACAAAATAGACCGCAAATCCAACAACAAAATACATTGAAACCATAGCACGGGTTTACGTACATATGTAAATATGTACAAACAACTAGACCAACACACATAATAACATACAGACGTATGTCTTAAGAAATTTTGTTTATACTGTTGGCAAGAACAAACAAACAAAAGCGAATTAATTGAAGTGAAGATAAGTGCATTGTGACGTCACAGGGCATCATAGCTTAGTGTTAGAATGTTCTAACAGCGGCTTTGGTGCAGACACGGGTTCAAATCCCAGTGTCCGAAAAGGGGTCTGATGATGAGCATGGAAACTCTGAAACATGTAATCCCATCCATTGCTGTTGATTTTTCTTTGTAATTTTTCTTCAATTATCAATTTTTCCCAAAAACTGACAATATTAATTCGCTTAGAATTATTGTTAACTGGTCTCGAGCTTGCTCAAAACTTACAAATTTGTAAACAAAATAGACCGCAAATCCAACAACAAAATGTATAATATATAAATATGGTAGAATGCGGTAATTCAATGAAGATTATAATATGTGTACAATTCATGTAAAGGGGTTGTATTATGGTTTTGGGATTGGGACGTGTGGCTACCTAAGTCGCCTAAACATTCTGCCTCTCCTAGGCGTACTAAGCGCCTAGTGTATGCTGAATCTCCTGCAGGGCTCGAACGGCCTGTTGGATGAGGATTCATCCGACCTTATTTCTGTAGGTAGCATCGGATGGTACGATCGCCGACGCTGGGTGGTCGTGGTGATTGACGTGCGATGGGAGCACGACCGTTGGTCCTTGGAGGCTACTGTTGAGTGCGACGACGATGACTCGCTGTTCGGCTTCAGGCGGAGCGACGTATGCGGGTTGATGGCTTCCAGTGTCTCGATGGAGAAAGGTGTGGTGGTGCTGGCCGCAGACCCGACAGCTCTCGGTTGAGGTGCACTGACTGGTACGATGCGATAGCGCTAAGCAGTTGGTGCAGTATTGATGTGCCCTAGCGATTAAGAAACGCTGTTGTGGCTGTGTAATGACTGATCATTGGTCATTACGTTCCTACAGGGGCATACCACCTGTTATGTGATCACGTAGTGCACCCTGTACTGGCAAAAGGTTTGTAGACTTTGCCAGAGGGGTATCACACAACAGATGGCATGCACCTGTAGAATGCCTAGAAAAGAGACAAGTGATGACTGACAGGAATGGCATGGTCGCGAAACATTCGGTTCGTGCAATATCGCGTTCCTGTCAGCCGGTATTAATTATTCAAAATTATTCCGAGTTGCGGCAAGTTCAGTTTTTAACTAGTGCGTGCAAAAATTATAAATAAATTTATTAAGAACCCAAAGGTAAACTCTGCCGTTTTATTCCGGCGCAATTACGTGGAGTCTGTGGGCAAGTAGGTGCGCTACACAGAAATATTAGAGTCGGAGTAAGTTCAACCCTTTTCCTACAAAAAGCAGCCCCCAACTTACAGCGGGGCACATTTACTTAGCGGCTGCGAACCGTCACGCGCTAAGTGGTTCACCACCGCGGTAACAGGTCAACATGGCGGCCGTGAGACAGGAGCCTCAATATGGATGACATCGGCAGGAGTGGCGGTGAGTAGAGTTAAGCGGTGTGGAATTATAATAAAATTAAAACTAAAATTTGGAAATTAATCTAAACGAAGGTAATAAAGCGTAAAAATATAACAAAAGAAAAACTAATTCCTACGGAAATAATAAGACTAAATGTCAAAATATAATAAATAGAAATTAAGGGATTCGGAGATAATACAAAAAAAAACTTAAACATGTAATAAAGCGCAAATTAATTTATACAGAAGTAATACAGCTAACAAAAATGCAAATTTAAACCGATCCTTTTAATACTGTACGGAAATTATAAAAATTAACTAAGATGAAAATATTAATAATTTAATTTAATCGGAGATAAACGGAAAATGTATTAAATATAATAAAGAAAAGCTAATTAAAACAGAGGTAAGCGGAAAATTTGATGAAAGGCCAAAAGAAACTTAAAATCTACTACTGAAATTCGCAATAATACATAAAATTAAACAAAAACGGATAAACATAAAATTCGGCAATAATAAAAATAACTAACCGTCAAAGCTAACAAAATCAGAAATAATATAATTGAACATAATACAAAAACTAATATACACATAATTGATCGAAATAGAGGTAAAACATTTTTGGTGCTGTACCATCGTAACGGCACACGAAACCACGCCATTTAGCTAACGGGAACAATAACTCACGCCACTCACACTGCACAGCAACCACCGGCAGCGAGCGAGACAGCGCACCAGCAGTTGGAAAAAGCGGCAGCGGTACTAGCAGCGGAAACAATTGTAATTGACTTGCTTATTAAATTTAAATACTACATTGGTAATTTGAATACCGTGTTAATTCAATTTAAAACTTCACTTTCATTGTAAATTTTGAAAAAAAAATTCACTTGAATACAAAAATACACAAAATACTGCTTGTTTGTAATTGCATAGTTCCAACTGCATGTTATATCCCACATTTGTTTTTTGCATAATTTTTAGTATTTCATTGAATTTTAAATGTGCTTGAGGTACAGACCTAATATGCATTGACATAATATGAGTATTTGTTATGCAATAAATTTCATAAATTTTCAATCAACTACTATTATTGTTGCCTTATCAATAAACATTCTCCTCATAAATTTAAAAAAAAAATTATTATTTTTCTTTCCCAAAGTTAAGCTTCGAAATATTTTCCTCATAAATTCCTATATTTTTTTTGCTTTTCAATATACATTACAAAGCTCTTCTTGCTTTGGGATGTAGCGTTTACCATGGGAGATTACACTTTCATTATTTAAGTTTTCAATCATTTGTGCTTTATCTCCTAGTGGCACATCATCGTCAAACAGTGCCATAATGGATATTTCATCAGTCAAATACCATAAATGCTGACCGAACTTCTGTAGAGCGGCTTTCGAGATGCTTTCATCAATTTTTCCGTACCCTTTAATTGACTTTATGAAGCTCAAATCTTGGTAAGGTGCTTTTACTGCCAAAATACATTGAATCCATGGCTTGACGTAGCATAACACGATAAACAGGGACACGCTTAGTAGTGCTGATTTCTATTTGCTCGTAATACTCAATTGAGCACTTAATAATGTCATTTTCAGGGAATAAATCGCTATTGACATCCATCGTGCATGGTGCATGGCACCCGGTGGACGAACTTAAAATTTTCGTTCTGGATCTCCTCCTAATAATATCACAGAAAGCTCTATTAGCTCCCGATAGTCATCTCTGATTGCTTTCTTGGTCAGTTCGGCTCGATAAAATGCAAGCAATTCACCAATTTCGGAAACAGGGAAGCATATTGCAAGCTCTTGTTTAAAGCACTGTATTTTATTGGGTTCGACACTTTTCCAATTATCTCGCAACTTCTTGAAAAACGGACTGTCGGGACTTGTGGTGGCTTGACTGAATTTTGTTTCAAATACATACATTTTTTAGCACCAATTCATAGATATGATGGCGACAAGCAAACACCAATACCTCCCTATTACATTTTTGCTCTAGAAGCGTGCAGGCACCATTTATACGACCTGTATTTGAAGCTGTACTATCACAACAAACAACTTGCATTTTGTCTTCGAGGTTCCAGTCCATAATCGCGTCCCAAACAGCTTATGCCTGTTCAATGCCTGAAGAGTTTTCTATTCTCGGTACTGCAATGAGCAGTTCTTTATTTGGATAAGAAATTACTATCGGAAGGCGTTATTCTTTTGAACTTCGTTCATCTAGAGAGGGTAATAGCTTTCCGTCCCAATGAACTATTACTAAGTCTGGTACCACGTTTTGAAAATCGACTTTTATGGCTTCTGCACGTTCCCTTCGTTTTTCGACACGAATTCTTTGAATTGATGACTTACTAACTGGAAATTCGTCAGCGTTATGCCCAAGTGCCTCGATAACAGCTTCCAGGACAAACACAGAATTTCTCATACTTAACTGGCACCTACCTTCTTTCTATGAGGCACTTTACTTCCTCCGGCGTTTGTGTCTTCATTCAGGGTTGGTAACTCTATTTCCATTTCCATATTTGAACTTGAATCAGAAAATGAATTATTTTGTAACTTCGAAGGCCGATTTTCCTCCTCAGATGCTCTAAGGCGCGACCTTTCCTCTTTATCAGAGAGTTTTTTGTCCACTCCAACTAGATGGCCAGGTCGTCCGTTCTCCCTTTGACGCTGCAAAAAGGCTTTATCCTCACTTATTCTCATTAACTGAAGCGCGTCGGCGTGGGCAATATCAAACAGATTATCCAAATTTCCATCAAAGTCATGTCGCCGCTTTTCAAATACCTTTTGCGTCTTTTGCATATTTTTTTGCAATTCTGTCCAAATTTGATATAAATTTATGAGTTTTTTTACGCTATTCGGAAAAGATTTCGTAGGTATTCGCGCCTTTTCCCAAAATATAATGCATTCGCGAATAGTGAGGTTTTGCGATTTCAGTAACAGTTAAATCAACTTCAAAAACACAACAACACCGACAGAACTTGCCCAATTGAGGGAAGTTTGAACCTGTTTTTTCATGTTTTACATCTCCTATTAAATATATATTTTTTTAGAGCTGCGTAAGTTCATTGACATGTTGACTGATCGAAAACAACGTTGTAACTGACAAAAATAACAAAAGATTGCAAGCGCATCAGCATGTCATCTTGCATCAGGGTTTGGTTTTTCGATACAATTGTACTTTTTCGATACAATTTGGCTCAAGAAAGTACTGAAGTACTACGCTGTCGCTTTTGGTACAATTTCGCCTACAGCTAATATTCTAATGTATTTTGGCGCTATTGCAAGCTTCTTTCGAACAAATAACAACGTTGCTTTCATTTGTGTACTTACACTAGTAAGTCGCTTAGCACCAAAGATGACTAGATACGAAACTTCACGCTCTCTGAAAGCGCTCTAAAATTGGTCATTTTTTATAACATTTCCCAATAATGCCAGAATGGTGAAAAAAAAATTGGTAATTTTGAGTAGATATTTAGGAGACCAAGAGGCATGGGAAAAGGTGCTATCGAATACAATTTTGATCTGAGTGATTTGGTGAAAATGATTTTTTTTTTAAATAAACTTAATAGTAAAGTCCAATTTGGGCAGAACGAAGGCCAGGGTCAGCTAGCATGTTATAATAATATGTTTTATGTATGAGGAAAGAATATTTATGTTTTTCAAAAACTCTTATTGAGCTAAGAATAATATTTTCATTTAAAAAAAGAGAAAAACTGATTTCAAATGTATTTTTATTTCGGAACTACAAAAAAAATTAAATGAGTAATAGTAAAGAAAATGCGAATCCATACAAAAATAAGTACAATTTGAACGAAAAAAGTACAATTTTTGAGTGGATTTAGTACAATTCATGAAATGCCATTTCCCAACCCTGTCTTGCATTCGCTTTAGCTTGCAAGTACCGTTATGTTTCCTGGAAGCAGTGTTGCCAGGATACAATTTGTTTTGGAGCTAGATTCGAGAAAAAAAGAGTTAGAAAAGAGCTAGATTTGTTCAAGAAAATCCAAAACATGTAAAAACCAAGTAAGGAAAGGGCTGTCTTCGGCTGTGCCGAAGGCTTTATACCTTTCATGAATATGCATATCTTTTTTAAGTGTCCTACATGGCCAAACCACATTTATCGGAGCAATCGGTTATATGGAAGCTATATGTTATGTTACTCCGATCTGTATGATTTTCATTACACACATCACATTTATAATAGGTACCAACTTGGCAAAATTTTACGTTCCTAGCTTCTTAACTGCAAAATTTATAGCCCAAAACCCATTTATCGAAACTATCGACTATATGGGAGCTATATGTTTTGTTGGTCCGATCTTGGTAATTTTTACTACACAGGTTACAAATATAATATGTACTGAACCTGCAAAATTTCGCTATCCTAGCTTTTTGATTATAGGCCAAAACCTATTTATCGGAACAATCGATTGTATGGGAGCTATGCGTTGTATTGGTCCGATCTTACTGGTTCCGACAAATGATTCATATAATACAAAATGGCGGCTCCATACCAAATTTCATCGAGATATCTCTAAAATTGAGGGACTAGTTTGCGTTCAAACAGACAGACGGACGGACGGACAGACGGACATGGCTAAATCAACTCAGCTCGTCGCTCTGACCATTTCGGTATACTTAATGGTGGGTCTATCTCTTCTTCTTCTCATACTTACAAACATCGGACCAAAGTTATAATACAATTTCATGTTCATGAAAGGTATAAAGCACTTACATAAGTATTTTGTATGTAAGTTTTTACATTTATTTCATACTAGAAGGGTGCCCAGCTTTGCTCAATATGTACATAAGTAGTTAATAAATTCCTGCTACCCTCAATTGCGAAAGCAATTTACAGGCTGAGAAGGTTTAGAACAATACATATTTATTTTCCCATATTATATCCCGTTTATGTCTACGGCAACCAACTAAAGTAAAGGCGTTTTTTAATAGTCTAACTTTGACATTTTGTCATCTCCCCTCTATTTGACTCTTTAGATGTGCCTAAACATTCCCCAAGTACCCAGTCATTTTTCAAAGAAATTTCAAATATACAGACACAACTTATTTAGAGTTTTATTATAGTATAGATATGCTGATACCCACATAGGACGGCAGTGAACCTATTCAATTGATTTTTGATTTAGCTGAAATTGAAAAAAAGTGAACAAAAATTTTACATACCTCCCCAAAATTCTTTTTTATTTGTCGTTCGATTTTGATAAAACAAAGTGCAGCAGTCCATTAGTGAAACTCTCATCAAAATGCATTCCTTAGTTTCCGAGATCCTTAAGTTCAAACAGACAGACAATAATTTTAAAAATGGATGAGATGACCGCTATAGCCTTCCCCAAGTCATCCCCAGCCATTTTTTCAAAGAAATTTTTAATGTACGACTTTTCTAGCGATTTATCTTATATATAAAATTCTCGTGACACAGTTTTCGTTCCCATACTTCTCCGAAACGACTTGAACAATTCTCATGAAATTTTGTGAGCGTATTTAATAGGTCTGAGAATCGGCTACTATCTATTTTTCATTATTCCGGGAAGTGGACCAAGGACCGAAATATTCCAAACTTGTTATTTATCGTGCGATTTTTTCCATAAATTTTGGCAGAACAACGTCTTCCGGGTCCTTTTGGTTATAGTATAGATTTAACTATAACAATGTTTAAAACGTATAAAAAGTATAATTAACTCAGCAAAAAAAAAATAAGTGTGTTCTTGAAAAATTATCAAGCTTTTATTTTTGCGTCAAAGCCAAATGAAGTCATTTTATTTCTGACTCAGAATTCAAAACACTTGAAATATTTTTTCTGATTATTTATCATGAAGACAGAATCGGGGGGTAAGGCTGTTCAGAATTTTAGCAAATTAGTAAAGTGTTTTTACCTTTCTGAGTTACCACATGGTACACAATGAAATTAATATAATAATTTCGACGTCGATTATAAAAGAAACCGATTTAGGTATTTGTTATCGGTGAGGGAAACTGAGTTGCCACATGATACACAAAGAAACTAATATAATAATTTCGACGTCGATTATAAAAGAAATAAAAACTTTCTTCAGTTTACAATACAATTTGTCCAAATAAATTTGGAGCCAAAAAAAGAGCTAAAAATGAAAAAAAGGACTAGAAAAAGAGCTAGGAGCTAAAACAGAATTTTGGAGTTAAACGCCAAAAAAAAGCGCTAGATCTAGCTCTAAAAGCACCAAAATGGCAACACTGGCTGGAAGTCGGCACGGCTTGCCGTTGATCTATTTTATTGAAATTTAATGCAGAGCTTATTTGATATCATACAAAAAAATGAGAGGGTATGCTTTTAGAAAAACAGTCATTGATATGTCAGAATCCGATTCTACAGATACCGAAATATTAGTTTTCGATTCTGAGTCAGACTCTGGAAGTTCATCTTCGGTTAAAACAGTGAAAAAACGGAAAGCTAAATTATCACTTTCTGCTGACTTAACAGGATTTGGAGATTCAACTCTCGCAAATCAAGCTTCAACTTCTTCTAATTTAAATTCAAAACTCAACGATTTAAACATTATAATCGCCTTACTTTCTTCTAATAATAACTCGGAACTAAACGATCAAAATATTTCTTTTAATAATTCAGATCTGAACGATCAAAACATGGCGACACCTGAGCAAAAAAAGTCTTTTATCACTACTTGTGTCACTATTATTCGAGAAAACTATAGCGGTGATCCTTTAGCACTTGAATCATTTCTAGACAAAATTTCATTAATCGGAAACTTAACCGTGAAAATTTAACTACAACTTTTATAGCATTTTTAAAATCTAAACTTGAGGGTAAAGCGCGTGAACAATTCCAACCGAGGTAAATTCCGTTAGTCAAATTAAAGCCGCGTTGCGAAGTAGAATTAAAGACGACAACTCGAAAGTTGTCGCGGGCAAGATCGCGTCTTTACATGTGGTAAACAATAACTATGCGGAATTTTCCAAGCGTGTTGAGGAATTATCCGACTCATTAGAACGTTCTTTGATCATTGAAGGTATGACACAAACAAAAGCTCACCAAATTGACGTAGAACAAACAGTAAACGTTTGTGGGCTGAACACTCGTTCAGAATTAGTCAAATCGATTTTAGCGTCAACTACCTTCAGTGATTCAAAGGACGTACTTGCAAAAATTATTGTCGAACGTAATAATGAAGTTAAAGAGCGTTTAACTAGCGGCCAAATAGATCAAGTAGTTTTCGTGGAATATTTAGAGGTAACAATTTCAATAATCGGTACAATAATAATTTCAATCGTTTTAATGGCAATACCAGTAGATACAACAATAACATGGGTAACAATTTTAGATATGGCAATCCGTCATTTGTCCAAAGTACCACTAGTTCGTCTCGCCTACCAAAGAAGTCATTAAAAGTCTATGTTCAAAATATATCGGGAATGAGAACTAAAGCCTCGGCTGTTTATGCGGCTACGTGTAGTAATGACTATGATTTGATAGTTCTTGTGGAGACATGGCTAACTGGGGATAGCTTACGCACTGGTCTAACCCGAGGAGGAGGAGTCCTGATAGCCGTAAAAAAGTGGCTAAAGTCTACTCTGGTTCCTCTTAGTATTACCGATACTGTTACTGACCAATTGATAATTTCAGTTAACGGTAAGACGGATATTCTTTTTGTTAGTGTATCTTATATACTAAGGACACGATATCGAATGCAAAGTATCGATTCTGTACTCATTTGAAGTATCGCTTTAAATATATCGGGTACCCGATAGTATCGAAACAAAACGACACGATAGTCAAAATATCGATTCTAAATGTACATGACAAACAAGCAGTTCAATAACCGAATGGAGAAGTACCCTAACATTGACATCCTTATTTCCAATTGGATATCCTAGCCATGAAAACAATTTTTTATATGTAGTACATAAATCATTATTTATAACTTGTAATTTTTATTTATAATGAATAAGGTTATACGATGTATGGTTATGTACAATAAGTTTCAGTTTTTTCACAAACCCATACATTTTTCGTTACACTACAAGACAGTGAAAAATAATAATTTGTAAAAATCAAAAAAATTTGTAAGCTCATATTAAAATTCATGTAGGTTTTAAATAAACTTATTTCGCTGCAAGCAAATTTATACATTTTGTAAATGATTGCCATAGGTTCGTATAAACTTAAAAAAATAAATAATAACATAAGCTAGTTTAATATGAGCAAATTTGATTTTTATTTATAAGCTTTTATTTAGTTTCAGTTGACGGATGTCTGTAATGGAATCTTGCAAGTTAAATTTGATACACTTCCCGGTGTCCGATTGAGCTGAAAGTCTGCACCGATGTATAGCCCCGATGACAATGCAATATTATGAAAAAAAAAATCCGATAGGTGGCGCGTAGGTCGCTATATTTTCAAAAATCGCATTTATGGTCCGATTTGGCTAAAATTCGGAACATGTATTACTACCATGAAAAGAAATATTTCCCTAAAAAAAAATTCCGCTAGGTGGAGCTGAGATCGCGGTTATAAATACTAAAAACCGGAATTATGGACCGATTTGGCTGATATTTTATGTGTGTGGTACTTAATTAGTTTCCATATGTTTAAAAAAAAATTGGACCCGCTGGGTGGCGCGGGAGTCGCTTATAAGCTTTTATTTAGTTTTAGTTGACGGCTGTCTGTAATGGAATCTTGCAAGTTAAATTTGATACACTTCCCGGTGTCCGATTGAGCTGAAAGTCTGCACCGATGTATAGCCCCGATGACAATGCAATATTATGAAAAAAAAAATCCGATAGGTGGCGCGTAGGTCGCTATATTTTCAAAAATCGCATTTATGGTCCGATTTGGCTGAAATTCGGAACATGTATTACTACCATGAAAAGAAATATTTCCCTAAAAAAAATTCCGCTAGATGGAGCTGAGATCGCGGTTATAAATACTAAAAACCGGAATTATGGACCGATTTGGCTGATATTTTACGTGTGTGGTACTTAATTAATTTCCATATGTTTGAAAAAAATTGGAACCGCTAGGTGGCGCGGGAGTCGTTCTATTTAAGAAATTCGAAGGTCCGTTTTCGGTGTCGTTTAATTAATTTTTCAACAAACTTCCCGTTAAGGTAGTATCTTAAAATTTTCATCCACGTTTAGTTTTTTACCGCAACGCAATATAAAAAAAAAATAATTCCGATAGGTGGCGCACGGGTAGCGATATTTGAAAAATTTCATTTCCAGAAATTTTGTTTTCGATATTGTACCAACTTCCCGTTGAAATGGGGTTTTCAAATTTTCACCATCGTTCAGGTTTCGCGGACATTGCATTATAAAATAAAATTAAAGAAAAAACTTTTTTAAAAATAAGTTTTTATTATTGTTTAATAAAATTAACTAAAAAGTAAATTAATTTAGGAAAAAAGCTTTTCTAAGAACAAGCTTATGGGTATATTACTTGTTGATAAACAGAACTAAAAAGTAAAAAATAAAATTAAAGAAAAAAACCTTTTTTAAAAATAAGCTTTTATTATTGTTTAATAAAATTAACTAAAAAGTAAAAAATAAGTTCACTGTAAAGAAGTATAACACTTTATAAGTTCATTGTAACCTTTAACGATAGTTAGGCTTCTTCGTCTGCGATAAAATAATTCCATATTGTACATGATTATATATTTTTAACATTAAAACTTTACACTTAAATTATTAAGTCTTCCAGTCTACATCAAAGTCCCAATATTATTATTAATAAAATTGTGTTAAATTTTATTTGGTATAATTAGAAACATTTGGGACCTTCTTGTCTATTTGATGGTATAATGAAGGACGTTTAAGACATTTCTTATTATCACAATGTAACACGCTTTTATTAATAATAATATTGTGACTTTGATGTAGACTGGAAGACTTAATAATTTAAGTGTAAAGTTTTAATGTTAAAAATATATAATCACGTACAATATGGAATTATTTTATCGCAGACGAAGAAGCCTAACTATCGTTAAAGGTTACAATGAACTTATAAAGTGTTATACTTCTTTACAGTGAAGATATTTTTTACTTTTTAGTTAATTTTATTAAACAATAATAAAACCTTATTTTTAAAAAAGGTTTTTTTCTTTAATTTTATTTTAATTTGATAGATTTTACTTCAAGAAACGAAGATCAAAAGCCCCACTCTTCCTCTGTGCAATCTGCCATGAATAGTAATTTATCCAACCTCTTCTCCTTCAACCTGTTACGTTTTTTTGTCATTGTTAAACCTGCCTTTGAAAATAGGCGCTCTGATGGGACAGAAGTTGCTGGTACTCCTAGATATCGTAAAGCAATTTTCGACAAATGAGGATTTTTATTCTTATTTTCCTTCCAAAAACGCAAAGGATATCCACTTACAGGAAGTAGGTTGCAAAGAATATATTCATTGATGTTTTCGCTTTGTCGGATTGCACTTTCACTTCCTCGACCAGATGCTAAAGTTTCTATGTGATTCCAAAATTAATTTTTGTCGGAACACTCTACTACACTTAATTCAGAATCTTGGATTGCATCTGCGGCTTCTTCCCGACTGATCATATCACTTAGCCAAGACATACATCGGGAATAAGCGCAGGGATCAGAAAATGCGATATTTTTGAAGCGTGGGTCTAAAACACACGACAAATCAAGAACATTTTATAATACCTTACAAACACCTTAAATCTGTGTCTACAACAACCACATGCAAATGACAGACAATTTTTTAAATTTAATTGCAAATATCGCTTGAACGAAATAAAATATCGGATTTCCCCCTTAGGATCATTGTTACAGAGGTCAAGACGCGTCGTTTGATACCTCCCCCGACGTGATACCTCTTTGGACGTGTATTAACAGTTGAAGTTGGATGGATAGTATTACCTTTTTTGTCAGTATAAAGGCAAAACAATATCAGAATAAGTTAGTACTTCAAGTTTGTTGTAACCTCTTTGGTCATATTAAGTACATATTGCAACAGACCAATGGCAACTCTTACTTTTCTGGCGTCTGCCTTTTCCGGCTAAATTAACTGTAATTATTTGGTTCTGATTTTCCATCGATTCGCGTCACAAGTTAGAGAGAGACAACCAGCAGAGCGGTATTTTTGCTCTATTAGTTCCACATTTTTTAAAAAATTCGATACGATACCGGGATCTAGAGACTCGATGCCGAAAAGTATCGGTATAAAAGCATCGAGTACAAAATATCGGTATCGAAGGGCAAAAGTATCGATATGGTATCGTATCGTATCGAAATTCGTGTCCCTATTATATACCTACCACCAGATAGTAGTGACAAAATGTATGAAGATCACGTAAATAATATTATGCATGTTGCAAGGTCGAATTTAAATCACCAGTTATGTGTATTAGGTGATTTTAATTTGAGTAAAATCATCTGGTCTTACCTTCCAGGAGAAAATACACTTATACCAACTAATGTTAATCACTCTAATGAAATTTATTTAGTTGATAGTTTTTATAGTTTACAACTAGTTCAAATAAATAATTATGTAAATTTTCGGGATAAAATCCTAGATCTAATCTTTGTTAGTAGTGATCTAAATTGTAATCTGCTTCGGTCTTGCTGTCCGTTATCAATTACTGATAAACATCATGTACCTCTAATTTTGGAGCTAAAGTTTTATGAATTTGCAAATATTGTACATGGTATTGAGCCTGGTTTCAATTATAATCGGTGTGATTTCGGTTCGATAAATAATTTATTTGCCAATATCGACTGGCAAGTTCTTTTTGACGGCCGCAACCTTGCGGAATGCTTTGATTTATTTAAAACGAATATTTTGGATATATCAGTAAAAAATATTCCTCGATTTCCAGCAAGGGTGTATGTTAAAGCCTGCATTATCATCTCGACCTCACCTGGAGATGTCGCTGGGTCCTACTCGTTACCTCCGTTCCCTTTTCAGTGCATCCTCTCCTTTTCTTGCTTTTTCCAATTTTTGCATATTTCCTACCCGAATAGTCCCGTATTGTGGCGCCACCTATCGCCGAGCCTATATAAACCCGAACATCCCTATACTCCTTCTTGTTCTATTACCAGCGACAAACCAGGTGAGTTCGACTCTTTTATATATCTTGTTTATACAGTCCACTTTCTTTTAAATACACATATATATATATATATATATATTATAAACAATTTGAGTTTTGAGTGCATAGTGTTGTTGGATAACGTCGGTAAGTAAAGTGTAAGTCGATTGTTTTAAGGACCGGCTCACCGTCCCCCGTTTCCGGATTTCACGAGGATTTCCGGACCCTATTTTCTGCCCCGCTCGAACATGGTCCTTCGAGCCGGATCCTTAAAACAATCAAGATTTTAGTTCATCGACTTAATTGTTTCATTATTATAACTTATCCAACAAAAATCCTGCAAGTCACCCTCGAAATATACTCATTTACCAACAATTGCCAAGTCCCATTGGAAATAAATCCTTTTCACCACACTCTATTGTGAATGAGTCGTGGAAGTAGAAGTGGACTCTTTATTTACGTTTTTTGACAGCAGCAATTGGCAAAGGTAAACAAAGGAACGAGCAGCAGGAATAACAAGATCGGTAAGTTTTTTCATTAATTTGGTCGCATAAGCTGATTTTTCAGGGCAAAGGACGACAACTACACGATAGACGGCTCAGCAGAGACCACAGCAGCATTACCAGTCGTCAAAAAGGGATTCGCTTTTTCAAGGTAAGCTAAAGTAATTGATTGTAGCGTTTTCGTTTGCCTTTTTGCAGCATCCTTGCCGTAAAAGGTGAAGCAAACACCCACAAAGGGACGCGGTGAGGAATCCTGCCGTCAAACCCCAGCAAACAACGGAAAAAAGGTGTAGTGTGTGCAATCCACAAAAGACTACCGGCGCGGAAAGGCTGTTACGCGAACAGATTTCCCCTGGTGCAAGGGTTAAACTTATCCCGAAACGCGGAGTAGTATAAAGTCCCTGAAAAGTAGGGCAGTGCAATCTCTATAAAGTCCCTGAAAAGTAGGGCAGTGCAATTTCTATAAAGTCCCTGAAAAGTAGGGCAGTGAAATTAGTGTATAAAGTCCCTGAAAGGTAGGGCAGTGAAATTAGTGTATAAAGTCCCTGAAAAGTAGGGCAGTGCCATTTCGATAAAGTCCCTGAAAAGTAGGGCAGTGAAATAAGTGTATAAAGTCCCTGAAAAGTAGGGCAGGGCAAAGAAACAAGTGCGTGTGAATCGGCAATCCCCTAATATAAGCCAACCTACAATAGTGATAGTGAAAGTCCCTGCGAAAAGTGCTTAGTGCGAAGAAAAATCAATAGGGCAGATCAGTGCAGTGCTACGAAAAGCACTTAAGCGAAGTTCCCCAAGTGAAGTGAAGTGTGAGGGACCAGTGAAAATCGTGGCAAGACTTTCAGTGAAAATCGTGTCAAGACTTTCTAACAATTTTCTCTTTGTGTCATCTACAGGTTGGCCAAGCACGCGACCCAACAACGAAAGGCCCCCTGTACCAATCACAAAGGCCCCCTATCAAGTGGCCCAACGCCTGCAGCAACCACAAAGGCCCCCTATCAAGCGGCCCAACGAGCGCAGAAACACCCGAAAGACCCCCTATTAAGTGGCCCAACGCCTGCAGCAATCACAAAGGCCCCCTATCAAGTAGCCCAACGCCTGCATCAACCACAAAGGCCCCCTATCAAGTGGCCCAACGAGCGAAGAAACACCCGAAAGGCCCCCTATCAAGTGGCCCAACGCCTGTACCAACCACAAAGGCCCCCTATCAAGTGGCCCAACGCAGCAACAACTCACTTGATCAAGGAAACGAAGCATAGCAGGACCAGGGGTAAGTGAAAAAAGAATTTCCTTTAGATATATACGCACCTACATATATGTATATAGACACAACATTTTTACGTGCATGTATATGTATATACCCCTCTACTGCGAACCCTTATCCCCAACACACCACCTTGTGCTAGTTGATAACCCCTCCTCCCGCGGTTTTCTTTTCGATTTGGCCTTTTAAGCCAGAAGTAAACAAGCTGAGGAACCTAGCGTTCACAGCCCCTTGTCAACGACATCCACATAAGAGATCAAAAAATCAGGAATATTTTGACACTGAGTAAGTTCTTTCAACAGTTTTTCAATATCCAAGTGCAGTTTGAATGGTCTGTAGGATATATTTTGCACACAGACAAAAAGATCAAACTCATCACCGCTGATTGGTAGTCTGCTCAGAGTAAAAATAACCATTTAAAAACAAAATAAAAAGTTGTCTTGAAGTCGAAAAATTAATTGGATAATTTAATTCAATTGAATTTTGTGTTTTTGAAACTAATTTTTATTGATTACTATTACGATAACATTTTCCAATAGTCTTGAAACTTCCACCCCTTCAAACAGCCCGTTTTTTCTTGTGGATATTTTAAGGAATAAGGAAGGTAGGAAAAAATGACCGAAGCTAGGGATTTTGATCGTGCTTGTGACGCCTTGTTGGAGTTTGAAAATCGCTTCAACGAGTCTCCAAGTAACGATCACTCAGTATTCTCCCTTGAAATTCAAAAAGAGGAACTAAAGGCTCTCTGGGAAAAGGTTAAGGAGGTTTATTCTTCGTATTCACGAAGCCTGCCCGATGATGAGGATAGCACCGCACGTATGGCTAAAGTTCGGTACCATGACTGCTACACAGCATACCTTACGTGCGCTGCACTGATGAGTGAAACCATCCATAACTTAACGTTTATTCGTCAGACTTCCTCAACCGTAAATCCCAGCACCCGCGAAAATGAACTGACTTTACGCTCAGGCGTCAAGCTGCCACCATGCGACACTGAAATTTTCTATGGTGATTATACAGCATGGCCATTAGAGCGTCTCGCCTTACAGGCAAAAAGTTAGCTAGGGGGAGTACGCCTCATATGAAGTGTTTTTGAAAAACATTTAAAAAAATTTTTTATTTTTTTTTCTGGCAACCCTAGACATCGCCCAACTACATTTTTATTCATATCTTTGGCATGTGTTGTCGGATTTTAAAGTGTGACACATTAATTTTTTTGTCTCAAAGAGGAGGTTTTTCTCAAGAAAGTTCATTGAGCTCATGCGTTTCGTTGTGGTACTTACCCACCATATCTCAGTTTCTACCACCCTAATGTAACTACCTAATGTCAGTTAATTGAAGACCGTAAAAAATCATAAATCTTTTGCGAGGAAAGTATTTCAATAGAACTCGAAATAAAACAAATTTTGTTTGCTGGGTTGAGCGCTTACGGCCCACAGTGCTAGTTTTCTTTTCAAATTTTTTACTGCTAGTTTTCGTATGGCACGCCGATATATTAAATGCCTTATTTTATTTATAGATTTTTCTTTATGAAGACCGTTTTTTTATAAATTAACTGGACTATTGTTTATCTATTTTTTTGTTTTGCTCTTTACACCATACATAATCAATTGTCATTTTAATTGGTGCTTGTTAAAAACTGCAAAAACTTTAAAAATGCGTTTTGTTCATTGTGATTTAAAAAACCAACTGCCAACCAAACTCGATATTATTAAATTCGGGTTATATCTTCGTCATAGTGATCATAGTGATCGGAGTAAAAATTTGGGAGTTTTTATTGAATTACCAGGTATGCACAACGAAAACTATTAATTTTTCTTTGCTTCTCTTTTCTCGGCATTTTCACTGATCTTTTTCACAGCATATCCTTGTCATTCCCAAAATACCGAGCGATTTGTTCATACAGTCCATGAATCTGCAATGGCGGAGCTCGAGAGCCGGCAGAAATACAGCAAGCTTTAATCCCGACAAAATTTAATGGACTAATAAAGAAAAATGTACAAAGAAAATAAGGCATCTAATGTATGGCTTTCAACTAAAAACAAAATTTGTTTATATTATTCATAATGGGCCATTTCTTACATTTATGTTTTCTGGGTTGAGCGCTTACGGCCATCCAAATAAAACAAATAAATCCCACAATCAGCAATGATTTTTATGTCTTTCATATATTAATATGAAAAAAACCCGTTTTTTTTAATGGGTACCCGATATCGAAAAATCGATTTAATTTTTGAAATCAGCATGGCTTAGTACTTGTAGGTGTATTTTGTTGTTGGTTTTTGCGGTCTTTCTTGTTTTACATATTTGTAAGTTTTGCAAGCTCGAGAACCAGAGAAACAATAATTCGTAATGAATTTTAATTGTCAGTTTTTTGGGAAAAAGTGTAAAGGTGTAAAGTTTCAACAAGTTCTGAAGACTATTTCGGTTTTTATAAACATATGTCTACGACGATTATGAGTTATTTTACCATTTGATAAAATTGAAAAAAAAAATTTAAATTTTTTTTATTAATTCGTAACAGCGGCTGAAAAACGGATTTTTTTCTGATATTGGTGTGATATAGTCCTTTGAGGTGTGAAGTTTCAGCCAATTCTGACCACTCCTTCTATTTTTGTTGATCTTTTATATGGAGTCGCGGCACTGTGGGCCGTAAGCGCTCAACCCAGCAAACAAAATTTGTTTTATTTCGAGTTCTACTGCTTGAATCGAAATACTTTCTTCGCAAAAGATTTATGATTTTTTACGGTCTTCAATTAACTGACATTAGGTTGTTACATTAGGGTGGTAGAAACTGGGATATGCTGGGTAAGTACCACAACGAAACGCATGAGCTCAATGAACTTTCTTGAGAAAAACTTCCTCTTTGAGACAAAAAAATTGATGCGTCACACTTTAAAATCCGACAACAAACGCGAAAGATATGAATAAAAATGTAGTTGGGCGATGTCTAGTGTTGCCAGAAAAAAAAAAAGTTTTTTTTTTTAAATGTTTTTCAAAACCACTTCATATGAGGGGGAGTACGGCCGACTTTTTTTTGGTGATACTCTCTAATGGCCATCCTTTCGGGATCTCTTCACGGCTATACACATAAACAACTCACGTTTAAGTGCAGTAGAAAAACTCTTCCAACTAAACCAAAAAACTCGTGGTGAAGCCAGAGATATCGTGAAGAAATCCCCACTCACTAATGATGGTTTTGCCATTGCGTGACAAAATCTCTCTGATAGGTTCGAGAATAAAAGAATCATGGTAAATTCACAATTGAAGATTCTTTTTAATCTGCCTTCGGTGACAGGCGAAAAAGGCACGGAAATTAAAAACTTACAGAGGTCGGTAAATAATTGTATTTCAGTCTTGCAACTGCATGGTATAGAAACCGATAATTGGGATGCAATTTTCGTGTATCTGGTATCAAGCAAGTTGCCGGATGCGACTTTGGCACTATGGGAACAGGGAATCACAAAAAAGAGTGAAATCCCGAGGTGGGAGCATCTGGACAACTATCTGTCCAACCGATTTCAAACACTGGAAACGGTGTCGGATATTCAGGGTGCCCGTTCGGCACGAGACGCAATCAGTCGAACCTCAACATCAACCTTCGAGAACAGGAAGGTATCCGCACACCATGGCCAATTTGCACAGGCCACATGTAGGTTGTGCCCCATACGTTAAAATCATGCCCCAAATTTTTAGCAATGAAGGTGGATGAGAGGAGTCGGGTGGTTAGGAAGTATAATTTATGTATGAACTGTCTAGCTCATTCACACGTGGCAAGAAATTGTACAAGTACATTTAATTGCATGAGTTGTCACCAAAGGCACCATACACTCCTCCATCGCACCTCAACTGGAAACAGGCAGGCGACACCAAATAGCCCCTCGAACGTTACAGAAGAGCCTCGACAGGCTCAGTCCCCTTCATCCTCGGGAAATGTGAATGCCCTTTTCGCACACAACTCAAAAAACATTATTTTAGGCACCGCCATGGTTTATGTTTGCCACAGAGGAGTACAATACGAAGCTAGAGCGCTCCTCGACTCCGGATCAGAAGCGACCTTCATCACTGAGCGCCTTAGGAAACGGATAAATCTACCAACCCACGCGGCAAATACCAAGGTAAGTGGTATTAATGCAACGTCAGCGGCACATGTCCGAAAAATAGCACTACTTACCATAGGCTCCCCGGTCGATCCCCAGATAAGGATTGAAGCAAGTGCTCTCGTTCTTCCCCAATTGACCGGGAGCCTGCCCCAATTCTCAGTTGACCAAGCATATCTTGGTCAACTCCCCTCTATGCAGTCAACTTTTACAAAAGTCAGCAGGTCGACCTAATCATCGGAGCCGACTTATACCCAGCGGTCATCAAAGGGCCCTTCAGAAGTAACGTCTTGGGTTCCCTTTTGGCTCAGGAAACCGTATTTGGATGGATCCTGACTGGACCCACCCCTTGTCCCCTCAGAGCGGTTCCAGAGAACTGCGTCTCCCTATTCGCTGAGATATCCAGCGCTCAGCTCACTCGTCTTTGGGAACTGGAGCAAGTCCCCACCAAAAAGCAAACCACCCCCGAAGAAGCATATTGTGAAGAGCACTATGCCAGCACGACAGGGAGGACCGATAAAGGACGTTACGTTGTGGCACTCCCATTTCGACGGGAATTTCCAGAGGACATCACGATGGGATACTCAAGAAGCAGCGCAGAGAACCAGTTTGTGCGAAACGAGGCAACGATGCACCGAAGGCCGGAGCTAAGGGACGAATACCATCGGGTCTTGCGAGAATACATTTCTCTAGGTCATATGACCCCCGTGAACCCAGCCGAGCGCAGGTCATCAGCGACCACCTACTACCTACCCCAAAATTCCGTCATCAAACCAGACAGCACCACAACCAAGGTGAGTGTGGTCTTCAACGCCTCAAGCCCCTCATCAAATGGAGTCAGCCTCAATGACGTATTCTACCCTGGACCCGTTCTTCAAGCCGACCTAGTTGCGCTTCTCTTGAAATGGCGTTTCTTTAAATACGTATTTAACGCAGATATTGAGAAGATGTATAGGCAGATTTTTCTAAACCCAGACAACACTCGCTTTCATAGAATCCTGTTTAGAGAGTCCCAAAACGAGGAAATTAAGGAGTATGAACTCCGCACAGTGACCTTTGGCGTGAACTGTGTGCCATATTTAGCCATAAGAACCCTGCTGCAATTAGCAGAGGATATCAGCTGCAGATTCCCCCTAGCCACTAAAGTCTTAAGGCAGCATATGTATGTAGACGACGTCCTGGCAGGTGCCCATGATAAAGAAACCGCAATACAAATGCGGGACGAACTCACCGATGCATTCAAAGGTGCGGGATTCCGTCTCCGGAAATGGACAGCTAACTCGAAAGAGGTTCTGGCAGCCTTGCCAAAGGAGAATCTGTTAAAGGAAGAGTTTCTTGACATTGATGCCCTAAGCGAGGCCAGAATGTTGGGCATTCGGTGGAATGCTGCACGTGACATGTTTCATTTTTCTGTAAATGAAATCCCCGTCAAGGTTAACTACACCAAGCGGGAGGTATTGTCCTATGTCGCAAAATTGTTCGATCCGGCCGGGTGGTTAGGTCCCATAGTAGTAGAGGCAAAAATTTTGATGCAGGATATATGGTTGACCAAAATAGATTGGGATGACAACCTTCCACCCGGTCCACAGCGGCGCTGGGAAAACTTTCTCAGAAGTTACACCCACATCTCCGATATCAAGATCCCTAGGTGGATTCACTTCACACCCTGGAATGAAATCGAGTTCCATGGGTTTTGTGATGCGTCTGAAAAGGCATACGCAGCAGCCTTGTACGTGAGAGTGCGAGAAAGCTCGACACCAAAGGACCCCTATGTGAACCTGCTCGTAGGGAAAACTAAAGTGGCCCCTGTAAAAACCGTGTCTCTACCGCGGCTGGAATTGTGCGGAGCTTTGCTATTGGCCGAACTAATACATGCTTTACTTCCGCAGCTTGAAGTCGCACAACCAGTCGTCTACAAATGGACGGACTCCACTATCGTTCTCTCGTGGCTGCGGAAGCCACCATTCATTGACCGCGACAGACTCATGCGAGTAGGGGGGAGATTGGCATTGTCCACACTCACCTATGATGAACGTTACCCAGTCATACTCCCCTACGATTGCCAATTCTCTAGGCTTTTGGTCGAATTCCTCCATCTGATCTCCCTACACAGGGGAAATCAACTCATGGTGTGGCTGTTGCGGGCAGAGTCTTGGATCATCAGGGTCAAAAATTTAGTAAAAAACCTAATTAATAAATGTAAAGTTTGTCTCATTTATAGGCAGAAGACACAAGAACAGTTGATGGCAGCGCTGCCGCCAGAGCGAACGGAGTTAAGCCGTCCATTTGCTAACACCGGGGTGGATTTCACTGGTCCGTTTGAAATCAAAAATTACACCGGAAGGGCGTGCCTAATACCGAAGGGGTACGTCTGCGTCTTCGTGTGCTTTTCTACGAAGGCGATCCATTTGGAGGCGACAAGCGATCTATCGACCACCACGTTCCTCGGCGCTTTTTCGCGTTTCGTGTCGCGAGGAGGGTGTCCCCGAAATGTATATTCGGACAACGGGACGAGCTTTGTCGGAGCAAATAAGGTTTTACGGCAAGACTTTCGGAAGTTCGTGGCAGAGGCGGCTCGGCATACCACGTCAACGTACGCCCACCAGGAAATCGCATGGCACTTCATACCACCAGGGCCCCCCATATGGGGGGATTGTGGGAAGCAGGAGTAAAGAGTTGTAAGGCCCACTTCCGGAAGGTTGCCACTCAAATGCGATTTACGATGGAAGAACTGTCAACCTTGCTGGCAAGGATCGAAGCATGTCTCAACTCGAGACCAATTAGCCCGCTGTCAGACAACCCCGAAAGCACCGAACCACTCACCCCGGGACACTTTTTGATTGGTGGCCCTATACTCGCTATAGCGGAGCCGGAAGTCGATGGTGCTCCTACATCAATCATCAACCGGTGGCAGAAAATAAAGGCGATCCATCAAAGGTTCTGCCAGAAATGGAAGGGAGAGTACCTCAAGGAGTTGCATAAGAGAGTCAAGTGGCACCACCCCCACCGAGAGGTAGAAGTCGACGATTTAGTGGTCGTTAAGGAAGATAACTTACCCCCGAGTGAATGGCGACTTAGAAGAGTTGTGAAGTGTTTTTCAGGGAAAGATTATCACGTCCGGGTCGTGGAAATCCGCACTGCTCGTGGTGTGATTACACGACCGATAGTTAAACTTGTCCGATTACCTGTGGAAACCCCGAACGTACGAATTTTCTCTTGTGACGGGAACCAAATAAAAGCAAAATGTTTTGTGGCTCAGTGCCGAATTAATAATGTTCTCTTTATTATGAAATTCAGGCTTATTTATAGTAAATTAATCTAAACATTTTATTATACATATTTACTCTAATTCTTACATAGCTAAGCCTAACATAAGGCATGAAGCCCAACGCACGCTCACACATATGCACGTATTTACATGTGTGTGCACGAACTCGCCAAAGTGCATTCTATGCACTGAAAGGGAAGCCAATCGCACCGATCATCCTACCGGGGGAAACAACTGCCCGGTATACAGAGCGGCGGTCCAGAAACTCAGACCGTTATGAGATTGGTCCAACTCAATCTCAACCACTGCGAAGCTGCGCAAGACCTATTGTCGCAAACTATAAGGGAGCTAAATGTCGACGTAGCATTGATAAGCAAGCCCTACAGGGACAAGTCTGTAAATTGGCTACCCGATTCATGTGGCAAGGCAGCAATGTGGTCCTGCGGAGAGAACCCGCTTTACATAGAGCCCGTTCTTAAAGAAAGAGGTTTTGTGTGCGGCAGGATAGGAGATATCTTCGTATATAGCTGCTACATACCACCTAGCACCTCGCTAGAAGCTTTTGAAGAAGTAGTTGGTAAAATAGCCACAGATGCGACTACGAGGCAGCGATTCGTCATAGCTGGCGACTTTAACGCATGGGCTGTCGAATGGGGCTCACAGCGAACTTCTCCGAGAGGGAGAGTTCTTCTCGAAGCATTCGCTTGCTTGGATGTAGCGCTACTTAATACAGGTGAGCAACATACATTTTCCAGAAATGGCTTCGGTTCCATAATCGACATTACGTTCGTAAGTGAAAATATGTTCAGGATGTGCGAGTGGAAGATTAGTGAGTGCTATACTCAAAGCGATCACTCTGCAATAATATTGGACATCAAAGTAGACGGTGGAAGGACTCCCACCAACCAAACATCCGTGAGGAGGTCAACACCTTCGACCCCGATGTGTTCAAGGCAATGCTACCAGCAACTGAGTATACAGGCAGCGCGAATCTTATAGCCACTAAAATAATTGCCGATATCAAAGGAGCATGCGACGCGTCGATGACCAGAAAGACCATACGAAAACAGCAAAGCTCGGCGTATTGGTGGAACGACAGCATACAAACGCTAAGGAGAGAGTGTATCCGGGCGAGGCGGCGCTCCCAAAGATCACGAGGTAGGCCAACCTTTTTATAGTACAGAGCTGGCTATAAAGCTGCACGTCATGCTTTGAAGGCGGCAATAGCGAATAGTAAGCGACAATGCTTTCTCAACCTCTGCGATGAGGCTGAAAATGACCCATGGGGTACGGCTTACAAATAGGTCTTGAAAAAGTTTAAAACCAAACGCGAAGCCATACCAACATGCCAGTCATTCCTCAAAAAAGTGGTCGATACTCTCTTTCCGACGCAAAGAAAACTAGTTTCCCCTACGTCAAATACTCCATTACATGCATTTAATGAAGTGACGGTGGAGGAAGTGCTCCTAGCGGTTAAGAGACTAGACGACAACAAGTCTCCTTGTCCGGACTGCGTGCCCAACAAAGCACTGAAGGTGGCGGTTAATTATAAGACGTCTACATTCGCGAATTTATTCACTGTATGCCTATCTGAGGGGACATTCCCTTCGATATGGAAACGCCAAAATTTGGTGCTACTGGTGGAACCATCCAGCTACAGGCCCATATGCCTGCTCGACTCGGCAGGCAAAATTCTAGAGCGAGTAATCTACAATCGTCTGGAAAAGGAAATAGAAGAAGTGTGTGGCATATCTGACAACCAGTTTGGGTTCAGAAGAGGCAGATCCACCATAGATGCCGTGAACGTGGCTAGAGATACCGCTCAAGATGCAATAAGCGGCACACGCTGGCTCGAGGGATCTAAGGAATACTGCCTTATCGTGACCTTAGATGTAAAGAACGCATTCAATTGCGCTAACTGGGCGAAAATCCTGGATACCCTAGACAGGGTAGGTATATCCTATTATCTGAGACGCATAATCCGCAGCTATTTTGACGGACGTCTGCTGCAATACGAAACTGCAGATGGCACGGAAAAGCTCCATGTCACAGGCGGGATTCCTCAGGGGTCAGTGCTCGGCCCATTACTATGGAACATTATGTACGACGGAGTGCTGCGACTTAAAGTACCTAATGGAGTTAAGATTATCGGATTCGCGGATGATATCGTATTGATTGTTACTGCCAAACACTTAAGTGATATAGGTGGAAAAACTAATGTAAGCATAGCCAGCGTTCAATCATGGCTCATGCAACATGGACTACAGCTTGCGGAGCACAAAACAGAGGCAGTACTAGTATCAAGCAGGAAGAAGGTAGAGAAGGTCACGATAAGAATCGGAGACCACGACATTGAAACAATGCCGGCAGTTAAGTATCTGGGAATCATGATAGACAGGAGGCTGTCTTTCAAAACACATCTAGAATACGCTAACGAGAAAGCAGCGAAAACCATATCATCGTTATCGAGGATAATGCTAAACGCACGAGGTCCAAAGCAAGGGCGGCGTCAGCTACTGGCAGGCGTCGTGAAGAGCCAACTACTCTACGGGGCTCCGGTATGGCAGCACGCCATGGAGCATCAGTCGTACCTACGTGGGGTAAAGTCTACCTATCGCTTGTGTGCTCTCCGAGTTTGTAGCGCTTTTAGAACGGTATCAGACGATGCCGCACTGGTAATCTCAGGCTTGTGCCCAATTGACATATTGGCCAAAGAAGCAGCCACAACGTTTGAGGATATAAACTCGCGGTCCGAAGCACGCGAGATTAGTATTCAAAATTGGCAAAACAGATGGAACATATCGAATAAGGGGCGCTGGACATACCGCTGTATACCAGATATTAAAACATGGGTAACGAGAACACACGGGGAGGTAGATTTTTATCTGACTCAGTTCTTAAGCGGCCACGGATGCTTTAAACAATACCTTTATCGGTTTAAGCACGAAAGCAACAACGTATGCGATCACTGTGGAGGCGAGGCAGTGGAAGATGTCTACCACGTGTTCTTCGAATGCCCCAGATCGTACAGCTTTAGAAGTAAACTACGCAGCATAGCCGATGAGGACTACACTCCCGAGTCGCTGGTTGGTCACATGCTACGAAGTAAACAAAAGTGGATGGCAGCGTGCGAGGTAATCGCAGAAGCCATGAAGTGGCTTAGAAGTCTGGAACGGCTGCGCCGCAGCAGGGAAGACTGAAGAAAAAGCAAACAAACACGGAAAAAACAAGAGGCGGGTTGGAAACACGGCCTTCCAACCGCCTAGTTTAACAAACCTATATCAGAGGTGCAGATTGCAAATTGGAGATTCAGCCTCTCCACTGTATTGACCTGCAAACAAAATTCTAAGAGTATTTAAGTATCTCAAACGTAGGTGGAAACACGGCCTTTCAACCACCTAGTTTAACAAACCTATATCAGAGGTGCAGATTGCAGATTGGAGATTCAGCCTCTCCACTGTATTGACCTGCAAACAAAATTTTAAGAGTATGTAAGAATCTCAGATGCGGGTGGAAACACGGCCTTTCAACCGCCTGGTCCACGTGACACAAACCAGAAGGAGCAGATTGGGGACGCGGCCTCCCCACTGCATTACCTTGTAAATGAATATATTGTGAGTATAAGTGATTACTTATAAACGTACTGAATCATTATAGATGCGGGCCGTAAACACGGCCACTCCAACCGGCTAGATGCAGAAGAGCTAGTGAGACAGAATAAGTAAGTAGATGTAGTGTAAGTACATGCCTATATAGCTATATCTATATACATATCTTTGGTAGTTGGACAAGAACGACTTTCTTTGATCAATATGATCAATACTTCAGACAAGATGAATGAAAAATCTAACAAAAGATCCCCAGCTAAGAACTGAATTAGTACAGTAACGCTGACCAACTGACGTTGAGACTTGTGCTCAAACCACCTCCTGACGGAATACTTGACGGTAGGAGGTTTAGTGTGTTAAAGTCATACACTGACTGTGAGGCTTTCGATGCTTCCTCCTCTGAAAAAAAAAAAAAAAAAAAAAACATATGTGTATAGCGCTATGGGAAAGTGTCGCAGCAGAGAAATAGAAAGTGTCGCAGCAGAGAAATACATAGCGTCAGCAATTACTTAGTTGCAGTTTGTTTACGTTTGCGACCAAGTAACTTAGACGGCGCTCGTGCTGCGTATTTTGTATGTAGATATGTATTCATATTGGACACACTTCACCTCCTTTCCTAAAAAGAATCGTTCATATACATATTTATATGAACGATTCTATTTCATTTAATAGGTTTGAGTTTTATAGCTCGCCTTTTACAATTAATGAGCGACCGATCTTATTACATTTAATAGCTCTGGCGCGTTGGACTTTTTGACTTTTCGTTTTGTCTTTATATATGCTGTGTTTACTTTTGTTACAAAGTTTTGGTTGTGTTTACTTTATTTTCAAGTGGACAATACATTAATTTATTTATTTCTAATTTTCTGTTTGTATGTTTCTTTATTTATGCTCTACATTTTTCTTAAGTGTTTAGTATTTATTCTAACAGTTTAAGTCTATTCTTATGAATTACAATTTTCTTATTCTCATTGTTTATAATATACTTATTATTTCTATCTTTGCTTTCTAGTTTATAAGGAATTAGACTGTAGTTATTTTTCTCATCAATATTTGCTACTCTAAAGGGAATTAATGAAAAATTATTATATTTATCGATATTTACTACTCTATAGGGCCCTTTATATCTACTATCTAATTTATGACCTGCTTCATCTCTTACTAATACTATGTCTCCTATATTTATCTCCTTATATTGTACTTTCCTATCATAACTAATTTTTTGCTTTTCCTTAGATTCTTGAACTAACTTTCTAGCTTTTTGCTGTGCTACTTGTAACCTATATTTAATTTCCTTATCATAAGCCTCATGATTATATACTGGGCTAATTATATTTTCTTTTAAAAATTCGTAAGTCAGAGGAGTCTTTCCAAAAACTAGTTCAAAAGGACAATAGCCATGAACTGTTGAAGGTGTTGTATTGTAACAATACGAAAAATATTTAAGGTATTCATCCCAATCGTCTTTGTCAATGGATATGTAAGAACGCACATATTCATTGAATGTTCCATGACTACGTTCAACAGTACCTAAAGTTTGATGATGGTAGGGTGTTGATGTTTTATGCTCTATTTTTAAGAGCTTGCACAATTCCTCAAACAAACTATTTTTGTATTCGGTTCCCATATCCGTTATAATTGTTTTCATACAACCATAAATTAGAATGAAATGTTCAAATACAGCCTTAGCAACTGCTACAGCATGTTTGCTTTGGACGGGTACTGTAACCAAGTATTTGGTTAGGTCACAATGATAGTTACCGCATACTCATTTCCATTTATCGATTTTTTTAATGGCCCTATTGTGTCTATCTGTACTATATCGAAAGCCTTTGGTGGCGTCTCCGTTATAGTCATTCGTTCTTTTATATGTTTGTTAGTTTTATTTTTGCTGCAGTGAATGGAATTTTTAACATATTTTCTGATGTCATTCTTCATATTCACCCCTATTACGGTTGTCAACATCAAATGTCACGTCGTATTAATATCAATATCAATATCAACGTCGCGTCAATGCAAAACTGGTATTTACTTCATCAATGTGTTGACGTTGACGTGTTATCGATAATTTAATAGCAAAACTACGATCCTTATACTTTTGACAGTTGTTTATTTACAATTTGTTGCGCATATAATTCTGCTTAAGATTTAAACTTTTGTTTAAAGATGTTTTTTTACATTACAAGCCGGAAAAAGCAACGAAAATCGCGGTAATACTTTCCATAGAACGTCAAGTGTTAATACACGTCCAAAAATCTAGGTAGAGGTATCAAGCGACGCGTCTTCACCTCCGTAACAATAATCTGGAGGGAAATCAGATATTTTAAGAATTTTGCGAGATATTTGCAGTTAAAGTTCACAATTTTTCTGTCATTTTCATGGGGTTGTTGTAATGGCACATTAGGCTAAGCCAAAAAAGTGTGCGTACCGTGGCACGTTCCCACGGTTCAGGCAACCACCCGGAGTTGGAATGGCGTAGCCCAGGGTTTTTTTTAAGCGCGGCCGAAGGCCGCCAATGCGGAAAGGTGTTCTGCACATAAATACCATGGATCACGCCCCGAATTGGGGATCTGACCCGGGTCGGTTTTTCACTAATAACTTTTCACTGAAACAAAATATCGGATTTACCCCTCCAGGTTATTGTTACGGAGGTCAAGACGCTGCCTTACATAATCATTGTATTGACTTTAATGTAGAGTCATCAAGCTTCAATTCATCATCCGAAGCTGAAAATGTTCAAGATGGGTTTGAAGTTGATTTATCTGACGACTTGCAAAACATGGAAGGTTGCAAATACGGCAACAAATTAAAGAAAGCTTTTTGTAATTCGTTTTTGGTTGTTTTTATTAAAAAATATAAAATACTTCAGTATTTTCTGCATAAAACAAAAATATTTATTCTGTTTTTAAAAATTAATCTTTAAACAATGCAACTTCCACTTTTGAGAACACCTTGAACCATTTTTTTCTAGTTCTAAAATAAGCTGCGCAAATTGGTTATTGTTTGTTATTTTAATTTTTCTCTCCATTTTCCTGAATTAAATAAAAACTAAACAAATGAAGTGTGTAAAAAGGTATAATTCAGAATTATTTTACCAAATTTTTACAGCAGAATATTTAATTGAGCGCTTGTCGTCACCAAAAACTGTGTTGACAAATTTTATGCTGACACCCGTCAAAAGAATATCACTATTGTTGTCGTAAATACCAAAATAGTTGCAACAGCTGTCAATAGTTATCGAAATTGACAATGGCGATACCGATTCGTCAACAACAAGTCAATACTTAAAAGTATTGACAACCGTAATAGGGGCGATTATTCCAGTAATACTTTTGTCTTATTTTATTTAACGTACGATTTATTCCTGGGTGGCCACCAAAAACAGGATCGTCGTGATATTTTTGAAGAATCTTTTTAATATTTTCTTTTTCTGTCACATGCATAACCTCCGGAGTCAATGCAATTGTTAAATTTTTGAGAACTTTGGTACCAATTTCTTTAAATGTGTCTACCCGGGTATAATTTTGCTTGAACAATTTGTCTCCTAGGGACAACTGTATTTTTACAATTTCCAAATTGCCGGCTTCTTTCATAAGCCTGGCAAAGAATTGACCTAAGTCAATCTTCGCCTCAACAATAAGGTTTTTAATATTAATTTCACTACAAATTTTCTTTCCTTTTTTGAAACATAATTTCGGAGGATCGAAAACGAGCTGGACTAGTCTTTTTACTTCACATTTATTCAGCGCTTCATAAATTATTGGGTTCTCTTTGTGACATTTTATTTCTTCATTTTTACTACTGGAATTGGTATTATCATTATAATTTTTATTAGTTTCCGATCTAGTCGTAACTTTTAATATTTTACACGCTTCTACTGAAATTTCTTTAAGATCTTTAACATCTATGCGTGACAGTGCGTCTGCTACATAATTTTGTTTTCCTGCTATATACTCCACCTCGAAGTCATATTCTTCCAAATCTAGTCTGATTCTAGTTAATTTTGATGAGGGGTTTTTCATTGAAAATAAGAATGTTAAAGGTCTATGGTCTGTTTTGACTAAAAATTTTCTTCCATAAACGTATGGTCTAAAATATGTTATGGCCCAATGAATGGCCGCTAATTCTTTCTCAATTGTTGCCTTATTTGTTTCTCCTTTTGTAAATGATCTTGATGCATATGCAATTGGCAATTGTTTGCCTTCATACTCTTGGCTTAGTACCGCTCCGCAAGCATAACCACTGGCGTCAGTTGTTATACAAAATTGTTTATTGAAATCTGGGTATTGTAAGATATTAGGGCTTATTAACGCAGCCTTCAAATAGTCAAAGGATTTTTTACAATCCTCCGTCCAGTTGAAAACCACATTTTTCTTGCAAAGCCTTGTTATTATTCTAGAATATTCTGCGAAGTTTGGGATAAATCTTCTGTAATAGTTGCAAAATGCGACGAAGCGTTTCGCCTCATCGGCATTTTTAGGGGTTGGATAATTTTTAATAGTTTCAAATTTACTGGGGTCTGGCAAAATGCCTCTGCTTGTGCATTTATGACCAAGATAAGTTACTTCTTGGTTGAAAAATATGCATTTATCTGGACGTAATTTTAAATTATATTTTCTACAAGTTGCGAAAACGTCTCGTAAATTTTTGATCATATGCTTTTCGGAGCATCCTAGTACGACTAAATCGTCCATGTATAGGAATGCTTGTGAAGGTTTTAAACCTGAGAATGCTAATGTCATCATTCTCTGAAATGAGTTTGGTGCTACCTTAAGACCATACGGTAATCTTTTAAAGCGGTACGTGCCATTGTCGGCCGTAAACGACGTGATATCTCTCGATTCTGGGCTAAGGTCTATTTGATGAAAGCCTGACATTAAGTCTAAGCATGAAAAATATTTAGCTCTCCCTAGTTGATCTAGTATGTCATCAATTCTCGGCAACGGAAATTTATCTGCGGTTAGTTTTTTATTGACTTGTCTGTAATCTACAACCATTCTCCATCTTTTTTCTTCTTTGTTTGGGAGTGATTTTTTGGGTACTAATAGAATTGGACTGTTAAATTCAGAGATTGAAGGTTCTATTATATCGTCGTTAATTAATTTATTTACTTGTTTATTGATTTCACTCTTATGAGCTTCTGGTATTCTATAGTTTTTAACATAAACTGGATTATTATCTTTCATATGAAGTTTTTGTTTGTAAAAGTTGTTAGTGGTAATTGGTTCCGATTCTAATGAAAAAATATCAATGAACTCTGTGCATAATTCATTAAGTGATTTATTTGCAAATTGTGGAAAGTTTTTATTTAGTCTTTCTAATTTTTGTTTATTGTTGGACTCATTTTCTATTTTATTATTTTTAATTATTGTATAATCATTTAAATTTTCTGTCTTTATATTAAATTCATGGAATGTTGCATTTTTATCTGTTGTATTTATAATTCTAATAAATGTTTGGTGTGAATCTGCTAAGGTATTTGCAATAAATATACCTTCAGCCAATTCTTGTTGTGGAATTAGTAATTCTGAATATTGGTTATTGATTATTTTTAACTTTAATTTGTCTTACTACTTCTGATCTTGCTGGTATTGAAATACTATTAATTGTTGGGTTGCTAGTCATCTGAATTATTATGTTTTCTGGGTAATCATACGGCCTTAGTATTAGAGTGTCTCCGTCTTTGTTGTAATCTAAAATGCAATTATATTTTTTGATAAAATCTAAACCCAGTATTCCATCACATGGAATTGGAAAATTGTCTTCTACTATATGAAACTTGTGTTTAATCAATAGATAATCATCTTTTAAATCTGTTTTAACCGTGCCAATAGTGCTTGTTATGCCTTGGCCAATTCCTTTTAAGTCTGTTTTTTGTGAATTGTTAATAGTGACATGATCGTCAATTTGACCCTTTTTTATAATTGAGATATCCGCTCCTGTATCGATTAGGAGGGTTGAAATAGAATCATTTAGAGTTGTCTTGGAAGATATGTAGCTATTTAGGTGTAAATTGAAAACATATAATTTTTTATTTATTGAGGTGGAGTTTGTTGGTTTTCCTGCTGCGTAGCATCACACACTACACTCTTTCCAGCTTTATTTTCTATTTCAGAACACCCACCGCAACACAACGAAAATGGTTCGAGCCACCAGTACCCTACAATGCCCCGTGTGCAAACACAACCACCGCCTTTTATTCTGTCGGAAACTACGCCGAATGGAGCCCGAGGAGAGACTACGTGCCGTCCTCCTCCACCGCCATTGCGCCAATTGCCTGTCGCCGCGTCATATGGCCAGTAGCTGTCCATCCATCGGACGGTGCGATCAATGCCAGGAACGGCACCACAGTCTCCTGCATCTCTGGGAAACCCCCTTAAACGAGGAAGACGTGCCACCGAGTCTGGACACGGCAGACGTTCGGCCAAATCGTCGGCCCCGACCATACAGGGCTCGCGAATTATCCGAGTCCAGTGAAGATGTACTGGAGATTGAAGTAAGTGAAGAAGACCTCCAACCAATTAACGCACTGGTGCCGTCGAATGCTGAACCGCCGGTACTCAGACCACCTCTGTCGGGTATACGGTCGGTAGTTCGGCAGGTACCACGCCATAGCCGTCCACGCCCTCGCCACCGGCAAAGAGGATATGATGAACAGGGTTACCGCCGAGTGATAAGAGACGCCCGTGAACGAATCCAGGGGCCTCGTCCACACTCTTCGAATCGGTCCGTTTTTATGCCTACGGTGGTGGTTAAGATCGTCGTAGGGAACCGAATCCACACGGTGCGCGCACTCATCGAGCCAGGGCATCCCAGGTCAACGATCTCCAGGAGCTTGGCACAACGACTACGTCTGCTCGCACGAAACGAAAGGGAGCACTGCAACATAGACTTGAAGGGTTGGAACGAGAGGGTACGTGTTCAGGCAAGGATACTGCCGAGTCTGATGAGGTATGCTCCCGAGCGCACGATAGATGCGCGAGTCAGGGATGACTTCGACAACCTTCGCCTGGCAGACCCCTCCTATCGCTCAAGCGCGGTCTCTCTGGTTTTTGGAGCCGATATCTATGGAGTTATTTTACGACCGGGGCTCATGCCCGCGACCCCGGTACGACCGGCAGCACAGAACACGATTTTCGGATGGGTCATATTTGGTGGGACCCCATACTAAGGAGAGGGGTCAGGAGTCCATACATAGGTCTAGTTTAAGAAAAATGTTAATGAAGTTTCATGAATTGTGATGAATTTGAATTTGGAATGTTAAAGTTATTTTGCAGTGATGCTGCAAGGCGGGCGGCATGTTAAAGCCTGCATTATCATCTCGACCTCACCTGGAGATGTCGCTGGGTCCTACTCGTTACCTCCGTTCCCTTTTCAGTGCATCCTCTCCTTTTCTTGCTTTTTCCCCTTTTTGCATATTTCCTACCCGAATAGTCCCGTAATGTGGCGCCACCTATCGCCGAGCCTATATAAACCCGAACATCCCTATACTCCTTCTTATTCTATTACCAGCGACAAACCAGGTGAGTTCGACTCTTTTATATATCTTGTTTATACAGTCCACTTTCTTTTAAATACACATATATATATATGTATTAACCATTTGAGTTTTGAGTGCATAGTGTTGTTGGATAACGTCGGTAAGTAAAGTGTAAGTCGATTGTTTTAAGGACCGGCTCACCGTTCCCCGTTTCCGGATTTCACGAGGATTTCCGGCCCCTATTTTCTGCCCCGCTCGAACAGTGTATAAGCTACCTTGGTACACTAAGGCCCACTTGCACGACTGCGAGTTATCTTTTTAATTCAGAGTTAAACTAATAATTTGTCTTGCACAGCAAAGGGTTAGCAGTTAAACCAGAGTTAAATTGTAAAATTTTTAACCCAGCGCTGTTGAAGGGTTAACTTGCTAACTCTTGGTTCATCTGTCAAAATCAATGTTTGTTTACATTAAAAATTACGAACTATTTGGAAATTGTGTGACAAATTTTTATAAATAAAATAAAAATGATTGACGAAGTTCTTCTGTCGGATGACAATGAAGAAATTATTGATTATATCGATTGATTTCTTCAACAGAACGGTTGCGGAGAGAAGTGACCACTTCAATAAACTAAAAGATAAGGCTTTCCATAGGAGATTTCGGCTACAGAAGGAAACAGTTAAGGTTTTGTTGGATAAAATAAAAGTGCGGCTAGAAAGTTCAAAAAGGTTTGTGGTGATTTCGTAAACTTTAAAGTTACTAAATGGGATTTTCTTCTCTTAATAGTGGATCATTGTCGTCTATGACCCAACTTTTGTGTGCGTTGCGATTTTATGCAACGGGAAGCCAACTTTTGACCTGCGGGGACTTCGTTGGTGTTCACGAGTCAACAGCATGCAGAATTGTACATAAAGTCACCGATACCATAGCCCGTTTGTATCCTGAGTATGTATGTATGCCCTCTGATGAAGTACAAATGAAACAAACAGCGATACAATTTTACCAAATTGCACGTTTTCCACGTATTATTGTAGCTATTGATTGTACTCATGTGAGGATAAAAGCTCCAGGTATACATATATACATACATACATACATATATGGACATATTTATATACAATGCTGTTGTTGTTGTAGCGATGTTTCAGCCTGCGTAGTCGTCATCTTATTTAGTAGCACACCCATCAACATGTTTTTGGTTGAGACCGGCACCTGCCTGAGTGGTAATGGCATTTAATGCGGTGGTGATGCTATGTAGTTTCCTGGTATATTCGCGGTATAATAAGGGAGCATGGCCGTCACCAATGTATTCACTACTGGCGATAGGAGTGATATCGGATGTTATGACGCCCCTACGTTGGATGTTAAATATCTTACTCCCTCATCGCCAAGATGTTTTAACACCAGCATGGTAAAATCTGAGTCATTCCGGTACGATAGAACCGGCTGTTGTGGGAGTGAAGAGAATCGTTTCAAAAACATTTCTGCATGCTTTTTAACTCCGATAATTTTTGCATCACTATGAAGATTATGCTCAGGTGACATAAGGAGACATCCCATGGTACTTTGGCGTGCGGTGTTTTGACAGTGCAGAACGTCGAGTTGTCTATTTGTTCGGCCTACTCCTGTCCGCCTACCACCGAGTCCGAGGATTTGACTAGGCGATGATTTTTTTCCTCTGTATTTGGCCTGTTTTGATGTTATGCTAAAGGGGGAGCAGGACCTGGCTGCCTTGGCTTACATTCGTCCCGGTCAACACCCGCCCGAATAGTGAGAGGATCGAGCAGTCCAACTGCGAGGAGCTGCTTATAGAATGACAATTGTAAGGAAATTTATGATGAGTAAGAATTATATCGTTATGAGCACAAAGTTATATCCTGTGTAAAGCTTTGGTTTCCTCGAAAGCGGTGCCGCTATATAGCGGCCGTTACATAGCGGTAGAGTACGTTGTCAAAAACAATTCAATGTAAAAGTAATTAGGTGTAAAGTTAGAAGACGGTGTAGTTCACCGTAATGTAATATAGCGGCAAGCATGATATATTACGGCCGTCATGACGGTGAAAACTAGTTCTTCACCGTTTTTTCTCACCGCTATTGTCATAGCGGTGTGAATTCTATCAAATACTTCAAATTTTTTTTACAAATACAACAATTGAAACATATCAATGTTTCAAAAATAAATATTCACCATGGCATAGTAACATAGGTAAAATCACCCGCACAGCTGATAAATTTTTTTTTTTCTACACTAGAATCTTAACTATCAAACTTTGTTTATATTGGGTTTGTTTTTTTTTTGTTTTTTATTCTTAGCCGAAGAAAAAATTTGATTTTTCAAGGTATGCCATGGATTTTTCATAAAAATTTAATTCATTTGAGTTGTCAATATCAGTTTTATTTGACAATAAAGTTTCTTCTAGCAACAACAAAATGTATAGCAGGGTTGCATTTCTCCTCCTGCTTCTACCTATTGGATATGCCTTGATATTCACACATTTTAAAATCAAAAAAGAAAACAAGAAACATTCAAATACGGCAAACCAAATAAAAAAATTACGGAACGGCGATCATGTAAGTTTACAGAAAAGTGGTGCCGCTCATGACGGCAAGCATAACGACCGCTATATAGCGACCGCTACATAGCGGCACCGCTCTTCGAGGAAACCACGGCTTAACGCATCGATATAAAAGATAAATCGTTGGCGGTAATATTTTATATCCAAAGTCAAGTGTTAATACACGTCCAAAAATGTCGGGAGAGGTAACAAAAGACGCGTCTTGACCTTTGTAAATATAATTCGGAGAGGGAAATTCCGTTAAGAGATATTTGCAGTAAAAGTTCACAATTTTCTGCCATTTTCATGTGGTTGTTGTAATGACACATTGAGTTGAGCCGGAACTAATTGGGATCGCGTAGTCGGTATTGGACCGGCTGAGGGTTATTTTTTTAGGTGAAACCGCTTTTTTTAATACCTCTCCCGACATTATTGGATGTGTTCTAACACTTGACGTTGGATGGAAAGTATTACCTAATTGGCACGATATATATTTTCAAATCACCTGTATCAGGGCTCGAGCCTGGGACCTTAGGTGTGGTAGTCTAGCAACAGTTTCAGTTACAACAAAAGATATACATACATACTTGTACACGCATCGCTTCCATGCAAATAGTTAACCACATTTTTATGATTTTAAGGAGGAGAGTATGCGGAAATATATAGGAACAGGAAGGGCTACTTTTCCATAAATACCCAAGCAATATGTTCTTCAGATCTTATGTTCAACGACGTCGTTGCAAGGTGGCATGGATCTTCTCACGATTCGCATATATGGGACAACTGCAATCAACGTCGATACTTCCTGCAGGGAGCGTATGGAAATTATTTCTTACTTGGCGATAGTGGATACGCTCAAACCACGTTTATGATGATCCCCCTAGGGACTGTGAGCACACCAGCTCAATCTTTATATAATGAGTCCCAAATCAGAAGCAGAAACTCGATAGAGAAAACATTTGGGATTTGGAAAAGAAGATTTCCTATCTTGTCCAGAGGCATTCAAATGTCTTTAAGCGGAGTGCCGGGAATCATAGTAGCGAATTCTGTACTTCATATAATATAGCTCGACTTCAAAATGACCCCGATCCAGTAATCGATGCTGAGTACCCTCCGATATTGGATATTGTAGACGAAGGGAGAGAAACGCAATCTTCTGATAACGCCAACAGAGCCTCGCCGGGAAAGAGGGCTCGTCAGGCTTTGATTGATAAACACTTTGGAAGACTTCGACCTTGTGAATAAAGGGGAATCTAGGGACACGATATCGAATGCAAAGCATCGATTCTGTACTCATTTGAAGTATCGCTTCAAATATATCGGGTACCCGATAATATCGAAACAAAAAGACTCGATAGTCAAAATATCGATGCTAAATGTACATGACAAACAAGCACTTCAATAACCGAATGGTTCGCTGCAAGCAAATTCATACGTTTTGTAAATGATTACCATAGGTTCGTATAAACTTCAATAAAATAAATAATAACATAAACTAGTATAATATGAGCAAATTTGATTTTTTTAATTTGATAGATTTTACTTCAAGAAACGAAGATCAAAAGCCCCACTCAAAAGCCGCGCTCTTATGGGACAGAAGTTGCTGGTACTTCTAGATATCGTAAAGCAATTTTCGACAAATGAGGATATTTATGCTTATTTTCCTTCCAAAAACGCAAAAGATAGCCACTTAAAGGAAGTAGTTTGCAACGAATATATTCATTGATGTTTTCGCTTTGTCGGATTGCACTTTCACTTCCTCGACCAGATGCTAAAGTTTCTATGTGATTCCAAAATTCATTTTTGTCGGACATACATAGGGAATAAGCGCAGGGATCAGAAAATGCAATATTTTTTAAGCGTGTTTCTAAAACACCCCACAAATCAAAAACATTTTATAACACCTTATATCTGTGTCTACAACAACCACATGAAAATGACAGACAATTTTCTACTTTAATTGCAAAAATCGCTTGAACGAAATAAAATATCGGATTTCCCCCTTAGGATCATTGTTACAGCGGTCAAGACGCGTCGTTTGATACCTCTCCCGCTCTTTTTGGACGTGTATTAACAGTTGACGTTGGATGGATAGTATTACCTTTTTTTCAGTATAAAGGCAAAACAATATCACAATAAGTTAGTACTTCAAGTTTGTTGTAACCTTTTTGGACGTATTAAGTGCATATTGCAACAGATCAATGGCAACTCTTACTTTTCTGGCGTCTGCCTTTTCCGGCTAAATTAACTGTTATTATTTGGTTCTGATTTTCCTTCGATTCGCGTCACAAGTTAGAGAGAGACAACCAGCAGAGCGGTATTTATGCTCTATTAGTTCCATATTTTTTAAAAAGTTCGATACGATACCGGGGTCTAGATACTCGATGCCGAAAAGTATCGTTAAAAAAGCATCGAGTACAAAATATCGGTATCGAAGGGCAAAAGTATCGATATGGTATCGTATCGTATCGAAATTCGTGTCCCTAGGGGAATCCATCGGACGGGAATATTTTTTACTTACTCCCATGTCACTGTAAAAGAACGTGTTATTGGAAGAACTGAATAAACTTCAATTTATGTATGCATATATATGTAGTTCACAAAACTTCAGTCTTTTATTTTTAAATTCATTTGTAAATTTGAGTTAAATTTAAAACTAAAGGCTATATTAATCTATGAAATAATAATAATAATAAATAATAAAAGAAATAAGTAATATTTATTTGGCAAACTTGTCCATTTGGAGCTTCCTTATAGCATCGTTGTGCTCGTATCGCTTCCGTGCGTCTTCCAATTCCATTTGCCTTAGGAGACGGTTATGCTCCAGTTTTTCCTGTTCCTCTTTTAACTGGACACTCACCAGTTCTCTTTGAGCCGCCACTAGTTCTAGGTTTTCAGAGGCCAGAGTTCTGAATTTTTCAGCGACTGTTGGCTTACCTGGAAATGGAAGCTTCCTCTTTCCTAAAGGAAACACAACTTTAAAGACACAAAACTTAAGTCTGAACTTTATAATTAACCTAGTGGACATTTCAGGTGTTCAGCACTTCAGCCCGCATAGCTATAACGTTACCACAGCTAAATATTGAGGTATAGCCTGAAATGCCCAAGAGACTAGTCGTGGATTCCTATTTCTACCTTGGCAAAAGAGTTAATACTCACTCGTCAACGAAGGATGAGGACTCTTCTTCAAGTTTACCCTGTCATTTGTGAATATATCCACGTTTTTCGGGGTATCGGAAACTTCAATCATTTCAGTACAGTGATCTGTGAAAACGAAATTTGGATATATGAAAAGAAGCGTACTTAAGTTTAAGAGATTTAAAATGTGAAGTATAAGCATATCGTTACCAGAAATGTTTAGTGTAGCTTCTATTGGCACAATGCCCAATCTTTGAAATGTTTTTTATTATATATATACCTGGTATATTCATAATTGTGCTCGATGTATGTTTTTTAGTTTTTTTCTTTAAATTTTTGTAACTTTGATGAAGGCTTGCCACTGTCCTTATATAACCAGTGGTGATCGAATTGAACTCCTTCGTCAAATCTATCCAAGCTTTCTGCTTTTCTGCAAGCGTGGCTCCGTCGGTCCTCTTATTTTCTATAATATTTTTGTAATTTTTCATTACATCTAATAAAAGAAGGCTTTCTTCCCGGCAAAAATTTGGAGCACGGACTCTTTGCTTTGAATTGTCCATGACACTGAAATGTATGATTGTCGTTAGTCAATTCTAAAACCCGTGTTACTAATTAGAGCTACATAGAGGACCACAACAGGACTATTTTTGTGGCCGCTTGAGATTGGTAGGGGAGAAGGTGTTGCGCATTAGCAGGGTACTGAAGAAAGTACGGGGTCTATAAACGGGATGGTTAAGGCCTGAGTATTTGGATTTGTAAAGATATCTAGTAGACGTCCGCATTGAATGAAATGCGACCATGCAATAAGAGAAAATGGAGCAAGCCCCGAATCACTCAAGAAGTCAAGGCCCCCCAGGCGAGGCATAATGCATTGACCGAGCCATTGCCGTCATAATTAGGGCCCCAAATCCAGCCATCGAAGTCGTCATCTACTGGACCTTAGTAACAGTAATCCGAAAGCACATTTTGGATTTTTTGTTTTAATAAAAGGTTATTGTCAAAAAAACAAAAAACGGCCCAGATCAAATACAAAATTGGGGTCCCGATCCATGGTATTTATCTACCTTCGACCGCGCTTAAAAAAATAACCCTCAGCCAGTCTAACACCGGCTACGCTATCCAAATTATTTCCGTCAGTCAAAGGAAACAAATACCTAAAAGATGAATATGAGTGTTATTGATGCTTACCGAAAGAAAAAAGCTCTGATTTATTAATAATTCACGGGAACCTGCAAATAAAATGCAAGTTGGAACATAAAGATTTTCAACTGACTGCATTTCCCTTACCTTAAAAATTAAAGCAAATTGTTGTTCGGAATACTTGTAGTACCTAATGAATGAATTATTTTAAAATGTTTCAAATTGCACAACGATTATATTTTTTTGACAACCAATATCCGTTTCCTCTTTGAACAAAGAAAGTGTCACAATAAATTGACAGGGTTTACAACCAAACAGTAAAAACCCCCGTGTACCCGGAGTTAGTTAACTCGGCGCCAAAAAGTTGTTCTGCAACGCATTGCTTGAGTTAAAAAGATATCAGTTTAACTCGGAGTTACTTAACTCTGAATTTGTAAATTTAACTCTGGATCTTGTGCAAGTGGGCCTAAAAATCTAAAGAGACTTAAAAACTTGCGAAATAAATATCATAAGCTTTTTAAGGAAACTGGTTCCCCTCAGCACAAGCTAGAGTACTTGAAGTATGTGAAGGAGTTCAATTGCCTTGACAAATTTGTATATAGTCAGTATATTAATAACTTCGAAAATAATATCAGATCGAATCCTAAAACGTTTTGGAACTCCATTCGTTCCAAAAAGTCATCCTCAGCAATTCCGCTGTCTGTGTCTTACGAAAAAGCGTGCAACTGTTAGCATATGCTGACGACATTGACATTATCGGCCTTAACAACCGCGCCGTAACCTCTGCGTACTCCAAGCTAGAAAAAGAAGCAAACGAAAGCAAAACGAAGTACATGCTGTCATCAAGCAAAGAGTCAGCGCATTCGCACCTTGGCACCCACGCCACTGCTGGCAGCAAAAAGTTCGAAATAGTGAAGGGCTTCGTTTACCTTGGATCCAGCATAAACTCCAACAATAATGCTAGCCTAGAAATCCAACGAAGAATTGCTCTTGCAAATAAATGCTACTTTGGACTGAGTTGGCAATTGAAAAGTAAAGTCCTCTCTCGACGCACGAAAATCAGACTCTACAAGTCACTCATCGCTCCCGTCCTGCTATATGGTGCAGAGGCGTGGACACTAACAACATCTGACGAGGCTGCATTGGGAGTATTCGAGAGAAAAGTTCTGCGAAAGATTTATGGGCCTCTACGCGTTTGCGACGGCGAGTACCGAAGAAGATTTAATGATGAGTTGTATGAGCTTTACGAAGACGTCGTCATAGTACAGCGCATTAAAACACAGCGGCTTCGCTGGCTAGGCCACGTCGTGCGAATGAACGAAGACGCTCCAGCCCAGAAGGTATACTTATCGGCACCCGCCGTTGGAGGCAGAGGAAGAGGAAGACCACCACTCCGATGGAAGGTCAAAGTGGAGACCGACCTGCGATCTCGTGGGGTCTCCAATTGGCGCCAGTTGGCGCAAAGAAGAAATGACTGGAGAGCTATGTTGGATGATCAAAATCGCCCAGGCGGTTAGATGGCCATTTAAAGAAAGAGAAGTGTCTTACGAAGGTAAAAGTTCCGCGTCGGCCTATGATTCAGCAAATTTATTTGCTGAGTTTTTTCAAGCACTGATGATGCGTGGAATGACAATAGTGGTGTGTTAAATAACATAGCATCTTGTCTTGACTTCTGCTCATTAGTTCTTGATGTTGATGATATTGTTTTGGGTATTCAGGCCATCAAGAATTCAAAACAATGCGACTATCAGCAATTTTCGTCTTTTTTCTAAAGAAATGTATGACTTCGGTTGCGGAACCTTTGTTGCATATATTTAATTTATCTTTGCAGTCCTTGGTTGAACAATATATCTGTCCCTATCAGCATGGGTTTGTTCCAGGACGCTCAACAATTTCTAATCTTTCAATATTTTCATATTACTGTATTTCGTCGTTCTTAGAGGATTGTCAAGCCGATTGCATCTATACGGACTTATCCAAAGCCTTTGATAGAGTATCTCATCGGGTATTGCTGACAAAGTTACAGAAGTGGGGCTTCTGTTCGACATTTTTACAATGGATAAATTCATATTTATCCAGTAGACTAAACTTTGTTGTTATCAATAATGTTAAATCAGCACCCTACGTGGCTACTTCGGGTGTGCCTCAGGGAAGTATCCTTGGTCCGCTTTTCTTCATTATGTTTATTAATGAATGCGGTTATTTATTTATTTATTACGGCCAAAAAGCCTAATTTATAAAAATAATTAACAATTTTTTATCTTATATCTAAGGTTTTACAAAATTCATATAGTTTTGCTTTGAACTTTACAATTTCATTGCAGCTCTTTATATCCTCTGGTAGTTCATTGAAACTTTTAAGGCCTTTGTAAAAAATGTTTTGTTTATCTATTTCAGTTCTAAATAATGGAAATTTGAAATTGTGTTTATTTCTAGTATTTATATTATGTGTTTGCTCGACATAAACTACATTTCTACATTAAATATCAACTTCATTGAGTGAAAGAAAATCTTTTGCTTGACACTTAACCAATCCAAACTTTGCAACATATCGGCCGTTCGGGCATCTCGACGCTTTTTAACAGCCTCATTCTCTTTGACGAACGATACGCTTAACGAACGATACCCGCGCTGACGATATCGTGTGCTTTTGGTAGCATGAATGTTACGTTGACGATTACCGTGTAGGCTTACGTCCATCGCCAACTAAACGAAATCAAATGTCAATTTTGCAACTCTGTGTTTTGATTTTGTGAAAAAGTTTATAATTTAATAAGTTTGTGTTATTAATAAATCGGGCATATTTCATTTATAATAATGTATCAAGCTGTTGCTTTGGTTTTGTCGGAGGAAGGTGCGCTGCGAATCCAAAGGCAGAGATTGCGGGATGTGACTAACGTGATGGATCTACCAGACGCTGAGTATGTAAAAAAACGTTTGTATAATTGTTTCTTTTAGGAAACAACTGCTAAAATTATCCCAATAATATTGAAAGGGATATCAAAATACTCGTTTTGATCTCGCTATCAATAATCCATAAGATAATTTTCAACTATTTATTTCTGTGAATAGTTATTCCATAGTTTTGATGTGCGGTAATACTTTCTTTAGGAAGCAACTTCTAAACACGTCCAATAATATCGGGAGAGGTATCAAAAGACGCGTTCTGACTTCGGTATCAATATTTTGGAAGCGAAATTAAAATTTTTTGTTTTTGTGAAGAGATATCAAGTTGAGAATTTTCTTGCGGTTATTGTAATCATAGTTCTGGGGCGTGTCGATAAGTGCAAAACTGTGTTCAACGCGGAAATATTGGGGATCACGTAGCCGGTGTTGGACCGGCTGAGGGTTTTTTTTTATAAGCGCGGCCACAATTTCAGTTTTGGGCAATAACTTTTCACTGCAAGAAAAATCTAAAAATCGCCTTCGGATTTGTTTCAGGGCAATTGTCTCCTAAAGGAAAGTATTACTACGAAAGCCTTTCAGTCCCGCTGCTGAAATGTTTGAAATTGTATCTATCGAAACACTTCGATTCAAAAGCTTTTATGTTGCAGATTTTCTCAAAATTTTCGTGTCAACAAAGAAGTGTTTCAGTATATTTATGACGAGATCAAAATATATTTCAAAGAAACGTTCTACAGGACGCATTTACCGCCTCAGCTTAAACTGTCTACATTCCTTCGTTTTTTGGCAACAGGCAGTTATCAAAAATCCGTCGGAAATGAAAGTATTTCCTATATGTCCCAAACAACTGTAGCGAAGGTGATCGACGAGTGTTTGGCAATATTTGAAAGCCAATTCTGCCGAAAGTGGGTTAACTTTCAGAGGAGTGAGGAAGAGGAAAACAAAGTAAAGGAGCACTTTTACTCCAAGTTTGGCATTCCAGGTGTTATTGGCTGCTTAGATGGTACTCACGTGAGGATCAAGTCGCCTTCTACAGATGTGAAACATCTTTACTTCAACAGGAAAGGCTATTACAGTTTGAATGTACTGGCTGTAAGTATGCTGAAAGGGTACAATCACGCGTAAAATGAAGCAGAGCAAGTATAACAAAAACTTATTCTTTCTCTTATAGATATGCGATCACAATATGGTGATAACTTTTGTAGACTCAAGGCATCCAGGGGCTAACCACGACTCCTTCATATGGAAGCATAGCGAAGCTGAGCGGCATCTTAGAACGTTATACCAAAATGGAAAAGCCAACTTTTGGCTACTAGGTAATTATTATATACTAGAAAACCCACCATCCATTAGTTATGGCACATATTCATTTTTACTTATAAGATTACTATTTAATTTTTTTGTATGCTTATACAGGTGACTCCGGGTATCCTCTACAGCCATATCTAATGACACCATTTAGGAGCCCCTCCAATGCGGTTCAGACGCGATATAATGAGGTACATTGCAGCGCCCGAAATCTCATCGAACGGTGCTTTGGCGTTGTAAAAAACAGATTTCGCTGTATCATAGGCTCGAGAGGTCTTCATTATTCTCCGGAAAAACCGATGAAAATAATTAATGCCTGCTGCGCGTTGCATAATGTATGCATTTCATACAAACATGAACTTCCGCTAAGTTTGCACAGTGACAATTCGGAAGAAAATGCGAACAATGATCACAACTACTTTCCGAATGAGGAAACATCCATTGCAGCTTCGAATTTAAGACTACAAATAGCAGAAAGCCTATTGTAGTTATGTTGAAAGTTTGCAAGGTAAGTACCATAATTATATCTTGCTTCCACCACTCACCTTTTCTTTTTTTCCAGGAGAAGTGAATTTGCTGATGCTATATCTACAAAATGTCATGTTCAGTGAAATTAAATTTATTCAGTCCATTATTCTTATAAACTAGAAACAAAATATAATACAAACAAAACAAATTGCACTTCATATAACTTACAAACTAAATACAAAAATGTTATTAAAATATAAAAAGCAAAACAAATAGCACTTCCGGGCATGCAAATAACTCAAAAAAACAAAAAAAATATACACTCTGTAAAACAAGTCTACGTACGGGTATATTTTTGTAATTTTTACCCATGTTTGTTTTAGTAAAATTATTTTGACTAATTTTCTATAAAATAATAGGCCAAAATCTAATACTTTTAATGAAATAATGTTTTATCAATGTATGCACAATTAACCAAAGTTCGAAGAGTTTTCAAGTTTTATCTCAGGGTGTTCAGAATTTTTTTGAGTATCCAGTTTTGAAGTCCACTCAATTTCAATAGAATAATGTGTTAAAATGTCTGAAAAAGTTTGTGAATTTTTGTATTGGAAGAAAATACTTCCGGTCAGTAAGGGAAAAAATTGCTAAAAACCGGCAAACTTCCAATACAAAAATTCACAAACTTTTTCAGACATTTTAACACATTATTCTATTGATATTGAGTGGACTTCAAAACTGGATACTCAAAAAAATTCTGAACACCCTGAGATAAAACTTGAAAACTCTTCGAACTTTGGTTAATTGTGCATACATTGATAAAACATTATTTCATTAAAAGTATTAGATTTTGGCCTATTATTTTATAGAAAATTAATCAAAATAATTTTACTAAAACAAACATGGGTAAAAATTGCAAAAATATACCTGTGCGTAGAGTTTTTTTTACCGATGTGCACAGTTGTGTTCAATATAATATCAGTGGAATTTAAATGAATATCGTTTGACGGAAGATGTGATTTTTACAATTTTCATTTAAAAAATAACGAATGCCAAAGAAGAAATTTCAGAAAAGTTAGCTTAAACCGAAAGTTAACTTCCCATAACTTTGTGTACACTTTGAAATTTGGTTTATGTGCTTTCTTCTATGACATTCGCTATTTTTGAAATTAAAATTATAAAAATCACATCTTCCGTGAAACGATATTCATTTAAATTCCGCTGATATTATATTGAACACAAATGACTAGGTCTAACTACGGCATGTGGACAAACTCCGTAGTAGTGTTTGCTACTATAGCCTCTAAGGCTTCCGTCTGCCGAGTCGAATTCTCAAGCAGCATCTTCATCGACTGCGCTATCGACTTCATTGCCTCCGCCTGTTCCTTGGACGCGTCGGCCTGAATTTTTGCCGAATCGGCAATGCGCTGCTGGAAAGTGCGATTCGTGGCACATTTATACTGCCTTCTTCGAGGCGTGCCCACTGTCGCCATGCTCGCATTACCTCCCGACTCCGTTGCTGTAGGTGCTGCTGAGGTTGATGCTGGTGTCGATGGGCTTACCACAGCATCGGCAATTGAAGCCCTTTGAGCTGGCTCACTGATCAAGCCCAGTGTGACACCGCTTGGCGCGGCACCTTTGGATATCACCAGTATCCTGTCAATTGCCTCCTCTATGTCGGTGAGCGGAGTTTGCTGAAACGGCCCACCACCTGTCGCAGTCCTATTTGCCGCATTTTCCGCAATTTTTTGTTTTGTGCGGCATTTGAGGTCAGAAAAAATCTGTGTAATAAATAAAGTTAATAAAAGAACATCACTGAATTCGTATAATAAATACCTTTCGCCACTCATTCACACTTCTTTGAGGGGGACCATGTGAGTTCACTTTTGAGGCAATCTTCCTCCATTCCTCCTCGAAGGCAACCTTACTGGCTCCAAACACTGGTGCTCCTCTCGCCAGTTCAATATTTGACTCCAGCTCGTTTACAAGCACTCGAAACTGGGTGCTAGTTGTCTTTTTGGAATCTTTTAGAATAAAGAAATAGTAATAATTAACAACAATAGTGGAAAATTGAATAATAATACTTACTTCTTTTGTTTGCGGCTTCCATTTCTTCACCAACGATAGCAATTTCCTTCTTGTTTGATTTTGACACTTTGTTTTCGTGTTGCCAGACGTTAATCGTCAAAGAGATTGCCGATTTAGCACTTTCGTTACGTAAGAGTCAGCTGTTATCGTGTTGACTATCGTTTTGGTTATCGTATTGCTATTCATGCTACCAACACACAAACGACGATCGTTTTGGGCACGTTATCGTCAAAGAGAATGAGGCTGTAAGAATAAATCCCATACACCTGTTTTGGAGTTTTTGAAGTTTATCAATTTCCTTATCTGATATTATGAACAATACAGAAGGACAGTAAACAAAGTGTGGTTCGATGATTGATTTATATATAATTATTTTGTATTTTTTTTTGTATATATTTCGATGTTCTCTGCATAATTCCAATTTTTTTAGCAACTTTCTCAACAGTATATTTTATATGTTCTTCGAATTTTAGTTTGCTATCAATTACAACTCCTAAATATTTTATATGTTCAACTCTTTGTATACTTCCATTATTTATTTTTATCTCGTTATATTTTCACTAAAGTTTCTTCTTGTTATGATCATATATTTTGTTTTTGTAATGTTAAGTTTTAATCTATTATCGCAGAGCCATTTATATAGGTTATTTAGTTCATGTTGCATTTTTAATAAATAATTTGATTTCACACCCGGCTATAGAATTTACTATATCATTTATATGTATTAAAAACAATATTGGCGCCAAAACTGAGCCTTGTGGCAACCCTATGGGCACTTCTAATTCATCTGATATCGATGTATTTATAACTGTTCTCTGCCTTCTCTGCTTCAAGTAGCTGCTGAGCCATGCTAGTTCAACGTCTATTATACCAATTTGTTGCATTTTTATACCTTTCATGAGGATGAAATGGTATTATAACTTTGGTCCGATGTTTGTAAGTATGAGAAGAAGAAGAGATAGACCCACCATTAAGTATACCGAAATGATCAGGGCGACGAGCTGAGTTGATTTAGCCATGTCCGTCTGTCCGTCCGTCCGCCCGTCCGTCTGTCCGTCTGTCCGTCCGTCTGTTTGAACGCAAACTAGTCCCTCAGTTTTAGAGATATCTCGATGAAATTTTGCAAGCAGGCGCCATTTTGCATAGGATTAATCATTTGTCGGAACCAGCAAGATCGGACCGATACAACGCATAGCTCCCATACAATCGATTGTTCCGATAAACGGGTTTTGGCCTCTAACTCTTGCAATTAAAAAGCTATTAGAGCGAAATTTCGCAGGTTTAGTACATGCTATATAAGTAATGTGTGTAGTGAAAATCACCTAGATCGGACCAACATAACATATAGCTCCCATATAATCGATAGTTTCGATAAATGGGTTTTGGGCTATCAATTTTGCAGTTAAAGAGCTAGGAACGTTGAACTTTGCACGTTTGCTACATATTATATATGTAACATATGTAGGCAAAATCAGCCAGATCGGGCCAACATAACGGGTAGCTCCCATACAATGGATTGTTCCGATAAGTGTGGTTTGGCATTCATGAAAGGTATAAAGCCTTCGGCACAGCCGAAGACAGCCCTTTCCTTACTTGTTTTAATTAAAATCTCCCTGTCCACTGTTTCAAACGCCCTTTTAAGGTCTAGAAAAACTGACACAACAATTTTTTTAACTATTAAGATCTTCTTTCCAGTCAGATATCACCAAGTTCAAGGCTGTTTCACAGGAATGTTTTTTCCTGAAGCCTGATTGTTGTTGAGCAAGTATTTTAGTTTCTTCCAAGTTATGAGTTAGTAAGTTCTTTACATGAATTTCAAGTATTTTAGCATCACCAAGTATTTAGAATCACCGTTGATGTTTTCCACTTTACTGGTACAATTTCATTTTGTAAATTATTATTTATCGGTTATCTTATGTACGCTGATGCCTTAAAAATCTTTTTCAAAATAAAGAATGAGGCTGATGTTCTCATGCTTCAAAATGAATTTACTGCTTTTAATGATTGGTGTTCTAGGAATAGGCTCGCTCTCAATGTCAATAAATGTTATAGTGTTACGTATTCCAAATGTAATAATAACTTGATTTCGACATACTACGTCCCTGATATGCCTTTGGCTAGGATTAATAAAATTCGGGACTTAGGTATTGTATTTGACTCGTCATTTACGTTTATTGAGCATCTTAATTTTAATCCCCAAAGCTTACTCGTACTGACATTTGTTAAAAGGAATAGCTCAGATTTTAGAGACCCATATATTAAAAAGCTATTGTATAATGCCTTTGTAAGATCAAGGCTTGAATATGGTGCTATAATCTGGTGTCCCTAAGCGGCTGTTCTGATATAGGATTCGATCTGCCACTCCCTCCATATGTTTCAAGATGTAGGCTAATTAATTTGCATACATTAGAAGTAAGGAGGGTTATTTCGTCTATTATATTCATTTATGATATTGTTAATGGCATTATTGACTGTCTGCGGCAACATACTATGTTTGCTATTAGAAATCTAAGGACTAATGGAATGAACCTATCACACGCGCTCTAATTGCAATCAACTCAATAAACTCTGAACATGGCATTGATTTTTCTATTTCTAGACCTTGTTTTAGAATATGCTGTTCTCTGCTTTACGCTAAATAGTTAAGTTATATCCATAACACATGTATTTTGGTATGGAATTTAGTCTGTAAGATTTTTGTAAATCATAGACTCAATAAATGAATATGAATATGAATATGAATAAAAATAATAGTAGAAGTAACATTTCTAACAACAACAATAGAAGTATCGGTAACGACCATAATAACAATTCTAGAACATCAAATGGTAGAGGTAGAAATGCTACCCTGTAAAAAACGTTGGAGCATGGTGCAATTTATGTGGCCATGTCCGGTGATTGGATCACCTAATCCATGTCAGAGCACTCCGCTGAATAATCTATCGAGCACCTACGTAAGAGTACTTTGAAAATTTTGCCAAAAGATTACTCTATAGAGCACTCTGCAGGGAAGTGAGCGAGGGAGTAGGTGGTCCTCAAAAGGAACACCTACTCCCTCTCTCGCTTTGCTGTTGAATACTCCATAGAGTAATCCAATAGGAGTATTTTGGGAGTACTCTCATGTAGGTGGTCTATAGAGTATTCAAAAGCAAACAAATGGAGTACTCCGAGTCGGATTAGGTGATCCAATTACCGGACATCGCCATATAAATTGGACCACCTTTTTTATATGATTGAGGATAAGTGTTGGAGTAATCCCATACTCCTTAAGGAGTACTCTATGGAGTATGGAACGGGGTATTTTGGTTTTTTGCAGGGTAATGTCCGCGCTTTAAACGCGAATGCCCCTCAGGAGCGAACACTGGGGGAGGACGAATACAGCGATTAAGCAATTTTACTTCACCAAAAGCCATTTATTGTTTAAATTTAAATTACTAAGATTTCACAAAAATTTTGTTCTTTCTTAGTAGACACACAAGCAGACATTTCTTTGGTAAAAATTTCAAGCATAGACAGAAATATTCCTTTTAATACAAGAGATATTATTAACACTACCGGTGTCACTTCTAATACTGTTTCAACTTTAGGTAAAATTAACGCAAACTTACATTTTTCCAACTTTTCTATTAAACATACTTTACACATTGTAAATGAAGACTTTAATATACCATCCGATGGTATACTGGGTAAAGATTTTCTGAAAATTAACAAATGCACCATTAGTTATGAAAACAATAATATTTCCTTTTGGGTAGGTGATAAAAAAGTCGGTACCAATCCTACACGGAACAGAAAGCGACAGTCGTGTAATACCGCCCTGAAGATATCAGAAAGCCTTAGGAAAAAATATATGTTTTTACCAATGAATGGTAAAATTTGCAGATCTTGTAGAATTCAGTTGAGTGAAATTTCCGCCCAGTCTTCGATGTATCAAGAATGCGAATCAGCAGTAGAGGTCAGGGCCGTGCGCAGGAATTAGCATTGGGGGGGGGTTTTAATTTAGATTTGCATTCGCATACATTTTTAACTAAGATAAACATATTTGCTGAAACAGATACCTAGATCCATACATCATAAATTTAAATGTTTTTTAACTTTTCTGAAACTGTATACTCTGATGCCTAAAACTATACCCCAGAAAATTTTTTTGGTTGTACACATTTTTCTGTATTTGAAAGAGAATTGATGATATGATGGCATATCCCTGCTAACCAAAAGGGCAAAAAAGACTCCTTTCGGAGCCATAAAACGCTCATTTCTCAGAGCTTTACTCTCCAAAATGAGCTTGTTTCGGAGCCTAAATGGAGCGAAAAATCGCTCTGCGCGGGCACTCGAACGGAGTCATAAAAAAGAGCCCGAAATGAGTCCGATTTCGATGAATTTGAAGCGTTTTATGATTCTTTTCAAATTAACTGCGGAGCCTTTTATTGGTGCTTTTCTGAACCTTTTTCGGAGCCTTTTATTCCTCCAATCTGAGGGTTTTTGGAGCCTTTCAGACTCCTTTTCGAGCCCTTTAATTGGTGCTTTTTTTTATTCCTCCATTCAGAGGGTTTTTGGAGCCTTTTTTGACTCTTTTCGGAGCCTTTTATTGGTGTTTTTCTGAAGCTTATTTGGGGTCGTTTTTTATTTCTTTTGGGTCATAAATAATAAAAAATAAGGTTTATGAACTTTTACTGACACAATTCGGAAAATATGAAAAGTGCTATGTTTATTTTCTACAGACTATTGATAAACATCCATGAAAAATGCTATCTTTATCTTCTGTTAGGTAAAATAAAAAAAAACCTCAGAAAATGTTTGAAAACATTCAAACATTCAAATAATTGAACGTTGTCGCTCATCTGCTCTCCAACGTTCATTTTCTCACAATTCTCTTTACGCCTACAACAAAAAGGGTCAGAAAACACTCGAAATCATGCATATAATTGAGCCTTGCAGTTCATTCGCTCTACAATATTCATTTCTTCTCTCCGAAAAGGCTCCAATTACGGACTCTTTTTGGATGCTTTTTTGGGAGCGCTACGACTTTGGAAAGCTGGGATTATTCGCACTTTTATGAACGCATAGCTATAATTAGAGTCCGTTTAACATTGCAATTCTTCGAGGTACGGAAAAGAATTTTGTCAATACTCATGAAAAAAGTAGAAGTCAGCTGCTAATTTGACACAACCTTAGCATCATTTGGTCATGACATCAATTGTACTGGTACAAATTAGGGACGTGCCATGAACAGATTAAATCATATTTTGATTAGTCATAATTCTGATTCATCAAAACCTAATTAATCAGGTCCTGAATAGTACTGTATACAGTACTTGTTAATTGAAACTGCTCACTGTTTAACTTTGTAATTTCGGAAAGCTACAAGTGCAATTCAAAGTGGCGGACTTATGTATTGGCCAACCTTATTCTTTGCAACTTTCACCAATTTCTTCTTCCGTAAAACTATTTAAACTAATTTTGTCAAAAATTATGATTCAAGATTCAATACAAGATTTATAAACTGTATTTTGAAAATTTTTGCAAAATTATTGCAACTTAAATTTGACCATGGGGGGGGGGGGGGGGGGTTTAACCCCCCGTGCGCACGGGCCTGGTAGAGGGAGAGGTATTGTATATCGTTAAATTAAATTTTTATCAATATATCGTTTTTACATAAATATACATATGTACGTATTTTTTTATTTACTATAATTATTTTTTTTTTTTAACAGTACAGCAATTCCAATCAGAGTTACATAGCAAGTGAAGCAGAAGCATCCCGGGAAATAGCACCAATTTGTCAAAACCTTAAACACCAAACAGCTGTGGAAGTTTTTGAACAAATAAAGGAAAAGTTTGCAAAATCCATCAGTGATTCAGAAAGAATAATGCTTTTGATACTAGCGCCTAAATCGTGGAGTCAAAGGAAACTGGCTACTGAGTTCGGAACCACAAGACGTCAGCAAGAGCGAAGCAATTAGTTGATTCCTTCGGTATTTTAACTTCGCCAAACCCCAAGAGGGTGAAGTAGTGGAATGAAAGATTTCGTTTCTGTAAAAACACCAAATGGGTCACGTGAACATGTTGAAAAGAGATTAATCCTCTGTAATCTTCAGGAAATGCACGAGCTGTATCAAAATACACACCCCGAAATACAGATTGGTGTATCAAAATTTTCCCGGCTTAGACCACACCACTGTGTTTTGGCTGGAGCCAGTGGTACGCACACGGTGTGTGTTTGCGTTCATCACGAAAACATTAACCTAATGCTAAAATCTGTCAACTTCAAAGACGTGACTCGTGGAACTATTTTTCCCTTTGAAAGCTATCAAGATATTTTTAAAATAATTAACTGCAGAAGTGATACTTCTGCCTGCAATCTCAACGAGTGCCAAAAATATCCCGGAGTTGAGATATTTAAAATGTCTTTAAAATCAGCCCTCGAAGATAAAAGTATGGAAAATATGGTATAGTGTAAAGAACAGTGCAGTGAACGCAAAGCCTTGCTAAAACCACTGAAGGACAAAAGAACAAAAAATCTCGAAAATATAGAAAAAGGTCAGTGTAGTGAACGCAAAACGTAGCTTACACCACTGAATCATTAGAGAAAAAACAAACACAACAATCATCATTAAGCCATTAAGAATCAACCGACAGCGAGCATTTGTGACCAATCACATATGCCCTCAGTAGACCTTGTAGAGGAGCTAGCGAGAACACAACAACAAATTAAACAACTCAGAAACGCATACTTGGAACTACAAAATCAACAACAAAGTCATGGAACCGATAGTACCGGAAGAGCTAATATATTCAAGGCGATAAACAACTTGCCGACGTTCACAGGTACAGGTGATATAACCATAAATAGTTTCTTCAGCAGCGTAGAATACTTCCTATCTACAGTACACATCGAGACATTAAAACGGGAAGCGGTACGTACAATCTATAAATATATAATTCAAATTATGTAAATAGGTATAGATCGACTTGCGTCCTAAACTTATAAGGGAGTTTCCACGAAATCAGACCCCATTGAGCCTAGATATAAATTGCATTGCTTCCAGTCCGAAGGCTGATATTTGTGTTGACGCATGTCTACTCTATTGTTATATACCATTTTTTTATATTTTGATATCGTGATGGAGGTGTGAACGCCTGGCAAAGTTCACAACACTATGATATTAAAAAACTTTAAAATCGTGATCATAGTTGCATAGTATTTTTTTCAAAGTTTTCGATTTTTGACGGATATTTATTTGAGCTGCTTGAAATTTTACATATTTTTTCTTCACTTGGGCTTGACTTTCAAGATTCTGCGAACTAAGTATAAATCACAGTAATTATTTAAATTTAAGCAAAATTGGTGTCGCGCCCGTTACAAAAAAAAAGGATTTAGTTTTGTGGTAAAAGGATTAGTAACTTTACATGAATAAATCTTTGCATACGTAACAAGTAACTGCTAAGGATTATATTGCGAAAATTTCAAACAAATTTGTTAACCCGTTTTCTCTGTATTAATTTTTTAGCACGTGTCGCGCCCGTTACATTTTCAATAAATTTTTTTATTTTTTGCCTTGCGACCAAGTTTTGTCCGTCCAATAAGAGAAACTCCACAAAATATATGCGTATGCGTCATAGAGTGTTTTAAGTTTCTTCAAGAGAAAACTTCAACGGTATAAAAATTCTCTACCATTCGATGGAAGACATCGCGGCTGAAAAAGTATTTTTAGATCAGATATGGGCCCACATTGCTCCTATAAAAAATTTGCAAGAGAAGCACTTCGTCATTAAGGATAAAGAATCTGACGGCTGTCTGTTTGCTGGTAAGACAGCAAAATCTACGCTTAAGAAATTTTGCCTAAGAAAATAATTTTATAGAAATTGTTCTTTAATTATTAATTTTTTATACATTTTTTTTTCTAAAACAATAGAATTAATTATTTGATCATGCATAATGCCATCAGCATAAATATTGAATTAGAATTATGATTTATATTTGGCTACTTTAACCAAACCTTAAAGCTGGAGTCAGGAAAGATCGTTTATAAATAACATACCCATGTACTTACTTTTAACGTGTTAACTTGTTTAAACATAGATATATTTTCCTGTTTTGGCTTGAAATTGAGCTATCGTAATGAAAAAATATAATAAATAGTTGAAATATGTAAAAAAAAATAGACATGTCGCACCCGTTACAACGAGGTGTCGCGCCCGTTACACTTTAAAATGTTAATAAATCTAAATGGATTAAGAAGTGTTTTTTCTTCGAATGCGGAAATAATAGGAAACATTCTAAATTTAAATATGCCAAGGCATTTTTAGTCAGTTTAATACAAAAATTTTACACTGCTTCGTGTGAAAGTGGATTACACGCAATTTATATATTTTATAACGTCGCGCCCGTTACGCTCTTCTTTGGCATTTTGTGGTTGGTACTGATTTATTTCTAAAATGTAGTTCATATGAGTTAATTCCTTACTTCTAACAGCATTTTAAGCGTATATTATTTCAATGATTACTTTAATAGTTCTCTTCAAAATTAAAGAACTATGCACAAAAGTGTCGCGCCCGTTACAATGGAAACTCCTATAAACCGATCGTAACCAAATTTTACACACCCACTGTACATCTTCCAGGGATGGTCACAGGCTAAAAAATATTTTGATATATATAGGGGGCGTGGCACCTCCCATACAAATGGATTTTTCCATTGTCCGTATCTCTGGAAGTATTTATGTTAGACCATTGAAACTCGGTAAGGGGTTATATGGGATCGATCCCTACCACCTCCAAAACAACTGGGTATAACGAAAAAGTGGGCGTGGCACCTCCCATACAAATGGAATTTTTCATTGTCCGTATCTCTGGAAGTATTCGGGTTACACCACTAAAATTTGGGGGGGGGGGAGGGGGGTTATACGAGATCGATCCCTACCACCTCCAAAAAAATTGGGGTTAACGAAAATGGGGGCGTGGCACCTCCCATACTAATTTTTCAAGCTATATATCTCCAAAAGTATTTAAGGCAGGAACCTGGAAATTGGTATAGAGCTAAATGATATCAAAATAATTTTTGCGCATAAAAGTGGGTTTATCGTAAAAGCGTTTAAAGTTAGGACCTGAAAATTGATCAGGAGATTAATGATATCAATAGCCTATGCCATTCCCGTGTAGGAAAATTTTTTTCGCTATTTACTTACGCTCCGGGACAGAAAACTAAAAATTTTGTGTATCGTGTAGCCTTAAACGGAATACTAAAATTTTATATTTTTGAAGTTGTATGCACAATGAAGTAGTGAAAAATTAATAAAAAAATCTATTTTGGGAAGAACGAAGTTTGCCGGGTCAGCTATGTTATATAAATATGAAATCTTAAAGTATGTTATTGATTTTAAAAGGGACAGTCTAAACAGAATCCCCAATTCATTCCTAAAAATAAGGAATATAACGAGTTTAATTCATTTCAAAGAATACAGTATAATAGAACAGGTCAAAGAAAACAAAATAGATATAGAACCGATGGAAATAGATAACATCGAGGTTAATTGTATAGGGACTCAAAGAGCAGGAAACCATCGTCCAAATTATAGCCAAGATCGCTTAAATGAGGATAGGCAAAGCGAAAGAGAACCTGAAAATTTTTGTGAAGAAGTGAATACAATTTGTTTTATGAATTAGCCTCGGAGTCCTTACCAAAAATAACGTTAACAATAAATACAAGAAAATATGTAGCTCTAATAGATACGGGAGCAACACTAAGCCTGATAAATAGCGGCATAAAAGATTTTCCAATCAAAAGTTTAAAGAATCCAATTACGTTTAGTACCTTTACGAATAAGGATACAATTAAATACGGAGCGCATACAGAAGCACCCGAAGAATTTAATTTACCAAAAAATGCTAGAGTAAGGTGGAAAATGACACCATTATCAGGGAATACAGCTAAATCATTTAAACCAAGAAGAACATACAGCAGTTACTCAAATTTTAAAACGTTTTAAGAATTTACTATTCAAAGAGGGAGATAAGCTAACTAATACTACAGCTGTGCAACATGAAATAAGAACAACTACAAACGAACAAATTAATTCAAAGTTATACAGATACCCACCTCAACATGAAGAGGAAGTTAGGAGACAAATAAAGGAAATGACGGAACAAGGTAGTATTAGAAAAAGTAAATCAAAATATTCTAGCCCACTTATTTTAGTATCTAAGAAAATTGATAATTCTGGAAAAAGAAAATATCGATTAGTAGTGGATTATAGAAAATTAAATGAGGTCACAGTGGATGACAAGTGCCCACTGCCAAATATTAATTCAATTTTAGATAAACTTGGAAGAGCTCAATACTTTACTACAATAGATTTAGCAAAGGGTTTCCACCAAATATTGGTAAAAGAGGAAGATAGAGAAAAGACGGCATTTGTCACTCCACACGGATAATACGAATTCGTAAGGATACCATTTGGGTTAAAAAATGCCCCAGCCACTTTTCAAAGGCTTATGAATGACATTCTGCGAGACTATATTAACAAAACTTGTGTAGTCTATCTAGATGACATACTTATATTCAGCACATCGTTGCAGGAACATGTCAAAGCTATTAACGAAATTTTTTCAGAGTTGGAGAAAAACAAGTTAAAAATTCAAGTAGATAAATGTAATTTTTTAAAAAAAGAAACAGAATTTTTAGGACATATTTTAACTGATGAAGGAATGAAACCTAATCCGAATAAAATTAAAACAATAGAAAGCCTCGAGCTCCCAAAAACAGTAAGACAGATAAAAAGTTTCCTTGGAGTTACAGGATATTATAGAAAATTTATAAAAGATTATGCCAAAGTTGCACAACCAATCACTAAGTATTTGAAAAAAGGCGTAAGAATTAATACCAAAGATCCTACATATGTCGAAGCTTTCGAAAAACTGAACAATTTGATTAAGTCCCATCCAATATTGCGATTTCCAAATTTCGAAAAGTAATTTACATTAACAACCGATGCATCAAATTATGCGTTAGGAGCAGTATTATCACAGGAAGGGCATCCCGTTTGTTTTGCTTCAAGAACATTAAATAATCACGAAAGGAACTATTCAGCAACAGATAAGGAATTTTTGGCAATCATTTGGAGCGTTAGCTATCTTCGACCATACCTTTACGGTAGAAAATTTAAAATTTTAACAGATCATCAGCCAATAAAATATTTACATTCCAAATATAAAGGGAAAGATATTTCACCTAGACACCAAAGATGACAGTTGAAACTAGGGGAATATGATTGTGAGATAGAATATTTGAAAGGAAAAGAGAATAAGGTAGCGGACTTCCTAAGTCGCTTAGAACAGAAAAATGAGGAAGAAAATTCAACTTCAGATAATATTTCAAACCATGTGGAAAAGGATTGTTCGGAATTAAATATGATGCAACAATCGCCACCATACATTCAGCAGAGGAAAATCTGGGTGATCATTTTCCTATAAAGGAAGAGATCGTTAATAAATATAGAAAACAAATAATTTTAACAAACAATAAAACAGAAGAATTGAAAGTGCTCCACAATAAAAGAATAATTTTCATATCAGAAAGCGATTTTGAGAGCATGGGGGAAATTTTTAGAAAATACATAAGAAAAGGACACATTGGAATATTTTCAGAGCTTAACGATCACAAGTATAATGTGGTGCAAGAAAAGCTTATTTCTATGTATTCAAATGATAAACAAATAAAGTTTATCAAGTGCACCAATAGAGCACAAGATTTAGAAACTGAGGTGGAGGCCGTTAAGCAAATATCCCTCTACCACGTTAAGGAAAGTATGCATTCAGGCATACAAGAGACATATAATCAAATAAAAAATACGGTGTACTACCCAAAGATTATGGACCTTATTCAAATAGTAATCAATCAATGCGACATTTGCAAAGAGATTAAATATGACAGGCAACCTATCAAAGCCAAATTCCATTATAGTGAAACTCCAGTAGATAAAAACCAGATTATTCATGTAGATACCTATGTGATGAAAGGATTAAATTTTTTAACTGTAATTGATAAATTTTCGAAATTTGCCGCAGCCTACCCATTAAATGATAGGAATCATATCACATTGATCGAAGAACTCGAAGACCATTTTGCAAAAATAGGGAAACCAAAGAACATAGTAGCAGACAACGAATTCAACGCGTTAAGAATGAAAGAATTTTTGACCAGCGAAAATGTTGATCTGCATCTAACCAAACCAAACAGCCATACGGGTAATGCTGATGTAGAGCGACTACATAACACAATAGCCGAAAAGTTTAGAATGTTATATAAAGCAAATAAAGACATGTCTATTAAACAATTAATACAAAAGGCAATTAGAAACTATAATGACAGGTACCATTCTACCATTAAATGTACTCCCAACGAGGTTCATCTAGGCAAGGTAGATATACAAAAAATTAAAAACAATATAGAAAATATTAAAAGAAAAATAATCGATAAATTAAACAAAAGCAGGATAAACTACGAGGAAAGGAGAAAAGAGGGTTTTATTAAAAACTATAGAGCACTCAGACATAAGGAACAGCCTAGATATAAGCAATTTAAAGAATATTCATCTTTCTAATACAAAAAAACCATTAAAATTTTTAGAAATTTCTAATGATAACGATAATACTTCTGACATGGACATTTCTAGTTAAAGGCTCACTAACAGCAACAAAACTGACGGAACAAATAGGATTTGTTGATATTGAAATAAGGACAGAATATATAGTAAAAGATACGAATATAGTAATACATGTAATAAATTTAGAAGAAATTCAAAGTAAAAAAGAAATGACTGAAAATATCAGTCTAATGAAAATTAGCAATAAAGATATTTTACAAACAGAGCTTATAGACACAAAAAATAAATTAAGAACATTAATACCAAATAATAGAAGACAAAGACGAGGACTAATAAACGCAGTAGGAAGCGTATCTAAATGGTTGTTCGGAACTATGGATGATGATGATAGAAAAACTATACAGAACCATTTCTTACAGACGGACCAAAATCTAAATAACCAACTATATATACAGTGTATCACTAAAGTGAGTATGCAGCATAAAACTAGTTAGCATTTACATTTTTTCCTTAAAAAATGTGCAAAAGTATTTATGATTTTTTACACTAGCAATAATATATAGCATTGCCTTACACAAAAACACAAACATATCAAACAAAAAATTATCCCGTTATCATATTCCGTTATGATTTCTTACAACATAGAGAAAATCACATCACAAAAGTAAGTATGCACTCATAAATGTTTTGAATTGCAGTTAAGCTGAACGCTTTTTAATCGCGAAAAAAAGTGACTAATTGTTTTTATATACATTATTAAATTCCGAAATTGATTTTTTTATTGTAAATTTTTCTAAATTGTAATAATGGCTCCCCATGGAAAAGAACTTTCACAAGATTTAAAGGATGTTATTATTAAATTATATAAAGAGCGGAAAAGTCAGCGTGAAATTGCAAAACTTGTCAATAAGAGCAGTTCCACAATACAGAAGATTATAGAAAAATATAATAAGGAGGGAAATACTAATAACAGGACTCGAACTGGGCGTCCAAACATCTTTAATGACAAGGAGAAACGGACTATCACAAAAAAAATAGAAGTGAATCCCATTTCGGGTTCTATATAATTCTGGTTACCATGGCCGTAACATCCGCAAAAAGCCATTTGTAAACAGCACCAATAGAAAAAAACGGTTGGACTTCGTTCGAGAGTATGAAAATAAAGATAAGAATTTCTGGAATTCAGTTATTTTTTCCGATGAAAGTAAATATAATATATTTGGCTCAGATGGATGTCGAAAAGTGTGGAGAAAAGTGAACGCTGAGCTCGATCCAAAAAATATGGCTGCCACAGTAAAACATGGTGGTGGATCTGTTATGGTATGGGGGTGTATTGCAGCATCAGGAGTTGGAAATCTGGTGATTATCGAAGAAATAATGGATAAGATGGTTTATTTGAACATTTTAAAAAATAATTTACATCAAAGCGCAGCTAAATTGGGACTAACAGGATCATTTGTATTCCAACAAGATAATGATCCCAAACACACAGCCCATATTGTAAGAGAATTTCTTTTGTATAATACACCAAAACAACTAAAAACACCGCCCCAGTCACCTGACCTTAACCCAATAGAACATCTGTGGGATTATCTCGAAACAAAAATTAGAAGTCATAGCATTACAAGCAAAGATACCCTAAAAGCTGCACTAATTGAGGAGTGGAACCAAATTCCACCTTCCGTTACCCAAAATCTTATCGCATCTATGCCATCAAGATTGAAATCAGTTAAAAAGGCCAAGGGCTATCCCACAAAATACTAAATATAAGTCTGAGTTGGGAAATTCAATCATGGTGCAGATTTCTGTGAACTGCATACTTACTTTTGTGACCTGAATTCCACAGTTTTTGTTTATTATATTGTTATTAATCAGTAATGAATTAGAAATATTTTAAGTTTTTATTATTTTTCTTAAGTTACCATATCAAATAAATGAAAAAATAAATATTTATGTTTATATTCAAATTTCTAAGCTATTTTTTTTTATCATTCCAATTATTTATATCGCTGCATACTCACTTTTGTGATACACTGTATATGAACACTTCAATTTAGCACTAGAACAATTAAGAGATATTGTTAAGAGCGATAGGAAAGAAATCGAAAACGGATTTAATGAAATTGATAAAAATATAGATGAAGAACATGAAAGAAATATGTTTTTAGAACATATTACAAAGATTCAGCTTTTAAAGAATAAAATCGAAAAAAATACAAGATAATGTAATATCATACCAATACTTCACCCAAATATTTTAACAATCCACGAAATAACGAAATACAATATTGATTTTAATATATTAAAATATTTACAATTAGGGACAGCAACTTATAATAGTACTTTTCTCATACTAGGAATTAGGATACCAAAGTCATTTTTAGAAGTAAAAATAAGAAAAATCATTCCTATTCCCAATAACGAACAAAAAGAAATAGAAGCGAGGATAGAGGAAATGTTTTCTTATGAAAACAGTTCAATTGAGTACCAGGAAAATAAACATCTGAAACAATTAAAACCTAGCACACACTGTGTAATAAAACAGAATTGTAAACTTGTAACAAATAAAGAATTGGAAATTACATATATCTCTTGACGAAAAAACAATAATTTCAAATAACACATGTGAAAAAGATAACTATACTCTTAATGGAAATTATATATTAAAATTTAACAATTGTTCATTAAAAATAAATGATTATTATTTCTCCAATATCATGGAAAATGTAGAAGAAAAAAAATTGTAAGTATAAGATATGAGGATATTAAAAATTTTACACACAAAATTACATTTGAAGATATAGATCAGCAAAATAAAATACACAACAAAAACATTTTTAAATTGAATTTACATAGTAAAATTACATACGGGTTAAATGTAATTCTTGCAATTGTAATTTTTTTGGTTTTTGCAATACTGATTACAAAACAAAATTATATTAAAATTAAATGAAATAGTAGAATACAGGAGTATTCTAATCTAAAAGGGGGAGTAGTTACATATAAAGACAATGACCCTCCCAGTACATACATATCATTTTCTGATGATATAGATAAATTTATACAGTCAATAACAAAATCAAAACCAACTTCCGGTCCCATTCAAAAGTAATAGTGCAACATTGCATTATTTATTAAATTCAAACTAAATTTATTTAAAAGTGTAAACTTGCAGAAACCAATAAATTGTAAATGTAATAAAGCAAAATATTAAGTAAGCATTTTCTAGTTAATAATACAATAACAAATAAGCATAGTTAATGCATAGGTATAAAGAAAATTGTTAAGTTACATTTTAAGAAAAAGTAATTAATAAAATCAGTCTTGTGTTACCACTGCAAGCGGCAGCTCGATTACAACAAATTAATTTCTTTTTTAAAAAGTTCGGTTGTACTATAAAGTACAAGTTTCATGCGATAGAATTGGTGGAAACCTATAAAGACTTGCAATGCGCGCTATCTTGCAAACTTTGCCACACAATCAAATTCTTAATTGCGAATCTTTTATCAGTGAGCCAAAGCGAACTTACTTCAAACTGAGTTTTTGTTTAGTTTTAAGGAGAGTCATTCAAAAATAGGCGATTAAAAGAACAATAGGCGATTCAGCTGAACAAATTTCGGGAACACGAAAAATTCCATTCGTTTATTCCTGCCTCTAGAACAGACATGGGCGTTTTGACTCAAACGAGCAGTTACTCTCAGCACACATATTCTTACGCTCTTATTTCAGTCGCTATTGAGAGCGCAAAAACCAGTTTGGCACTGTGGGATAAGGAATTGATTTTCCTGCCGGTCGCGCTGCAGACAGCAACGAGGTAACATAGGTAGTCGGTATGTTGATTTTTTTTTTATTCCCTAGTATATTTTTGGCCCATTTGAAATGTATAACATAAATAAAATGTTATAATATCAGATACCTTTGGTGGGGTAAATTCGGAGTTGACTACTTTTACTAGCAAACTAGTTAGCAGAAATTTAAGGAGTTCTTAAAAACTTCAAAAAACATATTATCTCTCTCAATAACCTCATATTTCTCAAAGTCTTTATGGAAGGTATTATAGTGCCTCCTAAAATTGTATGCCCGGGTCCCCTTTACAGACATATTACACAATAGACATTGCATATTACCAAAAGCATCGAAAATCATAAAGCAATATTTGTCATTCATTTTGAACAAGCACATATAGGTACGCGCATAAATAGTATCATAAAACAATCAAGCGGCGCACGATGTTGCTTCGCTGTTGTTTGTTAATCAACTGACTGCAAATGTTCTTTGTCCCATGGTAGCCACTTTACGCTCGCGGTTACCAATACATGCTACATTTCATTTGTCCACCTATGCTCTAGAACAGGACCGGCCAAGAGCTGCACATTGTGCACTTTGAGTTCGTATTTTCACACCGACGCTAACGATGTATGAGCACGAAATTTAGCTTTCGCTTGTCAGTCGCTGTTCAACTATCAATGAAGCAAGACTGTGTCGCATGACAATCAACAAGCAACAGTCATGAAAAATGAAAATGCATAAACTTATTTTTGCGCATACAATAAAAATATTATGTTGCAATGCGTGCTATGCGACAGAAATTTTACGTCTTTTTTCTTTGAAAAGACATTTTAGACCGAAAAGTTAACTTTATTTGACCAAAAAAAAATTATTTTTTCTTATGCTGAAGTTCTTTTCTTTCCTCTCTTCTTCCATTTTTTTGTTTTCGTTCCTCTTCTTTTCTTTCCTCTCCTTCCTTTTCCTTTCATTCTCATTCTTTTCTTACCTTTCCTTACATTTACTTTCCTTACATTTTCTTCCTTAATGTGTCTCATTTTCCTTTCCTTTGTTTTCCTTTCCAAAGATGTTTACACATCAAAATAAAATGTCTAAAAATCAAAATATAATTATATGTTTATTTTATAGTTTCACAGTCCCAACTTTCTTTGCAGCTACTGTACGCAAAATCACTCAAAACTTACGCATACTTATGCAAATGTTTTAGTATTTGTTTGGCCGGCCCTGGTCTAGAACCAAGCTTGAGATAAAAAGATATTCCTCTCATACGTGCAGTCAAGAACTCACAAAAAATAAGAAAAGAAAAGCATAAATATGTACTACTCCTCTTTATTGAGTTTTAATTCAATAGATTTCAATGCTAGTATGTATAATTATACCCAGCGTACTAGTACTAGTACAAGGGTATTATAACTTTGTTGGGATAACGGTTGGTTGTACAGGTATAAAGGAATCGAGATAGATATAGACTTCCATATATCAATATAATCAGGATCGAAAAAAAATTTGATTGAGCCATGTCCGTCCGTCTGTCCGTTAACAAGATAATAATGAGATATCTTCACCAAATTCTGCATGCGTACTTACTTGGGTTCAGAATAGATTGGTATTGAAAATGGGTAAAATCCCTTTTTCGATACCGAAAATTTCGAAAAACGTATAAAACGGGTTAATTCAATATTAGAAGCAGATACAATGATGCGGATATATGTGTCCATTAATCAATATTTACATAATTTTAAAAAAGTGGGTGGTGGCACGCCCACGGATTTAAATATAAAATATTGAAAAACTAATTGCTTCGAATAATGAACTTTTACCTCTCTCAGCTGAAGAAGCTTTGATATACTTGTTGGAAAATGACTTCACAAAGCAATAGTACAATAACACACGAGAACGAAACAAATCCCGAAATTGTGATATTTACCCTCCTTATTATAAAATTATGGAGTGTGAGTTACTGTGTCGGCCTGAAGGTATACTACATATTTACAGAAACAATGGCGATGGTGCCTTTACAAAATTTGGTAGAGCATACAGCAAAAAGAATATTATGTCTGCAAAAAGACATGCTGATGCAACTACCAAACATAAAAGATGCTACGTTGATCCTAAGCTACAGGTTTGATGGTTCAACTGGGCAGTCATTATTTAAACAAAAATTTCCACCTGAAGTAGTTGCACTTTTGAAATCTCCTCCTAATGAGTTTGAGGATGATAAGCCTACAACATCAAGTCAGGCATTAGAAGAATTGGAAGAAGTATGTTCCGACGATAATGAAGAGATGGACGACAGTGCTTGCTTCTCGATTGAACTAGAGGAAGAAGACGAATCGTTGTATTGAATCAAGTTAGAACTCTACCTGATACACAAAAAACAACATTTTGCTATGCTTTAAGTACTCACTAAAAAATAACAAAAAATAAACTCGACTAAGTAATACTCTTAAATATAACATCAATCTTTGTGAATAAATTATTTTTGAATGGGCTTAAGTTTAAGTGTTTCATTTTATTTAACATGCAGTCAAATTAGCGATATCTCGAAAAATAACAGATTCATGAAAAGATTTTAAGTAGAAATATGTAGGTCAAAAAAGTTCTTAAATAATATACAGTATATACGTAAGTATGATTTAAAATAAGGCGCGGCAGTGATCAGATCCCGCCCATTTTTTTGTCAGAGTTTTAGGGGGGCGCCAGATTTATGTGTGCAAATATTCGATATTATAGAAATAGATTTGTTCAAAAATTTTATTTCAGATTTTAACTTTCCAATTACATTTAGCCTTGATTTATTTAACCCGTGGTACGTCTCTTTCACCGCTTCTAATGCACCACCTGACGGCATTAACGGCTGCTTTACCAAGCTAACGGGACTTCCTGAATGCACTAAACTTTTTATAAATATTTCGATGTTAATATATGGGCATATCCCAGAAACTGTCTACCAACCAAAAATATTTGAACTTAATCCAACCTAATTTTTTTTTAATGGAGCTTTAGAATAGATATCTAATTTTATAAATTTATAAAACAAAAATTATTTCGATGATCATTAATAAAAAAATTATAACCAAATCCTACCCTACCTCAGGTCGTTTAATGTTATACAAAAAAAGTGAAATTTTTTACGTGTTCATATCATTGCTTTAGTATTAACATAGATGGTCCAATCGAAAGCTGTATTGTTATTCACTCAATTCTCCTTAAAATTTGTAAAAAAAAATTTCGTTTACTTTTCTGGAAACATTAAAATTTGGTATGAAATGCCAGGTAAAAACGTTGTAGCGTGCGTAACGGAAATTCGGCTTTTTTTTATATTGTGAGTAGAAAAACTTTTTTATTCACAAATCATCTATAATTTTAATTTAAATAAATATCCAGCTTTTAAGAAAAAAAACAATTTTCATTCTACAATTAAAAACCAAAAAATTACAGCATATTCATTTCTGTAGCGTGCGTAACGATTTGAGTTCTCACAAAAATTACAATAGAAACCTCTGCAATTTTTATTCTGTTTTCTTATCACTTCGCTTAAATCTGTTCTTCGCCTACTATTCTTAGCCTCTATAATCGTACCGATTGGCGATTATTTTTTTAAACGGTAAATTTTACTTTGTCTCGCCTTTGGTTTCGTTTGAATCATTAGCAATTATCTTTCAGTGTCACTTTAGATTATCGGCATATTGGTACCACAGAAAATTGTTTGTTTACAGTGTTGAAGACATGGATGACGATCTCATTCAATTTGATTAATATATATCCTTTAAAACTTACCTGTTAAATTGAATTCTAAATTTGTTGAATTTGTACATGAATTTATTGAATTGATACGTAAAGTTGAATTGTACACTTACCTTGTTAAATACGATCATATATACTTACTTTTACCATTAAATACTTTCCTTCTACTATACTTACCATTTGCATCCATACTTACCCTAAACCCGTACTTAATGAAAATGAGCTCGAAATAGCACTAACGGCAGATTCAGCAAAACATAAAACTAATTTATAAACATATATACATCAATAAATTAATTTATAAACATAAATTATGAATTAAATAATCTTATTAAAAAAGAGTATAAATTGTTTTGTTAAAATAAATACAATTGTTTTTACTTATATACTACTGGAAAAAATGTAGCGTGCGTAACGTTGGGTTCACGGCCATCGTTAAAAAACTGCACAATTTTTTGGCTGCAAGTAAGTTTTTTTAGAATTCTCTTATATTCATCTTTCTTTAAGGTATTTCATTTGGTGTGCTTTATTATACAAAATTTGCTAAAAATTAAGAAAATATACCTCAACCTTCAAAGCTACTTCCATTTTTTGTAGCGTGCGTAACAATACTTTGAGATCAAATTTTTCGCAGCTTAAAGTAACTTACGAATGTGTTTTTAGGTTTTTTGTATGACTTGCAACTGGCAGCAAAATGTCCTTTTTCTCCACAAGCAAAACAAGATCCGTCTTCTCTCTTCGGCTTTCTACAGCCCCTTGCCATGTGTCCAGCGCAGTTGCACTTGTAGCTTTGGATACTTTGTCCAGTTCGTGGTCTTGTTGTTGGATACTCTGGTAAGTTGATTGATCGGAATGCTCTTATAACTGCTTTGGCTGAGCTGAAGTTTTGAATTTTTGCCTGAGTGCGTAATTGCTTATCTGATATACCTTCTACTATGTAGTCTGCTAACTCATTTTCGCTTAGATGTAGCTCGCTGGCAAGCTAGCATTTTCATTAAAATAGTTTTTAAAACTTTCATCGCTTTGCCATACACGTTTCTCTAACTTTTTGCGACGATCGAGTTTACTTTCTGTTGGCGCACAAACAGATTTCATATCTTGAAGTACGTCATTGATATTTTTGGGAAATTCTGGTAGTACGTTATACCATGCTAAGGCAGCGCCTCTTAACTTAACATTAATCGCTGCTCCTAACGATGCCTTGTCTATTTTGAAGATTTCTCTGTAGTGGCGAATTTGATTGCACCAATCATTAAAACCATCATTCTCCGTAATAGGTAGAAATACAATTTTTTATGGTGTCAAAATTTGTATGTTCGCGTGCTACTCTGCATGTTGAAGTAGTCATCGCATTTTCTTTTTCCAACAATGCCTTTTGCAACTTGAGAATTTCGATCTCGGTTCCTGGTAGCTTGATTTTAAGGTTAGCTTCACTTTCGCTCGAGTATTGACTAGACGTATTTTTGTTGAGTTTGGTTTCTTGATGTCCGAACGTGCCAGTTACGTTAAGCGTACCCTTGCCATCTTCAATATCAGTCATTCCATCAATTTCCTCGCGTTCCATTGTTGTTGGTCTCACCATTGCTTTGTCGACCATTGCTGGTACCATTTTCGCCGCTACCATTGTCTTCAATTTGATCATTGTAGTTGTCACTACCGTTGTCTGCGCCGTTATCATTTTCAGCTTCCAAATTTTGTGGACTTTATTCGTCATGTTTCCCGGTTACATTTGGGCACGATCCTCTAGCTCCGGCCGGGATATTGTTAAGCCTTCCAGCTAACAACGCCTTAGCGCCAGTTGAGTGGACGCCCACTGCAGTGCACCACGCTTTTAACTGTAGGAGCGTATATCGGCCATATTTAATAAGGCGTTTGATAATTTAAAAGAAATCAACTTTAAATTCGATTTTTGGAGATAACTTTACGATTTACTTTAACTTTTCTTTTTAACATAACAAATGATTTAAATACCACTTCTGATAAAAGGTATCAATCAGGTGGCTGTGTGCTTTAACAAACTCAAAAAGTATACCAGCGGCTTCGGTTGCTCAAATCCAATTGACTCGTCTCGTTTTATTTTACTTCCATCATGACTTTTACAAAATGGTTCTTACTCACTATTCTTAGTCTTAGTACTGTCAAACTTAATCTAGTACTATTTACACATACTACTTTTGTTAGGTGCGTTCACACATTATCCGTAGGAATACCATAAACTTAGCAATAATATAATGCTTGGTGCAGATGTATTCCTACAGTACCCATACCCAGATCTCAATTTAACAGCAAACATTGTATGTTTTTGTATCTAAATAGTATTACAAATTTTATTAATGTTTCAGTTTTAGTAACAGATTTCAGATTGAAATTTGACAGCTGAGTCAGTTGTTTCGCCCACAGAGTTGCAAGAAATTAAATAGAAACAAATAATGTCCAGTAGGAAAGCTCCATAGTAGAAAGCCAGGAATTTTTTTAATTTTAGGTGCAGCAATTTTATCACTTAGAAAAAAGCAAATTCCTTACAAAAATGCATAAAACTAAGCAAGTAGGGGAGGGGGCCCAGTTATGACGCGGGTTTTGAAAAAAATTAAAATTTTTTCCTCAGTTCCGCAAAATGAAAAATTAAGAAGTTGATCATTTAGCTATTAACGAAACGCAACTTTTCTCCAAAGAAAGTATGTTTATTAGAGTTACTCAAAAAAATTTGGAACACATTTTCTTAAGGATCACTTTTTTAGACCCAAAAAAAAGTGGCCCAGTTGTGACGCACCTCAAGGAATTCACTGGAAATGAGAAAATATTAACGGAATGTCACACCAATTGTTGTGATTTAGTGATTTATTTGTTATCAAGGCCTTCAATGGCAAAAAATTAAAAATACAAAAGAAAATGACCTTCAATGGCCATAAATGACAACGCTTTTTATTCATCGTCATCGAATTATTCCTCGTCGTCGCTCACGTCACTTTCGCAGTGTTTGCAAGTGAAATAACTTGCCTGCACTGGACGCTTGCATACATTGCAATTGATCGAGTTGGCAGCGGTCAATTTCTGCGGCAACAGCTGTAAGCAAATGATGCAAAAATCTGTGTCTTCATCAGATGATGGTGATGTTGGTGTCGTTTATATCATGCTATCTCGCACTTTACGGATTGAATTTTCATCGATAATGCAAGATTTGATGGCTTGCAGCACCACATTATTATCGGTTTTCTTAGCCGCGGGGGATTTCTTTGGAGGTGACATGGCTGAAAACGCAAAAAAAAATTAGTTTATGATTAAAATAAAAGTTAAACGTGGTGAGCGGTATATTTCAACGCCCCCACTATAACAAACACTATGAGTATGGATTACAATATCTCAATGTGCTGGACACCCAGCTTAGTTCAAAAAAAAAGGTGCGTCATAACTGGGCCACTGGGCTGAGTCACAACCGGGCTACGACGCTATTTTGTGTATGACAAGCAAATTTTTCATAGGCACCACATAATCACATAAATCCATATAGAATCACAAAATATACGGCAAATACAATATTTTGATGCATTTCACTCACCTTTTCACTATCAGTTTCACAAAATTTTGGTAAAAAAATAAAAAATACTTTTTCGCACGATTTTAAACACGATGTTTGGTGCGCGTATACATAATGCGAATACCAACGTTCGTGTCTGTCCAAAAACAGCAGAACGTCAAACGAACATGATTGGCAGGGCTAAACTATCATTCTCATACCGCATGTCAAAAATATTTAGCTGCGTCACAACTGGGCCTGCGTCACAGCTGGGCCCCCTCCCCTACATATTGTGTTATGGTTACCCTTAGTCCTATATCAATTAAGAAAAAGCAAAAAAAAAATGCATAAAACTACATATATATGTATGTACTGTATGTGTTTGAAAAAAGTCCGATAGTAACTTAAAACCCCGTACTTTTATTTTTTCTCGCCAGCAATAAAAGTTATTTTTGTCCTTATATTTTTAAGGACAGAATTAAAGTCCGAACCAAAATCTACTAAACCGTCAATCCTCTTTCATATGATAAGAAATTCATTCCATTTAGATTGGCGGGTTGGTAGATTTTGGCTCGGACTTTCATTCTGTCCATAAAAAATTAAAGGACAAAGTTGTCCGATTATTTTTGTCCGCATAAGAATAAAAGTCCAGAAATAACTTTTTTCTTCGGACTTTTATTTTAAAAGGAATAAAAGTCCCCGTCCCTGATAAAAACAAAACTTTTGTCCTATTTTCCAGAAAAATTTTAATTTTGAACTATTGTTTGCAATAGAACATGCAAGATATGTTATAAACAAATGTTTTAAGATGCATCTCAAGAACTACCCGAAAATAGTGACCATGAATACTTTTGAATCTCACTTTTATTATAGAATTTTGCAAAAAATAGAAGTTTGACTGCGTTTTTGAAAAAGAATTAAAATTTTAAATTACATGAATAGCAGAGACTATGAATAATATAGTTCTACTAAAAAATAAAACGCTCTATTTAAAAATTGTATTCATTATTTCATTATTATATGTATATCAAATAACGCCCTTATTGAAACAAACTCTGAGATAGGGCATTTTTTTTTTTAAATGTTGAAATAGGGTAATCTTCCAAACAGCAGTCAACATGTTTTTTGGCAGGATTGGTGAAAATTATCGTAAGGGATGGCAACTCTCGGTCAAAATGAAATTGGACAGACGCGCCGACGCAAGTGTATACATTACTCAATTTGTTAATGAGTAAGAGATGGAGTGCAAATGAAATATGAGTGGAACGAACCGACGCCACTACTTTAGCTCAATATGCTTAATAAGTGAGAAAATTAAAATATTTTTTTTTTTTTATGGCCGATAGCCATAGTAGCTAGTGCTCTTTTCTTCTATGTTAGCCTTAAAATTTATTTTAAGTCTAAATAAATAATAATAATAATAATAATAAAATATTTTACCGTTAGGGTTTTGATGACTCTCAATTTGTTAATGTGAGAGCAAATGAAATACGAACCGACGCTCAATGTGAGAATGAAAACATTTTTCCGTTAGGACTTTGCCACATATAAATTTATTTTATTAAAAATGAATTTGGCGTTTTTTTCGAAGTTCTCAATATGAGCATTAGGCCGGTTTCCATTTTGGATTTTTTTCTCAACAATTTAGATATATATGTATATATAAGTACATTACATATTGACTTTTATATCATTTCAATAATATTCCGTGATATTTATATCGTATGACCTCAACTTATATATATAGCTATACTAGAAGGACCCGGCAGACGTTGTTCTGCCCAGAGTTGGGGAAAAAATTGCAGGATAAATAAAAAGTTTGGAATATTTCGGTCCCTGGTCCACTTCCCGGAAAAAAATTACCCCAAATTTTAGCAAAAGTAAAATACTACCTTCGTACCAAATTTGAAGAAAATCGCACCATAAATAAAAAAGTTTGGAATATTTCGGTCCCTGGTCCACTTCCCCGAAAAAAGTTAACCTCATATTTTAACAAAAGTAAAAGTCTACCTTTGTACCAAATTTGAAGAAAATCACACCATAAATAAAAAAGTTTGGAATATTTCGGTCCCTGGTCCACTTCCCCGAAAAAAGTTAACCTCAAATTTTAACAAAAGTAAAAGTCTACCTCTGTCCTAAATTTAAAGAAAATCGAACAATTAATAAAAAAGTTTGGAATATTTCGGTCCCTGGTCCACTTCCCGGAAAAAAAGTTACCGCAAATTTTAGCAAAAGTAAAATACTACCTTGAAAACTTTCCATAAACACTCTCCGGACTCCTACTGAGCTATCCTGTAAATATGAACAAAATCGGCGCTCTAGTTCCGGAGTCTATAACATACATACATACATACATACATCCTATTTTATATATATAGATTATAGAGTAATGTTAAGTTTTTTGGGCAATCACCGATAACTCAGTTATCGATAAATTTATCGAAATATATCGAAGTCCAAATGAAACCTGGAGCTATCTCCTCTCGTTTGATACCCATATTGTAGGTCAAGTTTAAGGTTTTTGGGCAATCACATTTTCACCGATAACTCAGTTATCGATCAATTTATCGAAACCTATCGTAGTCCAAATGAAACCTGCTGCCTTCTCCTTTCGTTTTATACCCATATTATAGGGTAATGTTAAGTTTTTTGGGCAATCACCGATAACTCAGTTATCGATAAACTTATCGAAATATATCGAAGTCCAAATGAAACCTGGAGCTATCTCCTTTCGTTTGATACCCATATTGTAGGGTAATATAGAGGTTTTCGGGGAATCGCATTTTGACCGATGACTCAGTTATCGATCAATTTATCGAAATATATTGAAGTACAAATGAAACCTGGGGCCTTCCCCTTTCGTTTGATACAAATATTGTAGGGCAATTTGAAGGTTTTTGTGCAATAACATTTTCACCGATAACTCAGTTATCGATACATTTATCGAAACCTATCGAAGTCCAAATGAAAACTGGATCTATCCCCTTTCGTTTGATACCCATATTGCAGGGTAATATTAAGGTTTTCGGGCAATCGAATTTTGACCGATAACTTAGTTATCGATCAATTTATCGAAATATATCGAAGCTAAAATGAAACCTGGGCCTTCCCCTTTCGTTTGATACCCATATTGTACGATCTTTCTATACCTATATGCGAAATATCATAAGTATAGGTTCAATATACTTAGAGTTATATGGAATAAAAAAAATTTCGAAAAGAAACGGTCCCTAGCAGGGTCGGAAACCCCAAAATTAAAAAAAAAATAGCCTATAGCTCCTTCCAGACTATAACCTGTAGGCGTGCCAAATTTCAACAAAATCCGTCCAGCCATTCTCACGTTTTTAGGGAACAAAAGCAAACGTCTGGACATCCAAACATCCAAACATCCAAACATCGCTACATTCACATTTCTAATATTAGTAGGATTTATTATAGCTATATTTATTATGGAAAATCTATTAGAAAAAAGCAGATTCCTTAAAAAAAATTCATAGAACGACAATATGTAGTATATGTACATCCTACTAATATCTCTACATATAATAAAATTGTAACAGGTCGATGTCTGTACATGGCAGATATCAACAAAGAATTGATTGGGGAAGCATTATTAAACGAGTAGAATCCAAATCAACCATTTTTTTAGTTTTTGTGTGTCTGTCTGTCTGTCTGTCCGTATGTTTGTGGCCGTATCTGAAAGTACTGAATGGAAATGAATGAAACTTTTTTCGTTGGATTGCTAGATACTCAACTTAAAATTTAGGATATTAGTTTTTGCGATATCTCAACCGGTTTTGGAGTTATCGCCCAATATGTGGACCAGGGGTGACCAAAAATGTCTTAGTACAATATGGATGTCAAACGAAAGGTGTATTATGCGATGTGATCAATTGAAATATCCCAAATGGTTTCGGAGATATCTTGAAGTTATCGACGAATATTTGCAAAAAAATGTGTTAGTACAATATAAGGGAATTCATAATAAATAGCATATGGGTTGACAAAATTATGCAATTGCATAAAAATGCACCGAATCGTGAGCGCCCTTTGTCAACTCTAATTGCAAACGTGTGAAAACAAGCTGTTCGATTGCATGCTGCAGACGTTCAATATAAATCGTTATCCGTATTGATGGATCGGCTTGAAGGCTGATTTAAACGTGTCGATTTTACGTTCAACCTTTACACGGTGGAACGACACAAATCGACTAGAAAAATTGACCCGTGTAAATAAGCCTTTCGTGTCAATAAGCCTTTTATGCAGAATAGCTGCAACTCCCAAGTATAAACAAAGGATGGGGATCGATAAGATATCATTAAGATGAGAACAAATATGTATATTTTTTTTAGCTAACAACAACAACTAGAGTTATTAAGGGTCAAAGTTCGTTGAACGCATTTTTTAAAATCAAAATTTCTCATAAACTTACGAACCGATTCCCTATTTTTTTCTGCATTGGATAGGTAATTGAATTACCTTTCATTTGATGTAACGTTTCTTGGGGTACAAAACCGCGTATATGCAAAATTTAAAGCTTTTTTATATCAACGAGGCAAAGTAATCAATTCACAATACTTCAGCGACATCTTCATGTGCAAAGCACGTTTTCGCATTGGTGGCCTTCGGCCACGCTTCAAAAAAAATAACCCTTATCCGATCCAACACCGGCTCCGCGATGCAAATGTGTACTGCAGTACCTCTGTACGGAAAATCTTTTCGCGTTGGAGACCTTCGCCCGTGCTTCAAAAATGTAATGAGAAACTTTGATATAAAAAGTGCTTTAAATTTTGCATATGCGCGGTTTTGCACCCAAGCAAGGCTACATGAAATGAAAGGTAATTCATTTACCTACCTATTTTTGAAAACCGTTTCATTAGTTTTTGTAAAATCTTGATTTTAAAAAACGTTTTAAATGAATTTTGACCCTTAATAATTCTTGTTGTTGTTGTTTCCGCCAAAAAAATATATATTTGTACTTACCTTAATAATATCTATCGATCCCAGTCACTTTTTTTTAATTTGGGAGATGGAGCTATTCTAAATTCAAGCCGACCCATCAATACGGATCGCGATACATATTGAACGTGTGACAGCAGTCATAATTCAACAGCTGTTTCTAGAAATGCAATGCAACAAAATATGCTATGCAATAGATTTTTGGTGTTGCATTCTGCAAATTGCTTGACATTTGCATCCGCATGTATTTTGTTGTTGGCTTGACATTATTTTGCAATAATAATTTGCTATGCAACGATGCAATGCCCTTGCATCGTGATTCCGAATACCCCTTATGGGTATCAAACGAATGGTGCCAATGGGTACTGTTATATGCGATGCGCTTAATTTAAATATCTCAAATGGTTTCAATTATATATCTTCAAAAATTTCGGACGGAAAAAGAGAAGGGTGGGTAGATGCCATGTACAGACATCGACCTGTTACAATTTTATTATATGTAGAGATATGTATGTATTTCAAATTTCGAAAACTGGCCCAAATGTATTTTTTAATTGTTGTGGTGAACTATACAATCAAGTTATAGAAAGAAAGTTGAACTTCGAAAAAGTGCGTATAGGCTATAATGATTAAAATCGGACTCAGTCTGTTATAAGTTCTGATACGCAGCTAAGCAAGCGGGCCTTACTAGTTATAAATGTGAATGTAGCGATGTTTGGATGTTTGGATGTCCAGACGTTTGCTTTTGTTCCCTAAAAACGTGAGAATGGCTGGACGGATTTTGTTGAAATTTGGCACGCCTACAGGTTATAGTCTGGAAGGAGCTATAGGCTATTTTTTTTTTAATTTTGGGGGTTCCGACCCTGCTAGGGACCGTTTCTTTTCGAAATTTTTTTTATTCCATATAACTCTAAGTATATTGAACCTATACTTATGATATTTCGCATATAGGTATAGAAAGATCGTACAATATGGGTATCAAACGAAAGGGGAAGGCCCCAGGTTTCATTTTAGCTTCGATATATTTCGATAAATTGATCGATAACTAAGTTATCGGTCAAAATTCGATTGCCCGAAAACCTTAATATTACCCTGCAATATGGGTATCAAACGAAAGGGGATAGATCCAGTTTTCATTTGGACTTCGATAGGTTTCGATAAATGTATCGATAACTGAGTTATCGGTGAAAATGTTATTGCACAAAAACCTTAAACTTGACCTACAATATGGGTATCAAACGAGAGGAGATAGCTCCAGCACAAAAACCTTAAAATTGCCCTACAATATGGGCATCAAACGAAAGGGGAAGGCCCCAGGTTTCATTTGTACTTCAATATATTTCGATAAATTGATCGATAACTAAGTCATCGGTCAAAATGCGATTGCCCGAAAACCTCTATATTACCCTACAATATGGGTATCAAACGAAAGGAGATAGCTCCAGGTTTCATTTGGACTTCGATATATTTCGATAAATTTATCGATAACTGAGCTATCGGTGATTGCCCAAAAAACTTAACATTGCCCTATAATATGGGTATAAAACAAAAGGAGAAGGCAGCAGGTTTCATTTGGACTACGATAGGTTTCGATAAATTGATCGATAACTGAGTTATAGGTGAAAATGTGATTGCCCAAAAACCTTAAACTTGACCTACAATATGGGTATCAAACGAAAGGGGAAGGCCCCAGGTTTCAATTTAGCTTTGATATATTTCGATTTATTGATCGATAACTAAGTTATCGGTCAAAATTCGATTGCCCGAAAACCTTAATATTACCCGGCAATATCGGTATCAAACGAAAGGGGAAGGCCCCAGGTTTCATTTGTACTTCAATATATTTCGATAAATTGATCGATAACTGAGTCATCGGTCAAAATGCGATTGCCCGAAAACCTCTATATTACCCTACAATATGGGTATCAAACGAAAGAAGATAGCTCCAGGTTTCATTTGGACTTCGATATATTTCGATAAATTTATCGATAACTGAGTTATCGGTGAAAATGTTATTGCACAAAAACCTTAAACTTGACCTACAATATGGGTATCAAACGAGAGGAGATAGCTCCAGGTTTCATTTGGACTTCGATATATTTCGATAAATTTATCGATAACTGAGTTATCGGTGATTGCCCAAAATACTTAACATTACTCTATAATCTATATATATAAAATAGGATGTATGTACGTATGTATGTATGTATGTATGTATGTTATAGACTCCGGACCTAGAGCGCCGATTTTGTTCATATTTACAGGATAGCTCAGTAGGAGTCCAGAGAGTGTTTATGGAAAGTTTTAAAGGTAGTATTTTACTTTTGTTAAAATTTGCGGTAACTTTTTTTCCGGGAAGTGGACCAGGGACCGAAGTATTCCAAACTTTTTTATTAATTGTTCGATTTTCTTTAAATTTAGGACAGAGGTAGACTTTTACTTTTGTTAAAATTTGAGGTTAACTTTTTTCGGGGAAGTGGACCAGGGACCGAAATATTCCAAACTTTTTTATTTATGGTGTGATTTTCTTCAAATTTGGTACAAAGGTGACTTTTACTTTTGATAAAATATGAGGTTAACTTTTTTCGGGGAAGTGGACCAGGGACCGAAATATTTTTATTTATGGTGCGATTTTCTTCAAATGTAGTACAAAGGTAGTATTTTACTTTTGCTAAAATTTGGGGTAATTTTTTTTCCGGGAAGTGGACCAGGGAACGAAATATTCCAAACTTTTTATTTATCGTGCGATTTTTTCCCCAACTCTGGGCAGAACAACGTCTGCCGGGTCCTTCTAGTATATACATATAAGTACATATACATATAAGTACATATTGTGTTATGGTTACCCTTTAGTCTTATAGCAATCAAGAAAAAGCAAATTCCTTAAAAAAATGCAATTAAACTACATACATATATAAGTACATATTGTGTTATGGTAAATTTTAGTAATCTCCCTGCAAAAAAAATAGTCAATATCAAAAAAAAGGAGAAAAAAATTGTACTTCGAGGCCGAACCATGCAACGCACGCGTCCCACCCCAGAGACCATTACACATGCACTATTGGTACACATGAATATGGCATGTCAAATGCCTAAACGCTAAAGGTTCAGCAAATATTTCCACCGCCAAGAATATATGTACATTAAGGTGGATCGACGAAAAAAGTGTTTCCAGTCCACCCCTAGGATTAAAGATATTTTGAAGGCGATCCCAAAAAATTTTGTTTTTTTTTTGCCATTTCAAGTCCGATTTTAATGAGCCGTACACCGCCACAATTCTTTCCTTAATCATTTTTTATTCCGAGTTCAAATTCTGGTAGTGACTGTCGGTATCTCGTTTCACATCATACCTAAATTCCAATTTTTTTTAGTTTGCCGAAAAGGCCTTTAAATTCTGTGAAACTTTTTCCTGAAAATGATTAAGGTAAGAATTGTGGCGGCTTCCAAGCCATGAACAAAGGTGTACGGCTCATTAAAATCGGAATTTAAATGGCGACATAGTGTGAAAAAAAGTAAATAGCCCATTGGGGGGGCGTAGCAAAAAAAAAAAAAATTTTTTTGGGATCGCCTTCAAAATATCTTTAATCCTAGGGGTGGACTGGAAACACTTTTTTTGTATGGGAACCGATCCGCACTAATGTACATACATACATACATATCCATATAGATTGAAACCCAATAAACAATGAAGTAAGCTAGTTTATTAAACAATGTTTTCCAAGCGTAAAAAGTAAATGTTTTCCAAACGACTTTGTAACTAAAAAATTTCACAAACGTTTAGATATGTTTTTCCAATGGTGTGGTAGCCTTGGAGAAATTACTTGGGGTGAACTCTCAGCGAGGTGAAAAATTTGTGAGTTTTCAAAAATAATGTTTGAAATTTTATATGGTTCTTTTTTATATTGATTTTGTTATATGGGCATCGTATTGTGACGGTAGTGCAGCTGGCCTACCACACAGAAGGACCTAGGTTCGAACCCCGCTACAGGCAACATGAAAAATAATTTGAAAATGTTTTTTAAAACGATGACACCCTCAGACTTCTCAGAAAAAATGCACATATTTGCCTTGCAGATGCAAACTGCATAAAATATTGCAAGCAGCACACAAAAACTGGCCCGTTATCTCCTCTTGGACCATATAAGAATTTATTATAAAACATAATATTTAAATAATTAATTCAAAAAAAAAAAGTTAAGGAAATGGTAAGGATTCGAACCAGCAACCTTCGGAGCAAAATCCCACTACATATTCGTTAGGCTATTGGCCCGTTTTCACCGGTGTTGCCCAAACTGGAGTTTTATCAATCAGTTTTCAACAAACCCTTACTGTACATTTAATAAAACGTTTATTAAACATTGTTTTCCAGGCATCAATTCCAATTGTTTAAAAAGGGACCACTTTCGTTGAGTCTACAATGTTTTCCAAACGTTTTACAATGATTATAGTAAACGTTTTCCAAGCTACAAAAGTAAGTTTATTGTAAGCTTATAGTAAGCATATTTTGCTTATTGGGAACTAATGAAAGTTCATTTTGAGATTCCGCTAACTTCTTAACATTAGCCGGTTTCCAAATTGTGTTTTTTTTCGGTATACAGACAGTTTTCTCAATTTTTCTTTTAGTTGTGGATTTTTTGAACTCCGTATAGCGGGAGAATATTACAACTTACACATATGGTGGTTTTCTGGTTTTTTTCGTCAAATTCAACTCGGAAATATTGAAAACACATAACTTAACTGGCCCAATTTAGCCTAAATATGTAAGGATTCCGGTTATATGTCTACTCTTTTACAAATGAAAATTTTTAGGAAGAAAATAGTTGATGTCTTTAGGAAAATTAACGCAATTTCAAACTATTTCGTGAATATAAAATTGAAGAACTACAAACTGCGTTTTTACTTTTTGCATATTAAATATGATATATTTCTTAAAAAATAAATATTGATAAATTGCAATAATTTTTTAGATCTAAAAAAAAAAATTGGGTTTTTCACTCCAAGATAGATGTCATAAATAGAATAAACAGAAAAATATTGGGTTACAAATATAATAAATTTAAAAAAAATATAATAAAAAGTTTTCGTATATTTTAAGGCAAATTCAATTTAGTAAAAAAAAAAAACACTTAACCTGCCCTAAACACGTGTTGAACCTACGAACGCACACATCATAGCCGGCACGCTGACCACCTGCGCCAATGCTGTATGTACAATAAAATAGTCAGATACTGTAGATAACAGTTTTGGGTTTTGGTGAAAACTTTGTTAAATTATTACAAATTAATGAAAAATTTTTTGTTAAATATAATATGCCTATGCAAAGCTCCTGGCCCAGGAAAACATATCAAAATATATAATAATTGGAATTATGCATTTTTTTTATGAGATACACTCTGGCAATTGATTGTATTGAAAAAATGTCAGCCTATTAATATATAGACTAGTATATCCCTTGGTCGAAATTCGACCACCTTAAATTAGTTTAACTTATTAAATCCTCTGTTCGCATTTTTCTCCAGTACCTAATGCCTAGAGGCATAAATATTGGAGACATTTTTATTGCTGAAAATAATTATTTATAGTTGAGTTATTGAGAGTCGCTTTCATAAAAGCTGGTTTACTCTAAAGACGGGTAATTTGACAACTAACCAAAAAAAAAACGTCCATTAAAGACCAGTAATCATTAATAGGAGATGGCAAAAACGGTACTTAGTAATGTTTGAAAGTCCACCATCAGACCCACCACTCCTTTCATATTCCGTCAATATTTCAATAAACAAAATTAAATTTCATGGACATATAACAACAACATAGTCAGACTTATAATATATATAATGGTCACATAGAATGATGCCATATCGAACAAAATTGGCCATATGGATTGAAACGAATGAAAGTTAATTTTGAGATTCCGTTAGCCGGTTTCCAAATTGTGTTTTTTTTTTTTTGGTATACAGACAGTTTTCTCAATTTTTCTTTTAGTTGTAGATTTTTTGAAGTCCGTATAGCGGGAGAATATTACAACTTAGACATATGATGGTTTTCTGGTTTTTTTCGCCAAATTCAACTCGGAGATATTGAAAATACATAACCTAACTGGCCTTATTTAGCCTAAATATGTAAGGATTCCGGTTATATGTCGACTCTTTTACAAATGAAAATTTTTAGGAAGAAAATAGTTGATGTCTTTAGGAAAATTAACGCAATTTCAAACTATTTCGTGAATATAAAATTGAAGAACTACAAACTGCGTTTTTACTTTTTGTATATTAAATATGATATATTTCTTAAAAAATATATATTGATAAATTGAAATAATTTTTTAGCTTTTTTTTTCAAAAAAATTGGTTTTTTCACACGAAGATGGATGTCATAAACAGAAAAATATTGAAATATTGGGTTATATGTATGTCGACTCTTTTACAAATAAAAATTTTTAGGAAGAAAAAAGTTGATGTCTTTAGGAAAATTAACGCGATTTCTAATTATTTCGTAAATATAAAATTCAAGAAGCTACAAACTGTGTTTATACTTTTTCCATATTAAATATGATATATTCCTTAAAAAATATAAATTGATAAATATTGATAAATTGTAATAATTTTTTATATTTTTCTAAAAATTTGGGTTTTTCACTCCAAGATAGATGTCATAAATAGAATAAACAGAAAAATATTGGATTACAAATATAATAAATTAAAAAAAAAATATATAATAAAAAGTTTTCGTATTGTTAAGGCAAATTCAATTTAGTAAAAAAAAAAAAACTTAACCTGCCCTGAACACGTCCTTGAACCTACGAACGCACGCGTCATAGCCGGCACGCTCGCCGCCTGCGCCACTGCTGTATGTACAACAAAAAAGTCAGATACTGTAGTTAACAGCTTTGGGTTTTGGTAAAAATTTTGATGAATTATTACAAATTAATGAAGCATTTGTTGTTAAATATAATATGCCTATGCAAAGCTCCTGGCCCATGAAAACATATCAAAATATATAATAATTGGAGTTATGCATTGTTTTATGAGATACACTCTGGCAATTGATTGTATGGAAAAAATGTTAGCCTATTAATATATAGATAATGGTCACATAGAATGATGCCATATCGAACAAAATTGGCCATATGGATTGCAACGAATGAAAGTTCATTTTGAGATTCCGTTAACTTCTTAACATTAGCCGGTTTCCAAATTGTGATTTTTTTTTTTGGTATACAGACAGTTTTCTCAAGTTTTCTTTTAGTTGTAGATTTTTTGAAGTCCGTATAGCGGGAGAATATTACAACTTAGACATATGATGGTTTTCTGGTTTTTTTCGCCAAATTCAACTCGGAAATATTGAAAACACATAACCTAACTGGCCTTATTTAGCCTAAATATGTAAGGATTCCGGTTATATGTCGACTCTTTTACAAATGAAAATTTTTAGGAAGAAAATAGTTGATGTCTTTAGGAAAATTAACGCAATTTCAAACTATTTCGTTAATATAAAATTGAAGAACTACAAACTGCGTTTTTACTTTTTGTATATTAAATATGATACATTTCTTAAAAAATATATATTTATAAATTGAAATAATTTTTTAGCTTTTTTTTCAAAAAAATTGGTTTTTTCACACGAAGATGGATGTCATAAACAGAAAAATAATGAAATATTGGGTTATATGTCGACTCTTTTACAAATAAAAATTTTTAGGAAGAAAAAAGTTGATGTCTTTAGGAAAATTAACGCGATTTCTAATTATTTCGTAAATATAAAATTCAAGAAGCTACAAACTGTGTTTTTACTTTTTCCATATTAAATATGATATATTCCTTAAAAAATATAAATTGATAAATATTGATAAATTGGAATAATTTTTGATATTTTTTCTAAAAATTTGGGATTTTCACTCCAAGATAGATGTCATAAACATAATAAACAGAAAAATATTGGATTACAAATATAATAAATTAAAAAAAAATATATAATAAAAAGTTTTCGTATTGTTAAGGCAAATTCAATTTAGTAAAAAAAAAACCTTAACCTGCCCTGAACACGTCCTTGAACCTACGAACCCACGCGTCATAGCCGGCACGCTCGCCGCCTGCGCCACTGCTGTATGTACAACAAAAAAGTCAGATACTGTAGTTAACAGCTTTGGGTTTTGGTAAAAATTTTGATGAATTATTACAAATTAATGAAGCATTTGTTGTTAAATATAATATGCCTATGCAAAGCTCCTGGCCCATGAAAACATATCAAAATATATAATAATTGGAGTTATGCATTGTTTTATGAGATACACTCTGGCAATTGATTGTATGGAAAAAATGTTAGCCTATTAATATATAGATAATGGTCACATAGAATGATGCCATATCGAACAAAATTGGCCATATGGATTGCAACGAATGAAAGTTCATTTTGAGATTCCGTTAACTTCTTAACATTAGCCGGTTTGTTGCCATATTGCAATTTTTTTGTTGTTAGTATAGAGGCAGTATTTTTTGGAATCCATTTACCGGGAGCATATTACAAATTCAGTTTAGCAAATCCGACTCAACGACGCTCTTACCTACTTTGACTCTGCTTTCTTTTTACTTAAAATTTCGAATTATAAGGTGGTCATGGGTGCTTTGGAATCCCATTTTATTATTGGAGTTTTGTGAACAGTAAAAGTTTACATTTAAATATAAACACACAGCTTTTTCAGTATTTTAGGATGCATATAAATACCCGGCCGAAAATAGTGGTCGCGAATGACTTCGAATCTCATTTTCATTATAGAATTTTAGTAAATATAGAAATTTGATTGCGTTTTTAAGAAAAATAAAAATAAATAAAAAAATAATAACAAAACTTTTGTCCCAGAAAAGTGGTACCTTCGAATTTTTTTTGCAGCAAGACATGCGAGATATTTTGAAAACAAATGTTTTGGGATGCATCTAAAGAACTAACCGAAAATAGTGACCATGAATACCTCCGAATCTCATTTTTATTATAGAATTTTGCAAAAAATAGAAGTTTGATTGCGTTTTTAAAGAAGACTTAAAATTTTGAATTACATGAATAGCAGAGACAATGCATAATATTGTTCTACTAAAAAATAAAACTCTCTATTTAAAAATTGTATTCAATATTTCATTATTACTTATTTATCCAATAACGCCCTTATTAAAATAATTCTAAGACAGGACATTTTAAAAAAAAAATTTTTTAAATAGGGTAATCTTCCAATCAGCAGTCAATATGTTGAAAACAAATGTACATTTTTTTCCAAGATTTTGATGAGAATTTGCGTAAGCGATGGCAACGACCGGTCAAAATGAAATTGGAGAGACGCGCAGACGCAAGGGTATAATTTACTCAATTTGTTAATGTGAGAGCAAATGAAATACGAAACGTCGCTCAATGTGAGAATGAAAACATTTTACCGTTAGGATTTTGCTACATATTTTTTATTAAAAATGAGTTTGGTGTTTATTTTGAAGTTCTGAATATGAGCATTAGGCCGGTTTCGATTTGGATTTTTAGGGTTCTTTCCTCAACAATTTAGATAGATATTGACTTTTATATCATTTCAATAATTTTTGCTGATATATATATAGTATGCCCTCAACTTTTATATATAGCTATATGTATTTATTAAAGCTGTGCATATAACTTTACCCTTAATCCTATATCAATTAGAAAAAAGCAAATTCCTTCCAAAAATGCATAAAACTATGTAAGTACATATTGTGTTATGGTTACCCTTAGTCCTATATCAATTAAGAAAAAGCAAGTTCCTTAAAAAAATACATAAAACTACATATATATGTATGTACTGTATGTGTTATGGTAAATTTTAGTAATTTTCCTGCAAAAAAAATATTTAATAAAAAAAAATTTTATGTTCGAAGCTGGGCTCGAACCCGAGACCATTACACATGCGCTATTGGTACACATGAATATACCATGTCAAATGCTATACCTAAGCGAAGGTTCAGCAAATATTTCCACCGCTGAGAATATACCTACATACATAGCCATATGGATTGAAACGAATGAACGTTCATTTTGAGATTCCGCTAACTTCTTAACATTAGCCGGTTTCCAAATTGTGTTTTTTTTTTTTTTGAATATACAGACAGTTTTCTCAATTTTTAGTTTCGCTGTGGATTTTTGAAGTCCGTATAGCGGGAGAATATTACAACTTCAACATATGATGGTTTTCTGGGTTTTTTCGTCAACTTCAACTCAGAAATACTGAAAACACATATCTTAACTGGCCCAATTTATTATTAAAATTGATAAATTGGAATAATTTTTTAGCTTTTTTCAAAAAATGTGATTTTTTTTACTCCAAGATAGAGGTCATAAACAGAAAAATATTGAAATATTTTGTTACAAATATGATAAATGTAAGAAAAAAATATTATGAGCCCGTGCTTGAACCTGCGAACGCACGCATCATAGCTGGCGCGCTTACCACCTGCGCCACTGCCGTATGTAAAACAGTGCAGTAAAACAGTCAAATACTGTAGTTAACAGCTTTGGCTTTGGTGAAAACTTTGATGAATTATTACAAATTAATGAAGCATTTTTTGTTAAATATAATATGCCTATGCAAAGCTCCTGGCCCATGAAAACATATCAAAATATATGTATAATAATTGGAATTATGCATTTTTTTATGAGATACACTCTGGCAATTGATTGTATGGAAAAAATGTTAGCCTATTAATATATAGATAATGGTCACATAGAATGATGCCATATCGAACAAAATTGGAAGGAAATAAAATTTTCAGTGCCTTTTCCACAAAACAATTTACATTTCATTGTAAACACTTCAGTTTTTCGGGATTCTAAGATGCATCTAAATTACCGACCGTATATAGTGAAATTTAAAAAATTTCATAACATTTAAAAAAAAATTTAGTTTTAGAGTTCTATAAAAACCAGGGATGGAAAATAAAAGTTATTGCTTTTTTTGTAATCTCATAAAAGTCCGGGGTTAGATAGTGTCCCTGAAGAAAATTATTAAATTCAGGACTTCTAGGATCAATATCCAGGCCACAATTAATTTTCCTGGCTTTTTTGAAAAAAGTCTGATAGTAACTTAAAACCCCGGACTTTTATTTTTTCTCGCCAGCAATAAAAGTTATTTTTGTCCGTCAATCCTCTTTCATATGATAAGAAATTCATTAAATTTAGATTGGCGGGTTGGTAGATTTTGGCTCGGACTTTCATTCTGTCCTTAAAAAATAAAAGGACAAAGTTATCCGATTATTTTTGTCCGGATAAGAATAAAAGTCCAGAAATAACTTTTTTCTTCGGACTTTTATTTTAAAAGGAATAAAAGTCCCCATCGCTGATAAAAACAAAACTTTTGTCCTATTTTCCAGAAAAATTTTAATTTTGAACTATTTTTTGCAATAGAACATGCAAGATATGTTATAAACAAATGTTTTAGGATGCAACTCAAGAACTACCCGAAAATAGTGACCATGAATACTTTTGATTCTCACTTTTATTATAGAATTTTGCAAAAAATAGAAGTTTGACTGTGTTGAAGACATGAGCGAAAATCTCATCGAGTTTGAGGACTAATCCGATACGTATAATAATATCCTGAAAGAGAAAATTGAATTTATGTTGAATTTAATTAATATGCATATTATTTATACTTACCTTTTTTATACTTACCCGTTTTATACTTACGCTTTTTATACTTACCTTCATTTTATACTTACCCTTTTGCATTACCCTGTACTAAGAAATATTCTTACCGTTTAGTTCACATACACTCACACCTTATATACATATGTGCGCTCTAACTACAATAAGTAAGCGGTCCAGAGGAATGTGCTGGGCCGCTGTAAAGTTAGTTATCCACTTACCATCATCTGCATCGCAGTCGACCTCGCTAAAATTAAATAAAGTGAATTATATATACTTATATTGAAATTTGAAGTGTCCGTGGTTTTTCTTTTTTGAGTGAAATACTTACCCCATCCGTCAGGCCCCTTACCACCGAGAAGGGTTCAAATTATACAGACTGCGTTTTTCAAAAAGAATTAAAATTTTAAATTACATGAATAGCAGAGACTATGAATAATATAGTCCTACTAAAAAATAAAACGCTCTATTTAAAAATTGTATTCAATATTTCATTATTATATGTATATCAAATAACGCCCTTATTGAAACAAACTCTGAGATAGGGCATTTTTTTTTTTTTAAATGTTGAAATAGGGTAATCTTCCAAACAGCAGTCAACATGTTTTTTGAAAATTAGCAATAAAGATATTTTACAAACAGAGCTTATAGACACAAAAAATAAATTAAGGACATTAATACCAAATAATAGAAGACAAAGACGAGGACAAATATGTATACGCAGTAGGAAGCGTATCTAAATGGTTGTTCGGAACTATGGATGATGATGATAGAAAAACTATACAGAACCATTTCTTACAGACGGACCAAAATCTAAATAACCAAATATATATAAATGAACACTTCAATTTAGCACTAGAACAATTAAGAGATATTTTTAAGAGCGATAGGAAAGAAATCGAAAACGGATTTAATGAAATTGATAAAAATATAGATGAAGAACATGAAAGAAATATGTTTTTAGAACAAATTATAAAGATTCAGCTTTTAAAGAATAAAATCGAAAAAAATACAAGATAATGTAATATCAGCCAAATATGGAATACTTCACCCAAATATTTTAACAGTCCACGAAATAACGAAACACATTATTGATTTTAATAAATTAAAATATTTACAATTAGGGACAGCAACTTATAATAGTACTTTTCTCATACTAGGAATTAAGATACCAAAGTCATTTTTAGAAGTAAAAATAAGAAAAATCATTCCTATTCCCAATAACGAACAAAAAGAAATAGAAGCGAGGATAGAGGAAATGTTTTCTTATGAAAACAGTTCAATTGAATACCAGGAAAATAAACATCTGAAACAATTAAAACCTAGCACACACTGTGTAATAAAACAGAATTGTAAACTTGTAACAAATAAAGAATTGGAAATTACATATATCTCTTGACGAAAAAACAATAATTTCAAATAACACATGTGAAAAAGATAACTATACTCTTAATGGAAATTATATATTAAAATTTAACAATTGTTCATTAAAAATAAATGATTATTATTTCTCCAATATCATGGAAACTGTAGAAGAAAATATTGTAAGTTAAGATATGAGGATATTAAAAATTTTACACACAAAATTACATTTGAAGATATAGATCAGCAAAATAAAATACATAACAAAAACATTTTTAAATTGAATTTACATAGTAAAATTACATACGGGTTAAATGTAATTCTTGCAATTGTAATTTTTTTGGTTTTTGCAATGCTGATTACAAAGCAAAATTATATTAAAATTAAATTAAATAGTAGAATCCAGGAGAATTCTAATCTAAAAGGGGGAATAGTTACATATAAAGACAATGACCCTCCCAGTAAATACATATCATTTTCTGATGATATAGATAAATTTATACAGTCAATAACAAAATCAAAACCAACTTCCGGTCCCATTCAAAAGTAATAGTGCAACATTGCATTATTTATTAAATTCAAACTAAATTTATTTAAAAGTGTAAACTTGCAGAAACCAATAAATTGTAAATGTAATAAAGCAAAATATTAAGTAAGCATTTTCTAGTTAATAATACAATAACAAATAAGCATTGTTAATACATAGGTATAAAGAAAATTGTTAAGTTACATTTTAAGAAAAAGTAATTAATAAAATCAGTCTTGTGTTACCAAATATTTCCACCGCTGAGAATATACCTACATACATAGCCATATGGATTGAAACGAATGAACGTTCATTTTGAGATTCCGCTAACTTCTTAACATTAGCCGGTTCCCAAATTGTGTTTTTTATTTTGAATATACGGACAGTTTTCTCAATTTTTAGTTTCGTTGTGGATTTTTGAAGTCCGTATAGCGGGAGAATATTACAACTTCAACATATGATGTTTTTCTGGGTTTTTTCGTCAACTTCAACTCAGAAATACTGAAAGCACATATCTTAACTGGCCCAATTTATTATTATTTTTTTCAAAAAATGTGATCCTTTTTCTCCAAGATAGAGGTCATAAACAGAAAAATATTGAAATATTGGGTTACAAATGTGATAAATGTAAAAAAGAAATATTTTGAACCCGTGCTTGAACCTGCGAACGCACGCATCATAGCCGGCGCGCTTACCACCTGCGCCACTGCTGTATGTAAAACAGTGCGGTAAAACAGTCAGATACTGTAGTTAACAGCTTTGGATTTTGGTGAAAACTTTGATGAATTATTACAAATTAATGAAGCATTTGTTGTTAAATATAATATGCCTATGCAAAGCTCCTGGCCCATGAAAACATATCAAAATATATAATAATTGGAGCTATGCATTGTTTTATGAGATACACTTTGGCAATTGATTGTATGGAAAAAATGTTAGCCTATTAATATATAGATAATGGTCACATAGAATGATGCCATATCGAACAAAATTGGCCATATGGATTGAAACGAATGAAAGTTCATTTTGAGATTCCGTTAACTTCTTAACATTAGCCGGTTTCCAAATTGTGATTTTTTTTTTTTGGTATACAGACAGTTTTCTCAAGTTTTCTTTTAGTTGTAGATTTTTTGAAGTCCGTATAGCGGGAGAATATTACAACTTAGACATATGATGGTTTTCTGGTTTTTTTCGCCAAATTCAACTCGGAAATATTGAAAACACATAACCTAACTGGCCTTATTTAGCCTAAATATGTAAGGATTCCGGTTATATGTCGACTCTTTTACAAATGAAAATTTTTAGGAAGAAAATAGTTGATGTCTTTAGGAAAACTAACGCAATTTCAAACTATTTCGTGAATATAAAATTGAAGAACTACAAACTGCGTTTTTACTTTTTGTATATTAAATATGATATATTTCTTAAAAAATATATATTGATAAATTGAAATAATTTTTTAGCTTTTTTTTCAAAAAAATTGGTTTTTTCACACGAAGATGGATGTCATAAACAGAAAAATATTGAAATATTGGGTTATATGTCGACTCTTTTACAAATAAAAATTTTTAGGAAGAAAAAAGTTGATGTCTTTAGGAAAATTAACGCGATTTCTAATTATTTCGTAAATATAAAATTCAAGAAGCTACAAGCTGTGTTTTTACTTTTTCCATATTAAATATGATATATTCCTTAAAAAATATAAATTGATAAATATTGATAAATTGGAATAATTTTTTATATTTTTTCTAAAAATTTGGGATTTTCACTCCAAGATAGATGTCATAAACATAATAAACAGAAAAACATTGGATTACAAATATAATAAATTTAAAAAAAAAATATAATAAAAAGTTTTCGTATTGTTAAGGCAAATTCAATTTAGTAAAAAAAAAAAAACGTAACCTGCCCTGAACACGTCCTTGAACCTACGAACGCACGCGTCATAGCCGGCACGCTCACCGCCTGCGCCACTGCTGTATGTACAACAAAAAAGTCAGATACTGTAGTTAACAGCTTTGGGTTTTGGTGAAAACTTTGATGAATTATTACAAATTAATGAAGCATTTGTTGTTAAATATAATATGCCAATGCAAAGCTCCTGGCCCATGAAAACATATCAAAATATATAATAATTGGAGCTATGCAATGTTTTATGAGATACACTCTGACAATTGATGACATAGAATGATGCCATATCGAACAAAATTGGCCATATGGATTGAAACGAATGAAAATTCATTTTGAGATTCCGTTAACTTCTTAACATTAGCCGGTTTCCAAATTGTGTTTTTTTTTTTGGTATACAGACAGTTTTCTCAATTTTTCTTTTAGTTGTAGATTTTTTGAAGTCCGTATAGCGGGAGAATATTACAACTTAGACATATGCTGGTTTTCTGGTTTTTTTCGCCAAATTCAACGCGGAGATATTGAAAACACATAACCTAACTGGCCTTATTTAGCCTAAATATGTAAGGATTCCGGTTATATGTCGACTCTTTTACAAATGAAAATTTTTAGGAAGAAAATAGTTGATGTCTTTAGGAAAATTAACGCAATTTCAAACTATTTCGTGAATATAAAATTGAAGAACTACAAACTGCGTTTTTACTTTTTGTATATTAAATATGATATATTTCTTAAAAAATATATATTGATAAATTGAAATAATTTTTTAGCTTTTTTTTTCAAAAAAATTGGTTTTTTCACACGAAGATGGATGTCATAAACAGAAAAATATTGAAATAAGAAAAAAGTTGATGTCTTTAGGAAAATTAACGCGATTTCTAATTATTTCGTAAATATAAAATTCAAGAAGCTACAAACTGTGTTTTTACTTTTTCCATATTAAATATGATATATTCCTTAAAAAATATAAATTGATAAATTGGAATAATTTTTTATATTTTTCTAAAAATTTGGGATTTTCACTCCAAGATAGATGTCATAAACATAATAAACAGAAAAATATTGGATTACAAATATAATAAATTAAAAAATAAAAATATAATAAAAAGTTTTCGTGTTGTTAAGGCAAATTCAATTTAGTAAAAAAAAAAAAAACTTAACCTGCCCTGAACACGTCCTTGAACCTACGAACGCACGCGTCATAGCCGGCACGCTCACCGCCTGCGCCACTGCTGTATGTACAACAAAAAAGTCAGATACTGTAGTTACCAGCTTTGGGTTTTGGTGAAAACTTTGATGAATTATTACAAATTAATGAAGCATTTGTTGTTAAATATAATATGCCTATGCAAAGCTCCTGGCCCATGAAAACATATCAAAATATATAATAATTGGAGCTATGCATTGTTTTATGAGATACACTTTGGCAATTGATTGTATGGAAAAAATGTTAGCCTATTAATATATAGATAATGGTCACATAGAATGATGCCATATCGAACAAAATTGGCCATATGGATTGAAACGAATGAAAGTTCATTTTGAGATTCCGTTAACTTCTCAACATTAGGGGGTTTCCAAATTGTGTTTTTTTTTTTTGGTATACAGACAGTTTTCTCAATTTTTCTTTTAGTTGTAGATTTTTTGAAGTCCGTATAGCGGGAGAATATTACAACTTAGACATATGATGGTTTTCTGGTTTTTTTCGCCAAATTCAACTCGGAAATATTGAAAACACATAACCTAACTGGCCTTATTTAGCCTAAATATGTAAGGATTCCGGTTATATGTCGACTCTTTTACAAATGAAAATTTTTAGGAAGAAAATAGTTGATGTCTTTAGGAAAATTAACGCAATTTCAAACTATTTCGTGAATATAAAATTGAAGAACTGCAAACTGCGTTTTTACTTTTTGTATATTAAATATGATATATTTCTTAAAAAATATATATTGATAAATTGAAATAATTTTTTAGCTTTTTTTTCAAAAAAATTGGTTTTTTCACACGAAGATGGATGTCATAAACAGAAAAATATTGAAATATTGGGTTATATGTCGACTCTTTTACAAATAAAAATTTTTAGGAAGAAAAAAGTTGATGTCTTTAGGAAAATTAACGCGATTTCTAATTATTTCGTAAATATAAAATTCAAGAAGCTACAAACTGTGTTTTTACTTTTTCCATATTAAATATGATATATTCCTTAAAAAATATAAATTGATAAATATTGATAAATTGGAATAATTTTTTATATTTTTTCTAAAAATTTGGGATTTTCACTCCAAGAAAGATGTCATAAACATAATAAACAGAAAAATATTGGATTACAAATATAATAAATTAAAAAAAAAAAATATAATAAAAAGTTTTCGTATTGTTAAGGCAAATTCAATTTAGTAAAAAAAAAAAAACGTAACCTGCCCTGAACACGTCCTTGAACCTACGAACGCACGCGTCATAGCCGGCACGCTCACCGCCTGCGCCACTGCTGTATGTACAACAAAAAAGTCAGATACTGTAGTTAACAGCTTTGGGTTTTGGTAAAAATTTTGATGAATTATTACAAATTAATGAAGCATTTGTTGTTAAATATAATATGCCTATGCAAAGCTCCTGGCCCATGAAAACATATCAAAATATATAATAATTGGAGTTATGCATTGTTTTATGAGATACACTCTGGCAATTGATTGTATGGAAAAAATGTTAGCCTATTAATATATAGATAATGGTCACATAGAATGATGCCATATCGAACAAAATTGGCCATATGGATTGCAACGAATGAAAGTTCATTTTGAGATTCCGTTAACTTCTTAACATTAGCCGGTTTCCAAATTGTGATTTTTTTTTTGGTATACAGACAGTTTTCTCAAGTTTTCTTTTAGTTGTAGATTTTTTGAAGTCCGTGTAGCGGGAGAATATTACAACTTAGACATATGATGGTTTTCTGGTTTTTTTCGCCAAATTCAACTCGGAAATATTGAAAACACATAACCTAACTGGCCTTATTTAGCCTAAATATGTAAGGATTCCGGTTATATGTCGACTCTTTTACAAATGAAAATTTTTAGGAAGAAAATAGTTGATGTCTTTAGGAAAATTAATGCAATTTCAAACTATTTCGTGAATATAAAATTGAAGAACTACAAACTGCGTTTTTACTTTTTGTATATTAAATATGATATATTTCTTAAAAAATATATATTGATAAATTGAAATAATTTTTTAGCTTTTTTTTCAAAAAAATTGGTTTTTTCACACGAAGATGGATGTCATAAACAGAAAAATATTGAAATAAGAAAAAAGTTGATGTCTTTAGGAAAATTAACGCGATTTCTAATTATTTCGTAAATATAAAATTCAGGAAGCTACAAACTGTGTTTTTACTTTTTCCATATTAAATATGATATATTCCTTAAAAAATATAAATTGATAAATTGGAATAATTTTTTATATTTTTCTAAAAATTTGGGATTTTCACTCCAAGATAGATGTCATAAACATAATAAACAGAAAAATATTGGATTACAAATATAATAAATTAAAAAATAAAAATATAATAAAAAGTTTTCGTATTGTTAAGGCAAATTCAATTTAGTAAAAAAAAAAAAACTTAACCTGCCCTGAACACGTCCTTGAACCTACGAACGCACGCGTCATAGCCGGCACGCTCACCGCCTGCGCCACTGCTGTATGTACAACAAAAAAGTCAGATACTGTAGTTAACAGCTTTGGGTTTTGGTGAAAACTTTGATGAATTATTACAAATTAATGAAGCATTTGTTGTTAAATATATAAATTGAAATAATTTTTTAGCTTTTTTTTCAAAAAAATTGTTTTTTTCACACGAAGATGGATGTCATAAGCAGAAAAATATTGAAATATTGGGTTATATGTCGACTCTTTTACAAATAAAAATTTTTAGGAAGAAAAAAGTTGATGTCTTTAGGAAAATTAACGCGATTTCTAATTATTTCGTTAATATAAAATTCAAGAAGCTACAAACTGTGTTTTTACTTTTTCCATATTAAATATGATATATTCCTTAAAAAATATATATTGATAAATTGGAATAAGTTTTTATATTTTTTCTAAAAATTTGGGATTTTCACTCCAAGTTAGATGTCATAAACATAATAAACAGAAAAATATTGGATTACAAATATAATAAATTAAAAAAAAAAATATAATAAAAAGTTTTCGTATTGTTAAGGCAAATTCAATTTAGTAAAAAAAAAAAAAACTTAACCTGCCCTGAACACGTCCTTGAACCTACGAACGCACGCGTCATAGCCGGCACGCTCGCCGCCTGCGCCACTGCTGTATGTACAACAAAAAAGTCAGATACTGTAGTTAACAGCTTTGGGTTTTGGTAAAAATTTTGATGAATTATTACAAATTAATGAAGCATTTGTTGTTAAATATAATATGCCTATGCAAAGCTCCTGGCCCATGAAAACATATCAAAATATATAATAATTGGAGTTATGCATTGTTTTATGAGATACACTCTGGCAATTGATTGTATGGAAAAAATGTTAGCCTATTAATATATAGATAATGGTTAGTGATTGAGCGACATAATTTGTAATGATTTTTTGCGTTTATTTCATTTGCGTTGCATGCGATTGTAATTCGCAATCTCAAAGCCACAGTGCTCATGAGTTATGTGCACCGTTTAAACATGGTTGCCATATTGCAATTTTTCTGTTGTTAGTATAGAGGCAGTATTTTTTGGAATCCATTTACCGAGAGCATATTACAAATTCAGTTTAGCAAATCCGACTCACCGACGCTCTTACCTACTTTGACTCTGCTTTCTTTTTACTTCAAATTTTGAGTTATAAGGTGGTCATGGGTGCTTTGGAATCCCATTTTATTATTGGAGTTTTATGAACAGTAAAAGTTTACATTTAAATAAAAACACACAGCTTTTTCAGGATTTAAGGATGCATATAAATACCCGGCCGAAAATTTACATTACAAATATAGAAGTATGATTGCGTTTTCAAGAAAAATAAAAATAAATAAAAAAATAAAAACAAAACTTTTGTCATATTTGCCAGAAAAATGATACCTTTGAACTATTTTTTGCAGCAAAACATGCGAGATAAGTATTTTGAAAACAAATGTTTTAGGATGCATCTAAAGAACTAACCGAAAATAGTGCCTATGAATACCTTCGAATCTCATTTTTCTTATAGAATTTTGCAAAAAATAGAAGTTTGATTGCGTTTTTAAAAAAGAATTCAAATTTTGAATTACATGAATATCAGAGACAATGAATAATATAGCTCTACTAAATAAAACTCGCTATTTAAAAATTTTATTATATGAGCAATTTTAAGCGTTTTCTGACCTTTTTTGTTGTAGGCGTACAGAGAATTGTGAGAAAATAAACGTTGGAGAGCAGATGGGCGGCAACGTTGAAATATGTGAATGTTTGCGAGCATTTTCTGAGGTTTTTTTTGCTTTACCTAACAGAAGGTAAAGATCACATATTTCATGACGCTTATCAGTAGGCGACTGAACCAACATTTTAACATAGCATTTTTTATATTTTCAGAATTGTGTCAATAAATCTGCATAAACTTTAAAAGGTGTCTTTCCTTTTCATTATTTATAAAGCTTCATTAAAATGCCGATAGGAACCTCCAAAATGATCCAAAATTGGTAAAAAATTACCCCAAATGATCTTTAGAAAAGCATCAATAAAAGGCTCCGAAAAGAGTCCAAAAAGGCTCCGAAGTTCATTTAAAAAGATTCATAAAACGCTCCAAATTCATCGGAATCGGACTCATTTCGGACTATTTTTTATGATTTCGTTTGGAGTGCCCGCGTTGAGCGATTTTACGCTCCATTTGGGCTCCGAAATTAGCTCATTTCGGAGGGTAAAGCTCTTAGAAATGTGCGTTTTATGGCTCCGAAAGGAGTCTTTTTTTGCACTTTTGGTTAGCTGGGAATATACCATGTCAAATGCTATACCTAAGCGCTAAAGATTCAGCAAATATTTCCACCGCTAAGAATATACATTCATACATAGCCATATGGATTGAAACGAATGAACGTTCATTTTGAGATTCCACTAACTTTTTAACATTAGCCGGTTTCCAGAATGTTTTTTTTTTTTATTTGGGTATACAGACAGTTTTCTCAAGTTTTCCTTTAGTTGTGGATTTTTTGAAGTCCGTATAGCTGGAGAATATTACAACTTCAACATATGATGGTTTTCTGGTTTTTCAGAAATAATAAAAACACATATCTTTATATAATAAAAAATATAAATTGATAAATTGGAATAATTTTTTAGCTTTTTTTCAAAAAATTTGGGTTTTTCACTCCAAGATAGATGTCATAAACAGAAAAATATTGAAATATTGGTTTACAAATATAAGGATTCCGGTTATATGTCAACTCTTTTGGGTAAGAATTTGCCAAACCGGCCACCCAAATTTGACAAAAATTCGTTTTTAATAATAGTTAAATTTTTTGGTAGCATTCAACATTAAAAATACTTAACCAAAAGGATTCGCGAAAAAAAATTTTTTGTTGTTAATATTAACACTTAAAGTTTTTTTGCTTTTTTTTTAAAAAAATTGCTGTGGACGATTTACTTGTCGGATTTTGTTAATTTTTTCAGCATTGAAAAGGTTATTAAATGTAGATTATTGGTGATTTTTTCAATCTAAAATTTTAAATTTTAATTTTCTTTTTATTTAATTGTTTATAAAAAATAAAAAATAAAAAGTGTTCTTCACCTAATTTTGCTTCGAAAAAAGAACCACATATAATTTATTGATTTTTTATTAATATTCCGTTGAAAAAAAAAAATGGCACTCAATTCGAAAGAAAGTTACACGCTTCGGAACACGACGTGCATAGTTTCAAGCACCCTTAGTGCACTTTATGCTTACAGCACATACATTTAACTTTCACTAGGACAACAAATAAACAAATATAGTTACTCTTCCTCAAATTTATACAGTTTGCTTTGTTCATCGTTTGAAATTATTTTACATATAAGGTATTTTTAATTTGTATCTACTTGAAATGAATGATACTTTCGAGTGTTTGGAATAGCAATTGCTCTTTTAAAACGACACTCCAAGCCAAACTTTTCCGTTTCGTACTCACTTGTTGTGCAAAAATCAAAAGATATATTTTTAAAAAAGTTTTTTGCCCAGTCAAAAAAGTGTTGAGGTGTTGTGATTTGCGAACTAACTGGTCGCTGTAAACTTGTTATACCCAGCGTACTAGTACTAGTACAAGGGTATATTAATTTTGCCCACATAACGGTACTATGTAACGGCGCAAAATAATCGAGTTAGATATGGGGTTCCATATATGAAAGTTCTTAGGTTGAGAAGAGGAATTGATTAAGCCATGTCCGTCCGTCCGTCTGTCCGTCTGTCCGTCCGTGTACACGATAACTTGAGTAAAAATTGAGATATTTGCATGAAATTTTGCATACAGGTTACTTTCTGGCCAAGGTAGGTTGCTATTGAAAATGGGCGAAATCGGATGATAACCACGCCCCCTTTTTCGATATCGAAAATTTCGAAAAACGTATAAAACGGGTTAATTCCATATCAGAAGCAGCTACAATGACACAATTTTCAATATGTATTGATTTGTATGTTCTAAGGCGGATTTTATCAAATTTTTTGAAAAGGGGCGTGGCAGCGCCCACATATATTTGAAGAAATTTTAAAATTTTGACTTTTAATAACTTGAGAACAGTTTATGCTAGTATAACGAAATTTTGTAGAGGGCATACTATTGTTGTGTTAAATTCAGATATAGAAAATAAACGAAATCGCTTGGCGACCACGCCTACTCTTTTATAAAAGTTATATTGAAAGGAGGTGGAAATATTGAAAAGTCCATATCTAATTAACTGATACCGCTATAATAATATAATTTGGTACATACATCAATTTTCATATTCTTAACATTATTTTTGCAAAATTTTGGAAAGTGGGCGTGGCACCGCCCACTTATGAGTCAGGCAATTTTCAAATTCGACTGCTAATAACTTCAGAACGGTGTGAGATAGGTTTACGAAACTAGGTACCAGGCATGTTATGTTTATGTAGAGTACTACCACAGAAAATAAGAAAAATCGGTGAACGACCACGCCCCTTTTTGGACTAAAGTTCTCTAAACGAGAGTTAGGAAACCGGAATATGCAATATCTGTTTAACTGATAAAGATATAACTCTAAAATTTAGTACACTCATTCACTTGATGATGTTATTAGTGTTGTTTAAAGGTTTTTTGGTAATATTTTGGAAAATGGGCGTGGCACCGCCCACAAGTGAATAAACAAAATATCAACATTTCACTATTAACAAGCCACTGTGAAAGTATCATAAAGATCTGCAATGAAAACTGATCTTCAAATAGGGACAAACAACATAATAAAATCCATGGGCGTGCCACCACCCACTTTTTTAAAATTAGGTAAATATTGATTAATGGACACATACATATATCCGTATATCAAAAAATTTCACGAAATACGTTAAAAGTTATGGGCATGGCACGCCTTCTTTTCAAAAGTTATATATAGGACATGGTATAACCCTTGTAAAGATCGATTCAGTACTTTTGGCTCATGTAAGCGGTTAAAGCTTTATAAGCAAGGAGCGTGGCCGCGCCCACCAAATTCGCTATTGTTTAGGCTCGGAATAGATTGGTTCTTAAAATGGGCTAAATCGGATGAAAACTACGCCCCCTTTTTCTGAAAACTAACGCTGGGTATTTAATGTTCGGTTCACCCGAACTTAAACTTCCTTACTTGTTCTATATGCGTTTCTTTTGACTGTTCCACCAATACCGTCGCATGCTCCTTTACCGTGCGCGGTGGAAAAAAAATTCCATTGCATATTAATGCACGTTTCCCGCTGCAGATATGCCATATTCATGAAATTATATTTATTTTTATATTGTGATGTCGCACCATCCGAGAAAAAGTTTAGTTTTCGAACATTGTCCTTACCATGAATATTTATAAGATACTGAATCATTTTTTTGTTATATAGATTTAAGGCAACAGAATCATGCTTATTACACTCTGATATTATAACAAAACTGTAATTCTCCGCCAAATCCAAACATACAACGAAATCTCCCTCTGTAAGTTCTTTTTTCATTTGATCAAAAAAGGCTGCTTGTGATTTTGCTATGTAATCATGTTGCAAAAGAAATGGGAGCTCCATACTAATATCCTTGAAAAATTCGTCCACTGAATCAGTACAAATTGATAGCTCGCCTCTAAAAAAATATTTACATAGAAATAATTATTCCACACAACGTGATAAAAGTAAAGTTACGCATTCCCTCCTCCACCCATTCGCTTTTTTCTTTGACCCGGAGAATAGTCTGGGAAAAAGTGAGGGGAGTTTTATAAAAGCTGCGTTACCTAGCCATACAAATTTTTGCATCAAAGGGAAACAAACAAATTGATGGAGTGAAATTTAACTTTTTAAGATAAGATTATAAATTAAATTGACATATATGTATCTTGCTGAACATGATGAAAAACCTACCTATCTGTCTTTTTCCATGATTTGTAAGTAATCTCCTTGATTTCAGCATTACAATAGGTGTAACTCCACAATAGGTGTAACTCCAGGACAACTTTTGCATATTAGAAAGAAGCACGACGATGTTGAATTTTCGCAAATCATAATGTTGCAAACATCACTAACAGAGTGACCAAATTTTACACCATTTTTTTTAAAGTATCATTCATCGCAATAAATTTTAGTCGCATATTTTGATGAATGTGGCATACACATACATTATGAGTTCCTTTAGAGCCAACAGGAATGCAGAAACGAGGTCGTAGTTTTGTAAACTTTGACAAACTAATTTGGACTCCTTTTTTCTCTGTTACGAATTTTTCGTTCATTAATATTATATAGTAAAAGCCGTTTTTGTACCTGATCGCGAGTACCATTCTCCGTAATTGTTACAAAGTCTTTTCGACCTGGCATCAGGCGACTATATTGATCGGAAGTGTAAAACTGTATTACTTCTTCTGCAAGGTTACTTGATACTGGTCGGCCAGATTTTGCAGGAACAGTTGTTTCATATCCACTACTTTGTTTCAGGGCTTTCGCCCTCGAAGCCATCCAACGGGAAACATTTAGCAATTTATGCATTTTACGCGCACTCCAATACGATGGCAATGTTGTTAACAATTTAAATTTTTTACTTCTTGAATCTGCCTTAGAAAGTGCGAGTTTGATATCGTCAATAACATTTTGATTTAAAATATTTTCAGGGGATTCTACTCTTCTAAGTTTTAATTTAGCTTCTTGCGGACAACTATTAGATGATTTCCTTTTCAGATTTATATCACTAGACTCAAGCTGATAAGAGGGATCATTCTGTTCAAAATCTACTGCAATTTCACTTGAAGTTTCTTCATTTACACTTGAAGCATCTTGATTTTCACTTGAAGCTAGATTGGGTTCTTCGTTCTCTTTTGTACCTGTATTTCCTTCCTCAATAGGGGCTGTAGAGATTGAGCTTGATTCAAGAATTCTTCGTCTACGTGAACCAGATAAATACTTCCCCAATAAATTGTGAAAAGCATTGCTCCAATTTTCATTCACTATGCTTACATTTTTGTAAACACAACTATGTTTTTTTTTGCCGAACGGATTACAGCACGAATTTGGTCTAGGCATTTTTTTCGTTGCAAACAAAAATATAAAAACCACTTAAATTTGTATTTTCAAAACCACAGTTTGGATGCTTCAGTCTTAAAATAATTTGATCTCTAACTTTATTTATTGTAAATTTTTGCTTTTGTTTTCACTATTATTGGGTTATGTTTATTGCGTTAATAAATGTGTTAAAACTTAAGCTTGTCACAGCAACAATATATTAAAAAGCCGATAAAACGATAACAAGTTCAAACATAACATGAAAGCACACAGGAGAAATGTCACGAAAGATGAAATGTTAGAAAAGATGATAAACAAAAAGCCAACACTTCCATTCATCTGTCAACAAAATGTTGACAAATGGAAAACATGTAGGTAATGCAGACAAACACACATTAAAAAGTTAAGCAAATTAAAGAATAAGAATAAATAACAAAAAACTAAAAAAAACAGCTGTAAATAAAGCAAACTGTATAAATTTGAGGAAGAGTAACAGTTACTATATTTGTTTATTTGTTGTCCTAGTGAAAGATAAATGTATGTGCTGTAAGCATAAAGCGCACTAAGGGCGCTTGAAAATATGCACGTCGTGTTCCGAAGCGTGTAACTTTCTTTCGAATTGAGTGCCATTTTTTTTTTCAACGGAATATTAATAAAAAATCAATAAATTTGTAAGGGTAAATACAACTCTGTATTATAACATTAATATTGCTGAACATACCCTTTTGGTCTGTTACAATTATGGGTTTGAACAGGAAGAAACACAGCTAACTTCATGAATAAAGGGGATATCCTATTTGAGAACAAAAGCGTAAAGTCGTGTTTTATTCAATATAAAATATATTCGTCAAATATACAGCAATCATTGTTATTGCAGCCCATTAGAAGTGGGATTATCAACCCTAATAATTAAAATTTGTCGAAACAAAAAGAATTTCACCGATTTACCTCGTGATGGCTGATTCATTGGCAAAAAAAGAAGAGCTCGTGGCTACGCTAACAAAAGCGGGAGTAAAATTCCCAGAAACGGCCACTATTATGCAATTGCGTGCCCTTTGCGCTCGGGTGATTGGTGCGCAAACTGATTCTACGGCTAATCTGATGGGGAATAACGATGAGAGTATTAATGTTGCTGAGACTATTGGTGTCGCCGAAACCAATAACACTGCTGAAGCTTCCGAAACGGCACGTGGTGCCACTGCTGTAAATGTGAATACTGATGCTGAATCTTCCGAATTGTTGATAACTGACGTTTCCGAGCGGGTCGCTGCTCCAGTTTCTATGGCAGCATGTACTTTGTTGCCAAACGGTGCACGTGGAGTTTCAAACAATACTCTTGTATCGTCAATTGGTGGGGTCACATCGAAAAACGAAAAACATTCAGTAGCAGTACCTTTGGATGAGGAGATTGCTCGCTTACGAAAAGAACGTGAAATCTTATTGTTGAAGCAGGAAATCCAACAGCTGCAAGGGAGCACCCAACAAAATACGCCGCTGGATATCTCGGCAATTGATGCCATGGCCACTAAGTGGTCTGGCGATGACGCCCACGATGTAAAAAAATGGTTTGCTGACCTTGAAGAAATTTTCGAGATGCTGCAGATAAACAAGCGCTATAAATTTGTGTGTGTTCGCCGGCTTTTGGTTGGTTCGGCTAAGCTATTCGCAAGAACAGTAGTTGCGGTTGACTATGACGCATTAAAGAATGCGTTAATCGAGCAATTTGGGCATGCGACTTCATTGTGGGAAGTATACGAGGAGCTGAAAAACCGTAAGCCAAGGAGCGACGAAACCCTACAGAGGTATTTGCTTGAAATGCAAATAATCGCCAGTAAAGCAAATGTACCCGAGCGCGATTTAATGGATGCAGTTATTTTGAATATTGGCGATAAGTCAAGCTTGGCTACAATGCTATATCAGGCAACGACAATTCGGGAATTAAAGCTTCAGTTAGAGAGATATGAAAAATTGCGACCCAAAACTGTGGAAATGGCTAAATTCAATAAGCCACGTGTACCTTCTACGGAAGGAGCTATGGCTCCTCCAGCAAATGAAAATATTCGATGCTACAATTGTTCGCAGTTCGGCCACTATCAAACTCAATGCCCGAAACCAAAGCGACCAGTGGGCTCTTGCTTTAAGTGTGGTGTGATTGGGCATTTACATCAAGCGTGCCCAAAACGCGATTTGGTTGCCGCGGTTGCAGATCCACCAACTAACGCAGTCCGAATGATGTACATTGGAGATGAAGCGGGTATGGCTGAGGCGATTAATGAATATCAAAGGGTAAGTGTCGCTTTTAAAGACAGACAGGGCAAATGCACTAAAAAAATTTATTGTTTTGCTTTATTTGATTCTGGTAGTCCGAGGAGTTTCATTAAAAAGTCATGTGTTCCAGATATGATGAATGAGCGGTTAAAGCCGTCAAACTATGTTGGGGTGGGTAACGTAAATTTACTAGTTAATGATAATATTATTTGCATTTTAGAATTCGATAATCACCAAATTGTACATGAACTATCGGTACTTCCGGATTCTGATCTTTCTATGCCGCTGCTGATTGGTCGTGACCTTCTGAAAAAATTTAATGTATTTCTTTGCAAACTTAAAGTTAATAACATGTATTCGAAAAATGAATTGTTGTTTATCAAAAACAAAAATGAAATTAAACATCCTAATTTTTGCAAACTTAAAGTTAATAACATGTATTCGAAAAATGAATTGTTGCTTATCAAAAACAAAAATGAAATTAAACATCCTAATTTTTTAAATAATGGTGCATTTGACTTGTTTGACTTAAGGAAATCTGATAAATATTGTAAACAGTGTTGGAATCAAGATGTAAAAAATATTAGAAATGAACACGAAACATGTTCTGCAGATAATGGTATCGAACTAGTTGAAACTTCGACCTCCAAACTTTTGATGGGTGGTGGGAAAGAATTTCAGATTACAATATGTGGAGTTGTAAGGAGCTTTGAAACTTCCGACAGTGCTTCCGACTTATGCGTTCGGGTAAAGAGGGATGAAGAGGGTATTAATAACATATGTGGAATTGTAAAGAACTTTGAAACTTCCGACAGTGCTTCCGACTTATGTGTTCGGGTAAAGAGGGATGAAGAGGGTATTAATAACATATGTGGAGTTGTAAAGAACTTTGAAACTTCCGACAGTGCTTCCGGCTTATGCGTTCGGGTAAAGAGGGATGACGAGGGCATTAATAACATATCTGATACTGAAATAAACATAAATCCTGATTTAGGTAAAGAGCAGTTTGAAATACTTCAAAAACTAATTGACAAAAATTATCTTTGTCCTATATCTGATGAGGAAAAGGAACCTTATAATTTAAAAATGAAGTTAAACTTGACGGATGATACCCCCTTTCATTGTGCGCCTAGGAGATTATCATATCTAGAAAAATCGGAAGTGCAGTTAATAATTGATGACCTTTTAAAAAAGGGTTATATTCGGTACAGCAATTCCCCATATGCATCGGCAACTGTTTTGGTCAGGAAAAAAGTGGTGAGGGCAGATTATGTATTGATTATAGGTTCTTAAATAAGAAAACTGTCCGTGATAATTTCCCTATCCCGTTAGTTGAAGATTGTATTGAATATCTTGAAGGAAAGAAGTATTTTACAGCATTAGATTTGAGGAATGGTTTCCACCAAGTACATATGCACGAAGATTCGACCAAGTATACATCCTTTGTTACTGCTAACGGTCAATATGAATATACTCGAATGCCTTTTGGTTTGAAGAATGCCCCATCATTCTTCCAGCGATTTATTTGTGAGGTACTGAAGGACCTAATTCATTCTAAAAAAATAGTAGTGTTTATAGATGACATAACCATAGCCACGGATAGTTTTGAAGCTCATATAGAAATTTTAGGGGAAGTATTGCTTCGGCTAAGAAAAGCTGGATTAGAGTTGAAAATTAGCAAGTGTAATTTTGGTTACTTTGAAATTGCATTTCTGGGTTATGTAGTTAATCAGAAGGGAATTCGTCCACATCCAATGCATATAAACGTGATTAAGAAATTTCCGCAACCTCAAACTTTTAAGGATGTTCAAAGATGTTTAGGATTATTTTCCTTTTTCAGAAGATTTGTTCCTTCTTTTTCAAGGATTGCCAAACCACTCACTTCACTTCTTAAGAAGGATACCCCATTTTTGTTTTCATTGGAATGTGTTAATGCTTTTAACATTTTGAAAGAATCTTTGATTTCAGCCCCGATTTTGGCTATTTATTCTCCTCTGAAGGAAACAGAATTGCATACTGACGCTAGTAAGTTAGGTTTTGGAGCGATATTAATGCAAAAGCAAAGTGATGGTAGATTGCATCCGGTGTCGTATTTTTCAAAAACAGCCTCCGAAAGTGAAACTAAACTGCATAGTTTTGAACTTGAAACCTTAGCTATTGTGTATGCTTTGGAGAGATTTAAGACACAGCTAATGGGTATACCTTTCACCATTGTCACGGATTGTAATGCACTGGCTCAAGCGCTCTTGAAGAAACAGGTTAATCCGCGTATTGCTAAGTGGGTGTTTACATTCGAAAACTATAACTATAAAGCTAAACATCGTGCTGCGACGTCTATGGGTCACGTTGATGCTCTAAGTAGATGCCGCATGATTGAGGTAGATGGACAAGAAGATATAGATTCTAATGTCCAAATGACGCAGAATAGGGATGAAACTGTTAGGTCTGCGGATCATATTAATGCACTAAATAGATGCTGCATGATTAAGGTAGATGGAGAAGAAGATATAGACTTTAACCTACAAGTGACGCAGAATAGGGACGAAAGTATTAAGACTTTGAGATCCCGCTTAGAAAATGGCGCAGTTGAATCTTATGAACTTAGGGATGGGGTGGTTTTCAGGAAGGATCAGAGGGGAGGACTGAGGTTATATGTGCCTAAGGAGATGGAAATGAATGTGGTTAGGATCATTCATGAGAAGATAGGTCACATGGCGATAGAGAAAACTATAGAAAAACTGAGGAAAAACTATTGGTTTCCCAAGTTGAGGAAACGAGTGAAAGATTTCATTAGGAACTGTTTAAAATGTATTGTTTATTCCCCGGAAACGCGTTCGAGTCGCCGCAATCTATTCAATATACCAAAGAAGCCGGTACCTTTTGACACCATACATATTGACCACTTTGGACCCTTGCCCTCGGTTAGGTCTTCGAGGAAACATGTGTTAGTAATCGTGGACGGATTTACTAAACACATCAAATTGTATTCCGTAGGAACAACTAGCACCAGAGAGGTGTGTTTAGCCTTACAAAAATATTTTGACTACTATAGTCGACCTAGGCGCATAATAAGTGACCGGGGTTCAAGTTTTACATCTCAAGCATTCTCTGATTTTGTGGGAAAAAATAATGTAATACATATAAAGGTGGCAGTGGCATCACCCCAAGCAAATGGGCAGGTTGAGCGTGTAAACCGAATACTCAAGGCAATGTTGTCGAAGTTAGCTGAACCTATCAATCACGCAGATTGGGCTAGTAAGTTAGTTAATGTAGAATATGCAATCAACAATACTCAGCAATCATCAACAAAGGCATCACCATGCCAGCTATTATTTGGTGTTGAACAGCGTGGTAGAATTGTGGATGAGTTGACTGAGTTTTTAGAGGAAAAGAAAGAGCTAGAAGTTCGTGACCTGGTGGAGGTTCGAAGTAAAGCCTTGCAGCAAATTGAAAAATCTCAGGAGTATAATTTGAAATACTTTCTAAAACATAGTGTACCAGCGGAATGTTTCGAGGTCGGAGATTTTGTAGTGATGAAAAATGTTGATACGACAGTGGGAACAAATAAAAAACTTATTCCCAAATATCGCGGGCCTTACCTAATACATAAAAAATTAAATAATGATCGTTACGTTTTACGTGACATCGAGAATTGTCAAATCACTCAAATACCGTACGACGGTGTAGTAGAAGCTAACAGATTACGTAAATGGCTCGTTAATACAAATGATTCCAACACTGGTATTTCAGATCCTTTAGGCGGCACTTAGTTTTAAGTTATCCTGTGATCGGGTCGATCATTATGTCAGGATGGTCGAGCTGTAAGGGTAAATACAACTCTGTATTATAACATTAATATTGCTGAACATACCCTTTTGGTCTGTTACAATTATGGGTTTGAACAGGAAGAAACACAGCTAACTTCATGAATAAAGGGGATATCCTATTTGAGAACAAAAGCGTAAAGTCGTGTTTTATTCAATATAAAATATATTCGTCAAATATACAGCAATCATTGTTATTGCAAATTATATGTGGTTTTTTTTTCGAAGCAAAATTAGGTGAAGAACACTTTTTATTTTTTTATTTTTTATAAACAATTAAATAAAAAAAATTAAAATTTAAAATTTTAGATTGAAAAAAATCACCAATAATCTACATTTAATAACCTTTTCAATGCTGAAAAAATTAACAAAATCCGACAAGTAGATCGTCCACAGCAATTTTTAAAAAAAAAAAACCAAAAAAACTTTAAGTGTTAATATTAACAACAAACAATTTTTTTCGCGAAATCCTTTTGGTCAAGTATTTTTAATGTTGAATGCTACCAAAAAATTTAACTATTATTAAAAACGAATTTGTGTCAAATTTGGGTGGCCGGTTTAGCAAATTCTTACCCATGTACATATTTTTTATTAAAAATGAGTTTGGTGTTTATTTTGAAGTTCTCAATATGAGCATTAGGCCGGTTTCCATTTTGGATTTTTAGGGTTCTTTCCTCAACAATTTAGATAGATATTGACTTTTATATCATTTCAATAATTTTTGCTGATATATATATAATATGCCCTCAACTTTTATATATAGCTATATGTATTTATTAAAGCTGTGCATATAACTTTACCCTTAATCCTATATCAATTAGAAAAAAGCAAATTCCTTACAAAAATGCATAAAACTATGTAAGTACATATTGTGTTATGGTTACCCTTAGGCCTATATCAATTAAGAAAAAGCAAATTCCTTAAAAAAATACATAAAACTGTATGTACTGTATGTGTTATTGTAAATTTGAGTAATTTTCCTGCAAAAAAAATATTTAATACAAAAAAATTTTATGTTCGAAGCTGGGCTCGAACCCGAGACCATTACACATGCGCTATTGGTACACATGAATATACCATGTCAAATGCTATACCTAAGCGAAGGTTCAGCAAATATTTCCACCGCTGAGAATATACCTACATACATACATAGCCATATGGATTGAAACGAATGAACGTTTATTTTGAGATTCCGCTAACTTCTTAACATTAGCCGGTTTCCAAATTGTGTTTTTTTTTTTGAATATACAGACAGTTTTCTCAATTTTTAGTTTCGCTGTGGATTTTTGAAGTCCGTATAGCGGGAGAATATTACAACTTCAACATATGATGGTTTTCTGGGTTTTTTCGTCAACTTCAACTCAGAAATACTGAAAACACATATCTTAACTGGCCCAATTTATTATTAAAATTGATAAATTGGAATAATTTTTTACCTTTTTTTCAAAAAATGTGATTTTTTTTACTCCAAGATAGAAGTCATAAGCAGCAAAATCATCATAGCCGGCGCGCTTACCACCTGCGCCACTGATGTATGTAAAACAATGCAGTAAAACAGTAAAATACTGTAGTTAACAGCTTTGGCTTTTGGTGAAAACTTTGATGAATTATTACAAATTAATGAAGCGTTTTTTGTTAAATATAATATGCCTATGCAAAGCTCTTGGCCCATGAAAACATATCAAAATATATAATAATTGGAATTATGCATTTTTTTATGAGATACACTCTGGCAATCAGGCATGGGACTAATCGAATAAAAATTATTCCAATAAATAAAACTTTTATTCGGCGGGTACAACAAATTCGAATAGTATTTATTTGAATTTTTTTATTCGTTTATTGAATAGTATTATTCGTTTATTCGAATAGTACTATTCGAATATTTTTGTTAATATATTTTTAAAATGATATTCGCTGTTTTCTTTGCTTGTACCTATGAGCGTGCATTTATGTTTTGTATGTATGTATGTATGTTTGCGTGTACGAATGTGTGCCCAAGCAGTAACAATATTTCTTTCATTATTCGAATAGTGGTAACGAATAGTTGTATTTATTCGGTTAATGGTGGTTGAATAGTTTTTGGCTTGTTATCTTAATAACTAAATAGCTATTTGTACAGTGTTGTGTGAATAATAAAATACAATTACTTGTAATAATTGAAGCTGTAAATAGACATTTACTATAAAGTTACTATACATAAATATGTATTTGTACATTTATATGTTTATGCAGTTACATTTGCTTGGTAGGTATTGTGCTAGGGCTTCAAGCAAGAGATGCCAGGGCCAAAATGCATTATGTATACTGTTTATTATGGTAAGAAAAAGACGGGTTTGTGCTGATTTTTCATGTTCACATGTATAAATAGTTTAATTTGCGTAAAGCAACATACACAAAATAATACTACCTGCTTCCTATTTTTTGTTAAATACTCATATAAATGTACTTACATACATATGTATGTAAGTATGTAGGTATGGTCATGGAAATTTGCGAACTCTTTGTATTGAATGGGCTGGTTAAGGATGAACATTAGTAGGTAGATTTTTTATTGTGTTTAGAAAAAAAACCAGTCCTTGCTCTTATTTAAGGTACTTCCGTTGAACACTTTTTGTACATGTACATAAATTTTGCATCTTAACACATAGTATACGGAAACTTAAACTTTTTCATACGTACCTAATTATTGTTTAAAATATATGAAAGGTTTTCAAGGGAAGACAACAGAAGAAAATAGCTACATGCAACTGCCGGGTGAATTCGCAATCCCTCATGCAAGTAGGTCCTTTGTGTTCATTTAGTTAACGAGTTAAGACACCCAAATTTAAAACAAATAGTCGCGCTTGCAATACTTCAGTTGATGAAACACAATAAAAAATCTACCTACTAATGATCATCCTTAACCAGCCCATTCAATACAAAGAGTTCGCAAATTTCCATGACCATACCTACATACTTACATAGATATGTATGTAAGTACATTTATATGAGTATTTAACAAAAAATAGAAAGCAGGTAGTATTATTTTGTGTACATATGTTGCTTTACGCAAATTAAACTATTTACACATGTGAACATGAAAAATCAGCACAAGCCCGTCCTTTTCTTGCCATAATAAACAGTATACATAATGAATTTTGGCCCTGGCATCTCTTGCTTGAAGCCCTAGCACAATACCTACCAAGCAAATATAACTGCATAAACATATAAATGTACAAATCCATATTTATGTATAGTAACTTTATAGTAAATGTCTTTTACAGCTTCAATTATTACAAGTAATTGTATTTTATTATTCACACAACACTGTACAAATAGCTATTTAGTTATTAAGATAACAAGCCAAAAACTATTCAACCACCATTAACCGAATAAATACAACTATTCGTTACCACTATTCGAATAATGAAAGAAATATTGTTACTGCTTGGGCACACATTCGTACACGCAAACATACATACATACATACAAAACATAAATGCACGCTCATAGGTACAAGCAAAGAAAACAGCGAATATCATTTTAAAAATCTATTAACAAAAATATTCGAATAGTACTATTCGAATAAACGAATAATCCTATTCGAATAAACGAATAAAAAAATTCGAAAAAATACTATTCGAATTTTTTGCAACGAATATTTTTATTCGTTTATTCGAATAGTGTTTATGCGAATATTATTCGAAAAAAATCCCACTCCTACTGGCAATTGATTGTATGGAATGATGCCATATCGAACAAAATTGGAAGGAAATAAAATTTTTAGTGCGTTTTCCACAAAACAATTTACATTTCATTGTAAACACTTCAGTTTTTCGGGATTTTAAGATGCATCTAAATTACCGACGGTATATAGTGAAAGTTAACAAATTTCATAACATTTAAAAAAAAATTTAGTTTTAGAGTTCTATAAAAACCAGGGACGGAAAATAAAAGTTATTCCTTCCTTTGTAATCTCATAAAAGTCCGGGGTTAGATAGTGCCCCTGAAGAAAATTATTAAATTCAAGACTTCTAGGATTTTGAAAAAAGTCCGATAGTAACTTAAAACCCCGGACTTTTATTTTTTCTCGCCAGCAATAAAAGTTATTGTGTAATTTAGAGCTTATTCGGCCGGTTCTTCATAGACAAAAACAAAAGTTTTTTCATTTCCTCCTACGCGTTTCGACGCATTACCGCATCTTCTTCAGGGAGATTCTATATTTTCCAATGAAAATATGTAACATAAAACAAAACAAACATTGACAATTAGTTTCAATCAAAACAGATAACACATTTTTAGACATTGCACTTACATACATTCAACCAAGGCAAATTCATTCTTATGGTAATGTGAAGTGAACAGCTGACTTCTTCTTCTTCACGTTTTTAACTCGCAGTGTAATGTAGAATGTCATAAAAAGAAAAAAGTGACTGTTGACTTTGAATTTTGTATTTGGTATTTATTTTCAAAAAACCATCGAAACTTACCAAAAGGGTACGACTAACTAAATTTTATGCACGCAGGAGTTGTCTAAACACGTATTTTATGCTCCAGACACCATTAGTTCAATTAAATTTTTATGAAATATAAAAAAACAATTGATGGTTGTCATTTAAAATTTTTTTTCACTATGACATTCTAGGTTACAAAAACTTGAAGCGAATAGAGGCGAATTTTGCCGAATTCGCTCTGCCATTACCATAACAATCAATTTGCCTTGCATTCAACATTAGAATTTCACATTAAAATAAATAATTTCTAAAATTTGAACATTTACATATATAAGTACATATATCACAACAAAGATAAACATAATTTTGCATCCACTGTCATCGAATGCCTCGTCCAAATGATTCTATTGCTGTGGTGTAAGCGTAGTTTATCTTATCGACGTCGATTCGATGACAGTGGATGCAAAATTATGTTTATCTTTGTTGTGATATATGTACATATATATGTAAATGTTCAAATTTTAGAAATTATTTACATATTTTAATGTGAAATTCTAATGTTGAATGTATGTAAGTGCAATGTCTAAAAATGTGTTATCTGTTTTGATTGAAACTAATTGTCAATGTTTGTTTTGTTTTATGTTACATATTTTCATTGGAAAATATAGAATCTCCCTGAAGAAGATGCGGTAATGCGTCGAAACGCGTAGGAGGAAAAGAAAAAACATTTGTTTTTGTCTATGAAGAACCGGCCGAATAAGCTCTAAATTACACAAGTATACAAAAACACTGGCCCAAATAGAAATTACATATAAAAGTTATTTTTGTCCGTCAATCCTCTTTCATATGGTTTTGGCTCGGACTTTCATTCTGTCCTTAAAAAATAAAAGGACAAAGTTATCCGATTATTTTTGTCCAGATAAGAATAAAAGTCCAGAAATAACTTTTTTCTTCAGAATTTTATTTTAAAAGGAATAAAAGTCCCCGTCCCTGATAAAAACAAAACTTTTGTCCTATTTTCCAGAAAAATTTTAATTTTGAACTATATTTTGCAATAGAACATGCAAGATATGTTATAAACAAATGTTTTAGGATGCATCTCAAGAACTACCCGAAAATAGTGACCATGAATACATTTGAATCTCACTTTTATTATAGAATTTTGCAAAAAATAAAAGTTAAGTCAAGTAAAATTTTAAATTACATGAATACTCGTAGCAGAGACTTTGAATAATATAGTTCTACAAAAAAATAAAACGCTCTATTTAAAATTGTATTCAATATTTCATTATTCACGGTGTGCCTGAAGCAAGTTTAATTGAAGGGTCAAAGCACAACGGATTTTCTCGTGGATTCTTATTTTATGGACCAAATTAAGTCAGAATCCAAAATTTAAGCTTTTTTTTTTGAAAATTACAAAAAATTAGTACTAACTTTTTTGATATAAGATCCATGGATTTTGTGTTTGTGTCACATAATTGTCAGTACCTGGGTGACCGAGACTTGCTCGGTATTTTTCGAATTTGCCCGCATAATCTTACTTACCAAGAGCATAAATTTCCAAAATAGATTTCCAAAATATCGAACAATGACCACAAAAAGTCACTTAACATACATTGGCGACACCTGTTGTGTATTACATATTCTAGTTGGTATACGCCCTAAAATACCTTTCATTTGATACCCATATTGCCATATATTAAAAAAAAAATCTGAAAGGTGGCAACCCTCTAAGCTTCCATTGGGGCAACATCGATATCTGAAGGAATAAATAAAATGCGTTCAGGTGGCAACCCTATGTGGCAATACTACGCGAAAATATTGTGGTTGGTATACGGCCTAAAATACCTTTCATTTGATACCCACAATGCCGTATATTAGTTAATATTTTAAAAAAAATTCGGAAAGGTGGCAACCCTCTAAGTTTCCTTTAGTGGCAACATCCAAGTAGAAAATCTGAGAAGGAAGCGTACTATCCATCTACCAAATTTCATCGACATCGGTTTAGCCTTTCCCGAGATAGTGGCCGATATCTTAAGGAATAAAAAAATGCGTTCCGGTGGCAACCCTAGGTGACAATCCTATTCGACAATATTTTGGTTGGTATACGGCCTAAAATACCTTTCATTTGATACATATATTGCCATATATTGCTTAATATTTAAAAAAAATTGATATAGGTGGCAACCCTAAGGACCACCACTCAAAAACGGCTCGGTAGAAAAAGCTTAAATTTTGGATTCTGACTTAATTGGGTCCCTAAAATAAGAATCCATGAGAAAATCGGTTGTGCTTTGACCCTTCAATTAAACTTGCTTTAGGCACATGAATAGCAGAGACTATGAATAATATAGTCCTACTAAAAAATAAAACGCTCTATTTAAAAATTGTATTCAATATTTCATTATTATATGGTTATCAAATAACGCCCTTATTGAAACAAACTCTGAGATAGGGCATTTTTTTTTTTAAAATGTTGAAATAGGGTAATCTTCCAAACACCAGTCAACATGTTTTTTTGGCAGGATTGGTGAAAATTATCGTAAGGGATGGCAACTCTCGGTCAAAATGAAATTGGACAGACGCGCCGACGCAAGTGTATACATTGCTCCAGGACCGGCCAAGAGCTGCACATTGTGCACTTTGAGTTCGTATTTTCACACCGACGTTAACGACGTGTGACCACGAAATTTAGCTTTCGCTTGTCAGTCACTGTTCAACTATCAATGAAGCAAGACTATGTCGCATGACTATCAACAAGCAACAGTCATGACAAATTATTTTTGTGCATACAATAAAAATATGTTGCAATGCGTGCTATGCGACCGAACTTTTACGTCCAATGTACGTTTTGTTTTGTTTTTTATTTTGTTTTCTTTTCTTTTCTTTTATTTTCTTTGTGATCTTATCTTTTCTTTTCTTATATTTTCTTTTTTTTATTTTCTTTTCTTTTCTTTCCTCTCCTTCCTTTTCCTTTCATTCTCATTCTTTTCATACCTTTTCACACCAAACATACAAAACATAAATGCACGCTCATAGGTACAAGCAAAGAAAATAGCGAATATCATTTTAAAAATCTATTAACAATTTGCAACGAATATTTTTATTCGTTTATTCGAATAGTGTTTATGCGAATATTATTCGAAAAAAATCCCACTCCTACTGGCAATTGATTGTATGGAATGATGCCATATCGAACAAAATTGGAAGGAAATAAAATTCTTAGTGCGTTTTCCACAAAACAATTTACATTTCATTGTAAACACTTCAGTTTTTCGGGATTTTAAGAGGCATCTAAATTACCGACGGTATATAGTGAAAGTTAACAAATTTCATAACATTTAAAAAAAAATTTAGTTTTAGAGTTCTATAAAAACCAGGGACGGAAAATAAAAGTTATTCCTTCCTTTGTAATCTCATAAAAGTCCGGGGTTAGATAGTGCCCCTGAAGAAAATTATTAAATTCAAGACTTCTAGGATCGATATCCAGGCCACAATTAATTTTCCTGGCTTTTTTTGAAAAAAGTCCGATAGTAACTTAAAACCCCGGACTTTTATTTTTTCTCGCCAGCAATAAAAGTTATTGTGTAATTTAGAGCTTATTCGGCCGGTTCTTCATAGACAAAAACAAAAGTTTTTTCATTTCCTCCTACGCGTTTCGACGCATTACCGCATCTTCTTCAGGGAGATTCTATATTTTCCAATGAAAATATGTAACATAAAACAAAACAAACATTGACAATTACCCTGCAAAAAACCGAAATACTCCGTTCCATAGTCCATAGAGTACTCCCTAAGGAGTATCGGAGTACTCCAACACTTATCCTCGCTCATATAAAAAAGGTGGTCCAATTTATATGGCGATGGCCGGTAATTGGATCACCTAATCCGACTCGGAGTACTCCATTTCTTTGCTTTTGAATACTCTATAGATCACCTACATGAGAGTACTCCCAAAATACTCCTATCGGATTACTCTATGGAGTATTCAACAGCAAAGCGAGAGAGGGAGTAGGTGGTCCTCAAAAAGAACACATACTCCCTCTCTCGCTTTACTGCATAGTACTCTATAGAGTAATCTTTTGGCAGCATTTTCAAAGTACTCTCACGTAGGTGTTCCATAGACTATTCAGCAGGGTGCTCCGATATGGATTAGGTGATCCAATCGCCGGACATGGGCCTATAAATTGGACCACCTTTTTGTATGAATGAGGATAAATGTTGGAGTACTCCCATACTCCAACGTTTTTTACAGGGTAGTTTCAATCAAAACAGATAACACATTTTTAGACATTGCACTTACATACATTCAACCAAGGCAAATTCATTCTTATGGTAATGTGAAGTGAACAGCTGACTTCTTCTTCTTCACGTTTTTAACTCGCAGTGTAATGTAGAATGTCATAAAAAGAAAAAAGTGACTGTTGACTTTGAATTTTGTATTTGGTATTTATTTTCAAAAAACCATCGAAACTTACCAAAAGGGTACGACTAACTAAATTTTATGCACGCAGGAGTTGTCTAAACACGTATTTTATGCTCCAGACACCATCAGTTCAATTAAATTTTTATGAAATATAAAAAAACAATTGATGGTTGTCATTTAAAATTTTTTTTCACTATGACATTCTAGGTTACAAAAACTTGAAGCGAATAGAGGCGAATTTTGCCGAATTCGCTCTGCCATTACCATAACAATCAATTTGCCTTGCATTCAACATTAGAATTTCACATTAAAATAAATAATTTCTAAAATTTGAACATTTACATATATAAGTACATATATCACAACAAAGATAAACATAATTTTGCATCCACTGTCATCGAATGCCTCGTCCAAATGATTCTATTGCTGTGGTGTAAGCGTAGTTTATCTTATCGACGTCGATTCGATGACAGTGGATGCAAAATTATGTTTATCTTTGTTGTGATATATGTACATATATATGTAAATGTTCAAATTTTAGAAATTATTTACATATTTTAATGTGAAATTCTAATGTTGAATGTATGTAAGTGCAATGTCTAAAAATGTGTTATCTGTTTTGATTGAAACTAATTGTCAATGTTTGTTTTGTTTTATGTTACATATTTTCATTGGAAAATATAGAATCTCCCTGAAGAAGATGCGGTAATGCGTCGAAACGCGTAGGAGGAAAAGAAAAAACATTTGTTTTTGTCTATGAAGAACCGGCCGAATAAGCTCTAAATTACACAAGTATACAAAAACACTGGCCCAAATAGAAATTACATATAAAAGTTATTTTTGTCCGTCAATCCTCTTTCATATGGTTTTGGCTCGGACTTTCATTCTGTCCTTAAAAAATAAAAGGACAAAGTTATCCGATTATTTTTGTCCAGATAAGAATAAAAGTCCAGAAATAACTTTTTTCTTCAGAATTTTATTTTAAAAGGAATAAAAGTCCCCGTCCCTGATAAAAACAAAACTTTTGTCCTATTTTCCAGAAAAATTTTAATTTTGAACTATATTTTGCAATAGAACATGCAAGATATGTTATAAACAAATGTTTTAGGATGCATCTCAAGAACTACCCGAAAATAGTGACCATGAATACATTTGAATCTCACTTTTATTATAGAATTTTGCAAAAAATAAAAGTTAAGTCAAGTAAAATTTTAAATTACATGAATACTCGTAGCAGAGACTTTGAATAATATAGTTCTACAAAAAAATAAAACGCTCTATTTAAAATTGTATTCAATATTTCATTATTCACGGTGTGCCTGAAGCAAGTTTAATTGAAGGGTCAAAGCACAACGGATTTTCTCGTGGATTCTTATTTTATGGACCAAATTAAGTCAGAATCCAAAATTTAAGCTTTTTTTTTTGAAAATTACAAAAAATTAGTACTAACTTTTTTGATATAAGATCCATGGATTTTGTGTTTGTGTCACATAATTGTCAGTACCTGGGTGACCGAGACTTGCTCGGTATTTTTCGAATTTGCCCGCATAATCTTACTTACCAAGAGCATAAATTTCCAAAATAGATTTCCAAAATATCGAACAATGACCACAAAAAGTCACTTAACATACATTGGCGACACCTGTTGTGTATTACATATTCTAGTTGGTATACGCCCTAAAATACCTTTCATTTGATACCCATATTGCCATATATTAAAAAAAAAATCTGAAAGGTGGCAACCCTCTAAGCTTCCATTGGGGCAACATTCAAGTAGAAAATCTAAGAAGGAAGCATACTATCCATCTACCAAATTTCATCGAAATCGGTTTAGCCGTTCCCGGGATAGTGGTCGATATCTGAAGGAATAAATAAAATGCGTTCAGGTGGCAACCCTATGTGGCAATACTACGCGAAAATATTGTGGTTGGTATACGGCCTAAAATACCTTTCATTTGATACCCACAATGCCGTATATTAGTTAATATTTTAAAAAAAATTCGGAAAGGTGGCAACCCTCTAAGTTTCCTTTAGTGGCAACATCCAAGTAGAAAATCTGAGAAGGAAGCGTACTATCCATCTACCAAATTTCATCGACATCGGTTTAGCCTTTCCCGAGATAGTGGCCGATATCTTAAGGAATAAAAAAATGCGTTCCGGTGGCAACCCTAGGTGACAATCCTATTCGACAATATTTTGGTTGGTATACGGCCTAAAATACCTTTCATTTGATACATATATTGCCATATATTGCTTAATATTTAAAAAAAATTGATATAGGTGGCAACCCTAAGGACCACCACTCAAAAACGGCTCGGTAGAAAAAGCTTAAATTTTGGATTCTGACTTAATTGGGTCCCTAAAATAAGAATCCATGAGAAAATCGGTTGTGCTTTGACCCTTCAATTAAACTTGCTTTAGGCACATGAATAGCAGAGACTATGAATAATATAGTCCTACTAAAAAATAAAACGCTCTATTTAAAAATTGTATTCAATATTTCATTATTATATGGTTATCAAATAACGCCCTTATTGAAACAAACTCTGAGATAGGGCATTTTTTTTTTTAAAATGTTGAAATAGGGTAATCTTCCAAACACCAGTCAACATGTTTTTTTGGCAGGATTGGTGAAAATTATCGTAAGGGATGGCAACTCTCGGTCAAAATGAAATTGGACAGACGCGCCGACGCAAGTGTATACATTGCTCCAGGACCGGCCAAGAGCTGCACATTGTGCACTTTGAGTTCGTATTTTCACACCGACGTTAACGACGTGTGACCACGAAATTTAGCTTTCGCTTGTCAGTCACTGTTCAACTATCAATGAAGCAAGACTATGTCGCATGACTATCAACAAGCAACAGTCATGACAAATTATTTTTGTGCATACAATAAAAATATGTTGCAATGCGTGCTATGCGACCGAACTTTTACGTCCAATGTACGTTTTGTTTTGTTTTTTATTTTGTTTTCTTTTCTTTTCTTTTATTTTCTTTGTGATCTTATCTTTTCTTTTCTTATATTTTCTTTTTTTTATTTTCTTTTCTTTTCTTTCCTCTCCTTCCCTTTCCTTTCATTCTCATTCTTTTCATACCTTTCCTTACATTTTCTTCCTTGATGTGTTTCATTTTCCTTTCCTTTGTTTTCCTCTTCAAAGATGTTTACACAATCAATTAAAAATGTCTAAAAAAAAAATGAAATTATGGTTTGATGCGACAATCAAATAATAAAGTTTCGTTTTGATTTTATAGTTTCACAGTCGGCATTTTCTTTGCAGCCACTGTACGCAAAATCACTCAAAACTTACGAAAACTTATGCAAATTTTTTAGTATTTGTTTGGCCGGCCCTGCATTACTCAATTTGTTAATGAGTAAGAGATGGAGTGCAAATGAAATATGAGTGGAACCGACGCCACTACTTTAGCTCAATATGCTTAATAAGTGAGAAAATGAAAATATTTTACCGTTAGGATTTTGATGACTCTCAATTTGTTTGAGAATGAAAACATTTTTCCGTTAGGACTTTGCCACATATACATTTTTTTTTTTATTAAAAATGAGTTTGGCGTTTTTTTCGAAGTTCTCAATATGAGCATTAGGCCGATTTCCATTTTGGGTTTTTTACTCAACAATTTAGATATATATATATATATATATATATATATATATCATTTCAATAATATTCCGTGATATTTATATCGGATGACCTCAACTTATATATATAGCTATATTTATTATGGAAAATCTATTAGAAAAAAGCAAATTCCTTAAAAAATTGCAATTAAACTACATACATATATAAGTACATATTGTGTTATGGTAAATTTTAGTAATCTCCCTGCAAAAAAAAAATAATCAATATGAAAAAAAGGAAAACAAATGTTATGTTCGAATTTGGGCTCGAATCATGAAACGCACGCGTCCCACCCCAGAGACCATTACACATGCGCTATTGGTACACATGAATATGGCATGTCAAATGCTATACCTAATGGTTCAGTTATGCTTGCATAGCATGGCAATACATTGCATGGGTTCTGTCATTTTCGATATCTGTTAAATGGGTTTTACATGTATTCGATTATACAACGCATGGCAACCCAGAGCATGGCATAGAAGTCTGTTGAATTTTGATCTCTATGTAACTTAACATACCTACTGTCAAAGCTTTTGCTCATTATTCTTATAAATTTTAGTAAAAAACAAATAAAAGCGTTGTAATGGAAGAAGAAAAGCTGAAAGAATGTGTGCGAGCTCATGAAATTCTGTATGTTTCGCGAATATCTGATTTTGAGGGGCTGTGCGTTGTGCGAAGTATAATCAACATTTTCTTTTACGTGATGTGTATTGCTATGCTATGCCCTGCTATGCAAGCATAACAGAACCATAAGCGCTAAAGGTTCAGCAAATACTTCCACCACCAAGAATATATGTATGTACATACATACATAGCCATATAGATTGAAACGAATGAAAGTTCATTTTGAGATTCCGTTAACTTCTTAACATTAGCCGGTTTCCAAATTGTGTTTTTTTTTTCGGTATACAGACAGTTTTCGCAATTTTTCTTTTAGTTGTGGATTTTTTGAAGTCCGTATAGCGGAAGAATATTACAACTTACACATATGGTGGTTTTCTGGTTTTTTTCGTCAAATCTCGGAAATATTGAAAACACATAAGTTAACTGGCCCGATTTAGCCTAAATATGTAAGGATTCCGGTTATATGTCTACTCTTTTACAAATTAAAATTTTTAGGAAGAAAATAGTTGATGTCTCTAGGAAAATTAACACAATTTCAAACTATTTCGTGAATATAAAATTGAAGAAGCTTCAAACTGCGTTTTTACTTTTTGCATATTAAATATGATATATTTCTTAAAAAATATAAATTGATAAATATTGATAAATTGGAATAATTTTTTAGATTTTTAAAAAAAAAATTGAGTTTTTCACTCCAAGATAGATGTCATAAACAGAAAAATATTGGGTTACAAATATAATAAATTACAAAAAAAAAAAACTGTGATAAAAGGTATATAGTTCGTATATTTTAAGGCAAATTCAATTTATTTTAAGGAAAATTCAATTTATTAAAAAAAAAAAACGTAACCTGCCCTGACCTCGTGCTTGAACCTGCGAACGCACGCATCATAGCCGGGGCGTACCACCTGCGCCACTGCTGTATGCACAGTAAAACAATCAGATATTGTAGTTAAAAGCTTTAGCTTTTGGTGAAAACTTTGATGAATTATTACAAATTAATGAAGCATTTTTTGTTAAATATGACATGCCTATGCAAAGCTCCTGGCCCATGAAAACATATCAAAATATATGTATAATAATTGGAATTATGCATTTTTTATGAGATACACTCTGGCAATTGATTGTATGGAAAAAATGTTAGCCTATTAATATATAGATAATGTGTGAAGGGATTTAGTCCGGAGCAAATAGTTTTCTGTAACCATATTTTGCACTCAGAGCATTGAACGGAATGTGAATATTTCACATAAATTTTCTTCCAGCTTATGCAGCAGATCCAATCACTTGGTTCCGCGTTGGAGCCTGCTGCAAGAAGTGATCGGAGGATGATATTTTTAGGGGGAAATGACGATTTAGGCAGGGGGTAACGAAATAACAGCCCTTGGTCCGCTAAATCCCGAGTCATTCCGGTAAGATAGAACCGGCTGTTATGGGAATGGTTTCATAATGTTCGAAAGTACGTGTTGCTCTACTAAAAACTTTGACCGTGCCCAGAGCTCAGTGTAGCCGCTCTGTTTGCACAATTGGTAGGCGAAATAGCAAAGATACAAAATTTTGACTGCTGTTTTTATTGTTAGTCAGATTCGTCGATCGTTTTATCGTTTTGGTCGCTAATCGTATGTGTGCAATACAGGAGATCACAAAGAGGATGGCCTGGCATTACGTTCTAGCAGCCTGTAACCCAGCGGACATCCTACTCAAGCGCCAAGAGACCTTTTAAAATCAAAGCTGTGAATGCATGGCCCGAATTTTATGCGCTATAAAGAAATCCAATGGCTTGAATATCGAGCGCGAGAAAGAAAACTTTTGGAAATTCGTCAAAGTGTATTACAAATAAAATACACGGCATATCCCGTTCGTTTAAATATATCAATTTACATCGCGTTGCAAAATTAAGAATGTGTGTTAACGGATAACCTATTTTCGTTAGCACCACGAGGCGTTCCACTCTGGGATTTGAAGCTCAGCACCCGTATTTTACCAAAACACTTTCATGTTGGGCCCAGTCATTACTCGCAACCCCTTCCATAAGAGTACTGGTCTATAGGTGGGAGAAAAAAGTATCTTGCGCCCTTAGAAAATGCTTCATATGCTGAAAATTTAAACCTCGTTTCGTCGAGCACATCATGGCTGACTTGCCTAATGTGCCATTCATGCTGAACTTAAAAAGCAGCATTTTACATTTTCGGACATTGGTTTCGAAAAAGCGTTCATGCTGGCGCATTTATCAAATGCACATTTAGCAAGTTCGAACATTTTTTTGAGGTTATGCTACGTGTGAAAAAATATACAGATTTTTATTAAATCTTTTATTTAAATCCCTTCACAAACATCAGATTAATTTGTAGATTGATTTATTTTAGCAATAGCACACAACACGCGCGCTAAATTACAAATTTTAAATCCGAGCAAATTTGCAGAATGTTTACGAAAGACAGAGAATGAGAGAACGCCAAGTAAAAACAACCAATATTGCCACTCTTTTGAATTCGAATCGCGATTTTCTTCGAATATTACAGGGTTGATTTCCGCATTTATAATGCTAATGCTTTTAGTTGCATTTAGGTGTCAAAATTTGTATGGAAAATGCGAAAATAAAAGCTGCTTTTTGGGCTAAATGCTAAAATGGGAGGTAAATGCAAAATGCAGTCTCAGCATGAACAGCCTATAAGGATCGTAGTGCAGCCTCACGAGCCGCTTTGGTCACTGGTATATATTATAGTGTTCTGAGCCTTTTCCATAGATCGTGATATTTCGCGCATTAAAATGCAGTCAAAATAACCGTCGATCATATACCTACATACATATGTATGTACGTTATAATTATCACAGTTTTTTCCCTCTCCTGAAAACTTTTTGGTTTTGAACATACAGGGTATTGCAGTCGATATTTAATGACAAAGATTTAAGTTAAGCACATGTGAAATGTAAGATAGAATTGAAGTTAGTAACTATAAAAAGGTCGAACAAAAAACATCTGTTTCTTTATGAAGTGTGCCAAACACAAATCGCGACATTTTGGACTTTTTATTTTATTCGTTGGAAACAAATCTGTTTAAAAAGTTTAACAGTTCAAAATATGTACATATATGTAAAAATACAAAACAGATAAATCGCGCTGTGTATCGAAACGAGCGACACAGTGAATAAAAGTTAAGGCCCGCTTTCATAAAAGCCGGTTAAATTATTCCTAATCGGCGATTCCTTAATCGCTGGTTTTCTGAATCGACAATTTGGTTTTCACCAAAACCTGGTTAAGTTATCGCCCATTAGACCCATCATTGTGAATATACCAGCAAAAAATTGCATTGTGAATAGGCAAAACAGCTGTTTTTCGTTTTGTTTACTTTTCACAGAAACTAAATTAAATATTTATCGGATTTTGTTGAGGCTGGTGCCAAAAGACGCGACTAGACCACGGCATAAAGAATCCGAATGCGGAAATTACAAATTGTATTTCTGTAGAAAGTTATCGCAAAAATTTGCCCTAAATTGGTCCAAAATGGGGGATCTGTCCCATGGTATTTATATGCAAAACACCCCTATCAGCAATATTTAATGCAAATTAGGCATTTTTTCTAGAACGGCACCAACTTTCGAAACACTAACAAAACAGCACAAAGCTTCCAAATTAAAATTGTTTTTGTGGGGCATTTTGCGCAAACTTTAATGTTTTTTCTGCCGTCTGGTTACTTTCTCAATTTTGACTTCTGAATTTTTACTTCTGACTTTTGACTTCTGAATTTTTGATTTCTGAATTTTAACGTCTGAATTTTGACTTCTGAGTTTTGACTTCTGAATTTAGGCTTTCTGAAAAGAGGGTTCTGACTAATGTTTTCTGAAAAAATGTGTTTCTGAATTTTTGTTTTCTCTATTCTTGGGGGGAACCGATAAACTTTACCGGCGGTGGATGGCCGATTAAGCAAAAATTTGGATTTATCAGCTGTGGACACAATCAACATTTGTTTATGCCCCACAAAAACAATTTTAATTTGGAAGCTTTGTGCTGTTTTGTGTTTTGAAAGTTGGTGCCGTTCTAGAAGACAGTTCAATGCCTAATTTGCATTAAATATTGCTGATAGGGGTGTTTTGCATATAAATACCATGGGACAGATCCCCCATTTTGGACCAATTTAGGGCAAATTTTTGGCGATAACTTTCTACAGAAATACAATTTGTAATTTCCGCATTCGGATTCTTTATGCCGTGGTCTAGTCGCGTCTTTTGGCACCAACCTCAACAAAATCCGATAAATATTAGGCATTGAACGGTTTTCTATAAAATTAATTCAGCCAATTTAGTTTCTGTGAAAACGTAAACAAAACGAAAAACAGCTCTTTTGCCTATTCACAATGCAATTTTTTGCTGGTATATTCACAATGATGGGTCTAATGGGCGATAACTTAACCAGGTTTTGGTGAAAACCAAATTGTCGATTCAGAAAACCAGCGATTAAAGAATCGCCGATTAGGAATAATTTAACCGGCTTTTATGAAAGCGGGCCTTAACTTTTATTCACTGTGTCGCTCGTTTCGATACACAGCGCGATTTATCTGTTTTGTATTTTTACATATATGTACATATTTTGAACTGTGGGCATTGTCTGTATGATTACACGCTATTTTATCTTTTTGTTTTAGCTTTTTTCTAAATTTTTGCAGGCATAATTGAAACCAAAGAACAAAATTTGCTTAATCAGGTACATTTGTAGGTACTTATTTTTATTCCTTATAATGTAAGTGCATATGAAGATATACATATCAGGTAATAGAGCCTTGATATTGTTTATAGAAAAAATAAAATACACAATAATAAAATTTACTTACACCTCCTTCCATCTTAGCATCCTCTTCTATTATAATTTGTTATTCTTAAAAAAGACAGACCGACAGATACGATTTAATGGCATGTACCGAATGACGCGAGTTATTTGCAGCATTAAATGATGTTGTTACTGTTATATCGCTCGTCACTCAAAAGACAATAATAATCGTAATAGATCAAACGACTCAACACGAGACCTGCTTCATTGCCGCTCAACTCTTGTTCTCGTTTGTTTTCGAGTGAGTGCTGATCGTATGCCCAACCGAATCAATAACACCGAATAACAGTGTGTGCATAGAAAAGCGAATCAGCTTGTGCAGTAGTTTAGTATCTATAAGACTGCCCACATGGCAATTATGCAATTACCCACAACCACCTTTATACATCTGGATATTTCATGTTCGGTTCCACCCGAACTTAGGCTTGATTACATGCTCTTTTTAAATTCATCTAAGCATTAAAACTCCACCACTCTTAGGCCCGCTTTCATAAAAGCCGGTTAGTGCTTAATACGAATATAATCCTGATTTGTCTAAAATCCGTTTTCACCAAGGCCGATTAGCACAAATCGGTCGGTTAACGGCTGATAAACTGGTGCCCCCCATAAATTCAGAAATTCTGTTATTCAGAAACATTTATTCAGAAAACACTTTTCAGAAACAAAAAGTCAGAATGAAAAAGTCGGAAAAAACTTTTCAGAAACAAAAAGTCAGAATGAAAAATTCAGAAAACTGTTTCCAGAAACAACAAATCAGAATGAAAAATTCAGAAATCACTTAACAGAAAAATGAATGAAAAATTCGCAAAATCTTTATACTTCCTTTTCGACATGGTTCACCTCCAGCTGAAAATTGCTGAAGTTTTGTGACGGTTAAGGCCTGTTCGTTGAACTACTAATAAATTAGCTAAAAATATGATAGGGGTATCAAAAGACTCGTTTTGACCTCGGTATCAATTCTGCGAACTCGAAATTTAATTTTTTTGTTTTTGTGGAGAGATATTTGCAGTTAAAGTTCAGAATTTTCTGTAATTTTCATGTGGTTGTTGTAATAACATTACCTTGTGCGAAAAGAGTGGCACGCGGAAGGACATCACCGTGGCAGTAGCCACGGCTATGGCAACCACCCGGAGTTGGAATGGCGTAGCCCAGGGTTATTTTTTGAAGCGCGGCCGAAGGCCGCTACGCGGAAAGGCGTTCAGCACAGAAAAAAACAGGCCTTAACTGTCACAAAACTTCAGCAACTTTCAGCTGGAGGTAAACCATGTCGAAAACGCAAAAAGAAGTATAAAGATTTTGCGAATTTTTCATTCATTTTTCTGTTAAGTGATTTCTGAATTTTTCATTCTGATTTGTTGTTTCTGAAAAAAGTTTTCTGAATTTTTCATTCTGACTTTTTGTTTCTGAAAAGTTTTTTCCGACTTTTTCATTCTGACTTTTTGTTTATGAAAAGTGTTTTCTGAATAAATGTTTCTGAAAAACAGAATTTCTGAATTTTTTCTTTCTGAATTTATGGGGGGCACCAGTTTATCAGCCGTTAACCGACCGATTTGTGCTAATCGGGATTGGTGAAAACGGATTTTAGACAAATCAGGATTATATTCGTATTAAGCACTAACCGGCTTTATGAAAGCGGGCCTAAGAATGGTAGAGTTTTAATGCTTAGATGAATTTAAAAAGAGCAAGTAATCAAGCCTAAGTTCGGGTGGAACCGAACATGAAATATCCAGATGTGTAAAAGTGGTTGTGGGTAATTGAATAATTGCCATGTGGGCAGTCTTATAGATACTAAACTACTGCACAAGCTGATTCGCTTTTCTATGCACACACTGTTATTCGGTGTTATTGATTCGGTTGGGCATACGATCAGCACTCACTCGAAAACAAACGAGAACAAGAGTTGAGCGGCATTGAAGCAGGTCTCGTGTTGAGTCGTTTGATCTATTACGATTATTATTGTCTTTTGAGTGACGAGCGATATAACAGTAACAACACCATTTAATGCTGCAAATAACTCGCGTCATTCGGTACATGCCATTAAATCGTATCTGTCGATCTGCCTTTTTTAAGAATAACAAATTATAATTATAATAGAAGGGGATGCTAAGATGGAAGGAGATGCATTCCCACAACAGCCGGTTCTACGTACCGGAATGACCCGGGTTTTACCCGGCCAAGGGCTGTTATTTCAGTGTAACCCTGTCCAATTTGTCCAATCCCACTCCTAAATTGTCATCCTCGGAGCAATCCCTTGCAGCAGGGTTGCTCCAATGTCTCTTGCTACGGGCTGGTATCGAATCCAACCCCGGACCGAGAGAATGGATCTGCTGCGTCTGCTGGAAGAAAATATATGTTAAACGTTCACATTCTGTTCAATGCAGTAAATGCAAGAGATGGTTGCATAGATCTGGATGCTCAGGGCTTAACCCTGCCATCCCCAGAACCCGTACTTTTTTCAGTACTTTTGAGGCACCATGTTGTTCGCGCACACGCGCGTCCCGCGGTTCTCGTCGCTCCGGCGCACACACACCGCACCTACCATCATCAAATGGCCACGACAGTGGCCCGGTCTTCACGACCTGCAGCCTTGCTGCTCCCGCCTCACCTCAGTCCCCACTCTCGTCCCCCCCTACTTCCAGCATGCACGTGGGTCAGGAACATAACCTCCTCGTACCTTTCACCACGTGCACTGTTTGTCGGCAAAGACTATATACGCCTGCGGCATCGGTTAAGTGCAATAACTGCCTTGGCCTGTGCCACATCCATATGTGCTCTGGGCTCGCAAACAGGAACCTTTGGACGGATGCATTTATTGCCCCTTGCTGCAGTACTCAGCCGCCCTCCACGCCACACAACATCGGCCAAGACGCGCTGAACCCTAGACTGCGTCACAGCGGTCATGGGGGCGGCCTCGCATTCATTACACACCATACTGTACAATATAATCTGTTTGCCCCTGACGTTGACCCCAGGGACTCTACCCTAGAATGCCAGGGCATAGCAGTCCGGACAGGCGACGTCGACCTGCGAGTGTTAAATATATACATTCCCCCTGCTACGTGCTGTCCCCGTGATTATCGCCCCGATATTAGTGCGTTGCTAAGGGGCGATAACTGCCTCATCTTAGGTGATTTCAACGCACATCACGATCTCTGGCACTCCAACTTGCCAGCAGATAGCAGAGGGCACGCACTCGCAGAGCAAATAGATAATTCGGCATTCTGTACATTGAATGGAGATGCCCCCACTAGGGTGGCAGGTAACTGCCACAGTTCGCCAGACATCTCCATTTCAAGTGAGGGCCTTATCAACCACGTTAACTGGCAACCTATGCTTACACTGGCATCTGACCACCTACCCATCCTACTAGACATCGAACGACCGTCCGACTTCATAACGACAGAAAAACGAACGTACATTAACTTTAGTAAAGCGGACTGGGACCGCTTCACGGACTTTACAGAGCACTCCTTCGCTGACCTACCCACACCGACGGACGTATGCAAAGGTGAGAAAGAGTTTCGCAAAGTCATCGATTCAGCCTCTGGCCGCTTCATCCCTGCTGGCAGAATCCCGGAAATTCGGCCGAATTTCCCTGCGGAAGCAGCGGCAATGGCAAGAGAACGTGACCAAGTGAGACTCTTGAACCCCGCAGATCCAAGAATAAAGGATCTCAACGCAGAAATCCGTCGGACTGTCAATGAACATAAATTGAAGAAGTGGAAAGAACACCTAGAGTCATGCAACCTCTCCGGCGGGGTCGGCAAATTATGGTCGACAGTCAAGGCCCTATCCAACCCGACCAAATACAATGACAAGGTCGCCATTGCTTTCGGCGATAACGTCAAGTCGGACCCCAGGAAATGCGCGAGCGCATTCTGCCGGCAATTTATACTGCATTCTCCTGCGGATAGGGCTAAGAGAAAAGCCATCCGACGCGCGCACAAACACAAACACACAGCCGCGCCCATTGTCGTCTCCGCTGCAGAGGTCAAGGAAGCTATAAAGAAGGCCAAACCTTCAAGATCACTCGGACCCGACGGAATTGCCATGAAGATGCTGAAACACCTAGGCCACGAGGGGCACAAGTACTTGGCGGCTCTATTCAACCTCTCACTGTCCACCTTCGTTATACCAGATATCTGGAAACATGCGACTGTGGTCCCCCTCCTAAAACCTGGGAAGCCGGCAAATCAAGGAGACTCTTATCGTCCGATATCTCTCCTTTCGCCGGTAGTGAAGTTGTTAGAGGCTATTCTGCTCCCATATTATACTGCAAACCTGCAGCTGGCCAATCATCAACATGGCTTCCGTAAAAACCATAGCACAACATCAGCTTTGAACGCCATCACGACGCAGATTAACTTCGGTTTGAACCAACACCAACCAAACCACAGGACGGTTCTCGTGGCACTTGACCTGTCGAAAGCCTTCGACACGGTCAACCACGCCACACTCCTTGAAGACCTGGAGGAGACACCGCTTCCTGCCGGCCTAAAAAGGTGGACCGCTAACTACTTGAACGGTCGGCTGGCGTCAGTGCAGTTTCGAAACGAGAGATGTAGACCTAGAAGAATTAGACAAGGGGTTCCGCAGGGTGGTGTTCTTTCACCCCTTCTGTTTAACTTCTACATCTCGAGCCTCCCTCCCCCACCAGAGGGGGTCTCCATCGTTTCGTACGCTGACGACTGCACTGTGATGGCCACGGGCAAAGGACCTTCGACAGACGAACTTTGTACGAGACTGAATGACTACCTGCGCGACCTTTCCTGCTTCTTCACAGAGCGGAACCTGACACTGTCCCCGACTAAATCGACAGCGACCCTATTCACTACGTGGAATGCGCAGATGGGGCAGGAGTTGAATGTCCACGTAGATGGTGTTCCACTACCTACTGTCAACCACCCCAAAATTCTAGGGGTTACATTCGACAATAGCCTCACCTTCGCTAATCATGCCACCGCAATAGCTTCAAAGGTACAAAGCCGCAACAAGATCCTCAAGTCACTCGCCGGCAGTACTTGGGGCAAAGACAAAGAAACGTTGCTGGTTACCTATAAGGCTATTGGCCGACCGGTTATTGATTATGCTGCGCCCATATGGTCGCCTAACCTTCACGACACCCACTGGAGGAAATTGCAGGTCTGCCAAAACACCGCCATCAGAACTGCAACGGGTTGTTTGCTTATGTCTCCTGAGTCTCATCTCCACCAGGAGGCTCAAATGCTCAACGTTCGCGAGCATGCGGAACTTTTAAGTAGGCAGTTCCTTCTGAACTGCCACCGTCCCAGTCATCCAAATCGACAGCTATTGGATGAAACTCCGCCCCCTAGAGACATAAGGAAGCATCTCCGGAAGCATTATGGTTCAATTATGCTTGCATAGCATAGCAAGACATTGCATGGGATCTGTCATTTCCGATATCTGTTGAATTGGTTTTACATGTATTCGATTATACAACGCATGGCAACCCAGAGCATGGCATAGAAGTCTGTTGAATTTTGATCTCTATGTAACTTAACATACGTACTGTCAAAGCTTTTGCTTATTATTCTTATAAATTTTAGTAAAAAACAAATAAAAGCGTTGTAATGGAAGAAGAAAAGCTGAAAGAATGTGTGCGAGCTCATGAAATTCTGTATGTTTCGCGAATATCTGATTTTGAGGGGCTGTGCGTTGTGCGAAGTATAATCAACATTTTCTTTTACGTGCTGTGTACTGCTATGCTATGCCCTGCTATGTAAGCTTAACTGAACCATTATGATGAGATCCGGCATCACATCTCGTTGCCGTTTGATCTGCGGGACCATAGGCGGGCCCTAAAGGACCTCCACACTGAGTCGGTGGACAGATCCCTCAGATCCCGGCCTGTGAACCCCGTTATTGGTGCCGAACCACCCGTTCTTGCTGAAGAAGAACGTGTCCTTCCGAGGGAGACTAGAGTCACGCTGGCTCAACTTCGGTCTGGATATTGCAATAGGCTGAACTCCTATTTGTCCAGACTGAACCCTACCATACCAAACACATGCCCTGCATGCGGTATGGCCCCCCATGACACGCAACATCTCTTTTCGTGTTCTTCGGAACATACTCTTCTAACTCCCTTATCACTTTGGTCCAACCCTGTTGAAACAGCGCGTTTCCTTGGACTTCCGTTAGAAGAGCCCGATGACAACTAGGAGTGTTCTGGCCCTTTGGGCAGGGCGAAGCACTGCTAACAACAACAACATAACAACATGGAAGGAGATGTAAGTAAATTTTATTATTGTGTATTTTATTTTTTCTATAAGCAATATCAAGGCTCTATTACCTGATATGTATATCTTCATATGCACTTACATTATAAAGAATAAAAATAAGTACAAATGTACCTGATTAAGCAAATTTTGTCCTTTGGTTTCAATTATGCCTGCAAAAATTTAGAAAAAAGCTAAAACAAAAAGATAAAATAGCGTGTAATCATACAGACAACATATTTAACCAGAAACCGGTTACATTTTCTAAAAAGTTACTATAATTAAATATCTATTTGTGCAATATATTTTTGTTGCAGTTACATTTTTGTGCTATGGCTTTAAGAAAAAGATGCCAGGGCCGAAATTCATTATGTATAGTGTTTATTATGGTAAGGAAGGTACGGGTTTGTGCTGATTTTTCATGTTCACATGTGTAAATTGTTCAATTTGCGTAAAGCAACATACACAAAATAATACTACCTGCTTCCTATTAGGCCCGTCCACAATGAACACGACGGCGGCGAACGGCAACGACGAAAAACTGAAGCTTGACGATATTTGCCGTCAAGCATTAGCGACATGATTATAATGAGAGCAGGGGCGAGAGGTGCGAATCATCTTGAAAAGTAGCAAAAAATGTTGTAAAAAGTGTGAAAGAGGCGTATTCCGTAATAATTGGAACTTATTTTACAAGTTATTTACTCTTCCTTTCGTTTTTATTGTCAAAAAAACCAAACGCCACCATCTGCCGCTTGTCAAAATAGAATTAGATTTAATCTGGAGACAGCGGCATCTGTGATTGATTGCCGCTTTGTCGCGTCGTGTTCAAAAAATTCCTCCCCATAAGAACACGTGTAAAAATAATTTGACAGATGCCGCTTGCCGTTTGCCGTTTTCATTCTGGTTACCACTATTTTTTGTTAAATACTCATATAAATGTACTTACATATGTATGTATGTAAGTGGGTATGGTCATGCAAATTTGCGAACTCTTTGTATTGAATGGGCTGGTTAACACTAGAGTACCCAGTAGGCCACCGAAGGTGGAAATCATGAATACTTTCAGCCTTACTCTTCACCAGCGGAGCATAACAACTTCCATGACTTTTCCCCATGACTAACGCACGGCGATGGCCGCCTTCGCATGAATGACTTTGTATAGTACAAAAAGGAATGAAGAGTGATAGTTCGGAAATAATCGTGCGTACATGCTAATATAGCTGCCTTTTTCATTTGGTTGTTATGATACATACGTTAGGTGGAAGGAAGGTAAGATAGTGAGTATACGAACGAGCTCAGTATATAACTCCTTCATACCTGAAAATAGCAGCAGACCTCACTTCACAGCTGACAGTTTCATGTACTAGTCAGTAGCTCTGACCACACGCGCAATTTTTTTTTATAACATTAGCGCTTACGACCCTTTTTATCACTGAAATCAGGTTTAAAAAAATCATTTTTCGCAATCATATTTGTTACTGCTTTTGTATCCGACATCTTCCTAAAGATCCTGAATTCGTAGCTGCTCACAGCCTTACTTTGTCATCTGATAACTTCGGCTTCTCCTACTTTAAGCTGCTATAGTAAGGTGGAAAATGAGATACTCAAAAATGTCATGACCAGCTAACACATTTTAGCAGCACCTGCGATGAATCTAACAAAATCATGCATGCTGGAATGAATTACACAAGTAGGACCTAACGAAAATTCCTGGTGGGTACTCGCGCCTTTTTTCTACACTAACGCACGCGTGGCCTACTATGGTAGACCATTTTAAAATACATATTACTGAAACTAACGATTGAAAGCGTATTTATATTTATTTAAAAGAATAATTTAAGCTTTAATTTATCCATAGAAAACAACATTTTAAAATTAAAGCCAATTTTGTTTTATAATAGTAAAAAATACCAAAACTTGTACTTTTGAGACCAATGATGCAAATTTTTTTCTTACATTATTAAAGTTTATCAAAACCCTATTTTTGTGACATTTATTACACATCACAGCCGGTTGATTAGGACAAATCCATTTGTTGCACGTTTTGCACCACTTTTTTGATGATTGATTTCTTGCTGCTATGGTAGTCCCGAGACTTTTTCGCTAATCTTCAGAAATATGTGTACGAGCAGAAAGCTCTCACGGTAGTGACTTGACGACAAATTTAATGCATAGGGCTTTCCTGGAACTATTCCGCTATAACAGGCCGCGCGTGCACTCCAGTGTTAAGGATGAACAGTGGTAGGTCGATTTTTTAACTAAATAAACACAAAGGGCATACTTGCAAGAGGGATTGCGAATTCACCCGGCAGTAGCAGGTAGCTATTTTCTGCTTTTGTCTTGCCTTGAAAGCCTTTCATATATTTTAAACAATGATGAGGCATACTAAATACGTTTGAAAAAATTAATTTGTCTGCATACTATGTGTTAAGATGCAAAGTTTATGCATACCAACTTTTCGGTGTACACAATAAAAAAAATATGAAAGAAAAAAAGCAAATCATGAGAAAAATACCATTAGCGGGATTCTTCAATGGCTGGTTTTTCCGATAGTAGTGGGATTTTTTGAGTTTTTCAGATTATGCAGGTTTGTAGTTTATTGAATTTTAGTATAATAAGATATCAATCTTAAGCCTCTAACTTAATTACCTGATTTTGGGTAATTTGTTTTCAAGCCAATAAAAAAATCGACCTTACAAATTGGTATGAAAGAAAAAGTAATTTCATGTAAAAAAAATGCCAAAAATCAGGTAATTAAATTAGAAGCTTAAGATTGCTATCTTATACTAAAACTCAATAAACTACAAAATTGCATACCCGAAAACACTCTAAAAATTCTTAGTAACCATTTCAAAATTTTCCTGATAATTCGAGGAATTTTCCTGAATTTTGCACTGAATTCTAAACTTTTGTTTAAAATATTTGTTTTGTATTCTTCATAAGAAATTAGCGAAATTATTTTTAAAGAAGTACCATTGAAGAAACCTGCAGTGTTACGTTTTGAAAAGGATTCGAGACAAACTGTAAGTAAACGGTTGTAGTTGAATACGAAACTATGGCCTTTCGAATCAATTGTCAACCGACTCAACTGCCTTTCGAGTTAAGCATAAAACGAGCCACAAAACAAACACGCATTTCTCAATCTTTGCAGTGCAGTCTGATGCGACGTTTTGCTTGCTTACAAGCAGTTCAGATCATATCGCGTGTTATTGTTATGTATAGCAAGACACAGAAATCTATGCGAGTGGCTTGAAAGGACGAACGGATGATTCGTTGCAGGCGTTTAATAGCTGCAAAAAAATGCATGTGGCTTTGCGTATGGCGTTCAAAGGACAGAACTGAGTCGATTTTCGGATTCGCTGGGTGCTTCCACCATAAACTGCTGTATAAAATTTTAGTCTCATGAATAAGAACGATAGTGTGCCTTTTATAGGCGTCCAAAGTAATCAACCGATCTCACAGTTGATTATCGACTTCACTGGCTAAATTATAGGAAATATATAATTTTGAAAAAGTGGGTGGTGCCACGTGCCCATGCAGATAAAATTTTAATCTTTTACAGGCATCAAAAGTACTCAATCGATCTTTATGAAATTTTCACAGTATACTTTTGGGCCCATGCTGTACCATACATAATTTTGCTATATGAAATTACAATTCACCATAACTCTTAACGTATTTGTTCTAAGTTGGTCTGTATTTATTATCTACATAATTTTAAAAAAGTGTGTAGTGGCACGCACAAAATTTGATATGGTTTGTCTCTTATTGACGTCCAAACTTCATCACCGATCTTTATGATACTTTCACAGTGGGTTGTTAATTAATTGGATATTTGGTTTATTTTGTTCATTGAAAATATCATGAGGTGGCTGCCAGTATGGGTCCGCGTGTAGAAGTCCACGTAAGTTGGGGAAAGTTTCTGATCGCCATTCACTTGGGAATGGCCAGAGCGATTCTTTTGCATGCGGTCCAAGCAGCTCACTACTTCCGGGCGCTTGCGTCCAAGTATCCTCTGGGTAGCCACCGAACACCCGTTTGGTGGTGAGCTAAACGTGAGAAGGCGACAACCTGGCAAGGCCACTCCGACATAATCGGTTTAAGGGCTTATCAGGGGTTTACAAGCAGCGTCTGATCACCTAGTGGTGCGGCTGTAAGCGGGCGTCTGTCTTGGATTAAGCGGCTCGCTATATAAACGTGCACTTAAATTACAACCTCCCGTGGAACGGGTTGTGCGTTGGGTTTGGGACCCACCACATAAAACAACGTACCAATGAAATTCAAAAAAGCCTCGGATATGAGAACCCCCTTTTTAGATGACGACACACGCAAACGAAACAAGGACTACGATTTAAGGGCATGCACCTGGAATGTCCGGTCCCTCAATGGGGAAGGTGCCGCTGCCCGGTTGGTTGAGGCCCTGAGGAAGGCTAAAGCTGACATCACCGCCATACAGGAGATGCGATGGACGGGGCAAGGTAATATGAACAAACCACCTTGCAACATTTACTGGAGTGGGCATGTCGACAAGCGCAGATTTGGCGTGGGATTTGTGGTGGGAGAGAGACTCCGTAATCGAGTACTGTCGTTCACACCCGTGAATGAGCGTCTCGCTACAATCCGCGTAAAAGTACGATTCTTTAACATCTCGTTTATCTGCGCCCACGCTCCGACGGAAGAGAAAGACGACGTGGAAAAGGATGCATTCTACGAGCGCCTGGAGGAAACTTACGAGCGCTGCCCCCGTCATGACATCAAAGTCGTGCTTGGTGACTTTAACGCCAGGGTGGGCAAAGAGGGTGTATTTGGACCCACAGTCGGGAAGTTCAGCCTGCATGACCAGACTTCGCCAAATGGATACAGGCTGATCGACTTCGCCGGTGCCCGAAACATGGTCATTGCCAGCACCAGGTTTATGCACAAGAAGATCCATCAGGCTACATGGCTGTCTCCCGATCGAAGAACGCGAAACCAGATCGACCACATTGTGATAGACGGACGGCATGCTTCTAGCGTTTTAGATGTTCGCACAATAAGAGGTCCAAACATCGACTCCGATCACTACCTAGTAGCAGCTAAGATTCGTACCCGCCTCTGTACGACAAAACAGGTGCAACAGAAAACGCAAGGAAAGCTGGACGTCGAAAAGCTGCAATCGCAACAGACCGCCAATGATTTTGCAGACCGACTCTCACACCTGCTCTCTGAGAGCACAATTCAACCCAGTGGAATGCATGAGCAGTGGGAGCACATCACAGGAGCACTCCGTACCGCAGCCGAAGAAGTAATTGGATTCCGGCGAACGAGAAGAAACAACTGGTACGATGATGAAGAGTGCCGAGCTGCAACGAAAAGAAAGAACGAAGCCTACAAGGCAACGTTAAGATCGAGTGCAACAAGGAGTGTGTGTGAACACTACCGCGAGTTGAAAAGGGAAGCGAGGCGACTTTTCCGGGCAAAAAAAAGAGAGGCAGAAAAGCGTGAAATCAATGAGCTTGAGATGCTAGCCAATGGGAATAATGCCCGAAAATTCTATCAAAAAATTCGACGAATGACGGAAGGTTTCAAGCCCGGGGCAAATTCCTGTAAGAACGAGAACGGCGACCTGGTGACTGATGTTCAGAGAATACTAGAGATATGGAGGGATCACTTCTCTGCCCTTTTAAATGGAGAAATTGAGCAAGAAACCAGAGAAGAGCTCGAACCCGAACCCACAATCGAAGACGACGAAATTGACGTCCCAGAACCCGACTATAATGAGGTGCGAATAGCAATATCCCGGTTAAAAAACAATAAAGCAGCTGGCGCTGATGGTTTGCCTGCTGAGCTATTCAAGCATGGCGGCGAGGAGCTGGTAAGGCGTATGCACCAGCTTCTGTGCAGAATATGGTCGGATGAATGCATGCCCGAAGATTGGAATCTAAGTGTTCTTTGCCCAATCCACAAAAAAGGTGATCCTGCAAACTGCACCAACTACCGCGGAATCAGCCTTTTGAATATCGCATATAAGGTCTTGTCAAGCGTATTGTGCGAACGATTGAAGCCTGACGTGAACAGACTGATTGGACCTTATCAGTGTGGCTTCAGACCTGGAAAATCTACCATCGACCAGATTTTTACAATACGTCAAATCCTGGAGAAAACCCGTGAGAAAAGAATCGACACACACCACCTCTTTGTTGATTTTAAAGCCGCTTTCGATAGCACGAAAAGGAGCTGCCTATATGCCGCTATGTCTGAATTTGGTTTCCCCGCAAAACTTATACGGCTTTGCAAAATGACATTGAGCAACACCACCAGCTCAGTCAGAATTGGGAAGGACCTCTCCGAGCCGTTTGAAACTAAGCGAGGTTTCAGACAAGGTGACCCCCTATCGTGCGATTTCTTTAATTTGATGTTGGAGAAAATAATACAATCTGCAGAACTCAACCGCGCTGGAACAATATTCTATAAAAGCGTGCAACTGTTAGCATATGCTGACGACATTGACATTATCGGCCTTAACAACCGTGCCGTAACCTCTGCGTACTCCAAACTAGAAAAAGAAGCGGAAAAAATGGGTTTGGTGGTGAACGAAGGCAAAACGAAGTACATGCTGTCATCAAGCAAAGAGTCAGCGCATTCGCGCCTTGGCACCCACGCCACTGCTGGCACCAAAAAGTTCGAAATAGTGAAGGACTTCGTTTACCTTGGATCTAGCATAAACTCCAACAATAATGCCAGCCTAGAAATCCAACGAAGAATTGCTCTTGCAAATAAATGCTACTTTGGACTGAGTAGGCAATTGAAAAGTAAAGTCCTCTCTCGACGCACGAAAATCACACTCTACAAGTCACTCATCGCTCCCGTCCTGCTATATGGTGCAGAGGCGTGGACACTAACAACATCTGACGAGGCTGCATTGGGAGTATTCGAGAGAAAAGTTCTGCGAAAGATTTATGGGCCTCTACGCGTTGGCGACGGCGAGTACCGAAGAAGATTTAATGATGAGTTGTATGAGCTTTACGCAGACGTCGACATAGTACAGCGCATTAAAACACAGCGGCTTCGCTGGCTAGGCCACGTCGTGCGAATGAACGAAGACGCTCCAGCCCAGAAGGTATACTTATCGGCACCCGCCGGTGGAAGCAGAGGAAGAGGAAGACCACCACTCCGATGGAAGGACCAAGTGGAGACCGACCTGCGATCTCGTGGGGTCTCCAATTGGCGCCAGTTGGCGCAAAGAAGAAATGACTGGCGAGCTATGTTGGACGGTCAAAATCGCTCAGGCGGTTAGATGGCCATTTAAAGAAGAAGAAGAAGAAGGCTGCCAGTATCAAATTCTAGTAGTCTGTCTGAATCATTGAAATAGATATTGCATATTTCGGTTTATTACCTCACGTTTAAAAAGTTTTATTGCAAAAGTGGGCGTGGTCGTCGACGTACTCAAATGAATAACATATCTGGTATTAAGTTTCGTAATTCTATCTTACACCATTTTGAATTGCCACGACCACTTTACAAAATTTTGCCAAAACCATATAAAGAGTAACAAATTGATGTACATATGTGTCAAATTATATGAAACAGTAGGCTTGGCAGAAAGGCGATTTCACTTATTTTTGTGGGTGCATGTATCAGAACAATAGTATGACTTTCTAGCGTAAACGGTTCTTAAGTTATTAACAGTCAAAGTTTGATAATTTCTTCACTCACGCCCCTTTTGCGAAATTTGATAAAATAGTCTATGGGATAATCTACTTAAGATATCTAACAAATTTCATTATTGTAGCTGCTTTTATTATGAAAGCAACCCATGTCCTAATGGACTTCTCTATTCGTTCTGAGAACTTTCATATGTATATGAAACTCAATTATTTTTTACCGTTACAAATCACCGTTATATGAACAAAACTAGAATACCCTACAAACCTTCTATTTAGATCCTATGCGCATTTTATTTAAAGGAAATGTGAACAGCAACAACAAAATAAACAATCGAATTACTTAGTGAAATTTAATTGGAAGTGAGGTTATGTTACATCTCGCCTTGAGCTGCGTCTTAAAAATTTTGGAGCTAGTGGGGCGATAGTCCAAGCTTTTAAAAACGTTGAATGAGCTAGCTTAACCTAGTCTCGTATCAAGTTATCTTTGCTTAGGTCGAATTATAGAGTATATTTGTTGTTATAATGTCAAAAAGAGGCTCCAATCGTTCCTCCTATGAAGGTTTGATAAGTTATTAAACCAGTTAAGGAGGTATGGACTAAGTTATGTAGAATAAATAATAAATATACATATATTTCAAATTAGCAAAACAGACTTACATTGATACCATGTTCATTGGAATTACTTGCGCTACAGGTAGGAAGCTAAAATTTGTATTCCAGCACATAAAAGTTTTAGTTTCAGGACAACATTGACATACGCCAGAAGCGCATTGGTTCCACTCTTTTTGACTAGTTGGTGCTAAATTCCACACTGGCTGTTCTATAGCTCTCAACCGGTTTTCCACCCGGCGTACTCGCCTTACCAAAGACTGGTCAAAAGGTAGATTGAAGATATCATATTTGTTTTGTTCACCTTTTAAATCTTGTTCATAATCACTCCCGATCGATGCTTTTAGTTGTAAAATGGCTTCCAAAGCATATTTTAGACCTTCACAAACGTTCATATTGCAATAAATAGGTTTCGAACTCATGAGAAACTTTTCTTCGTCATATTCACTTCTTTTAAGATTGGACTGTTCTGATGTATGCCATTTCAATATAGAAATGGATAAAAAAGCAAGTAATACAAATTCAAACATTTTTTGGTTTGGCGATCTTTGAAGTCCCATAGTCTATTCTCAAATGGTCATGTTAATATGCAGAAATTTGTATTTAACTCTACATAAGTAATTCTGAATATACCCTGCAGTCAAGCTTACTACTTGTATACTAGTTGACATTGACTGTCCAACTCAGCCTATCTGTTAGTATTATACCAGTTTATAATTAACCGTTAAAATATACTTGTATATGAAAATTGCTAAATTATCGATCATAACCCGTTGAATCAAAGAGTCCCAAGCGATACCCAGGTTTCCTGTTGTAGTTCGGGGGATTAGTAAAGCATCTGTGAAGTGTTCACGGCGGTTTATCTCAATTAGCCAAAACTTACTTCTGCTCAAAAATTAATTCATTCGCGTAACAAAATAAGCGGAAGGAATGCCTTATAGCGGAACAATACAAATCGGGGAAGAAAGCGTTCCACAAGCCTAGCACACTTGTGTAAAGTCCGCTTTCAAATTAAACGAATTTTGATCGATCCAGACAGATCTTATGTTAAGTTGTGTCTCAAAGCAAGTGGTATAGGGAAACCCTGAAAACTCTAATTAATGAACTAGAAAGTATGCTACTGGTTTGGTGGAAGCCTCCATACATACAATACTTAGCTTAATATAAAGGGCTCTCGTCATTAATAAATTATTCTGCTAAACTGCGTGTGTGTTCTGAGCCAAACATATTAAAGAAACAAATGGTTCATGCAGTAAAATTGCGAACTAGTCTCCTTGTGGGACTTTTTGAGAACTAGACCTTAGAACTGTAGGACTAAGAACCGGTTAAGTACACGTTTCAAAGGAAGGGGGGTGCTTCTGGTGAGGGGGGGGGGGTGCTACCATTTCAGTCATATTTTATAATAACCTCAGTTCAAGGTACTAACCCGAAAGTTGGTGTGAGGATACATATTTGATATCACGAAAAAAACAAATGGGAGTTTTGGGCGTCCCCGAGAATTTCTCTAATGAAATATAAACTATTATGAAATATAAACTATTAATATTTTGAAAAAATTTATGTTCGACATCCCTAGTACGTCTATTGTAGTCACATTGTTTGATTGTTAATTTATTATTTTAGTTACATCAGAGGTATCCAATAACTAACCAAATTAAGTTAAGCCAAACTTAAAGAAGTTATAACATTTTGTAATTTTATAATAATTATTCTGTTTCTGGCCAAAATTATTTCAAATACATTTTCTGTTGCTACTACAAATTTTTCTTTAGAAGAAATGATTTTGTTGAATATTGGTATTTATCCTATAACTACTGTCTGTTATTTGAATCAACGAGTACATCTTGTCTCAGCTGTAGTCTCTGAAAATCATCAAAATCTGGCATACCTGCTACTATTTTTAATGCGGTACCTAAAACTTCGTGCGTGTCGGAGCAGTGTTTCAATGTGGGTCACGACTGCATCTAAAAGTCTTCTCATTTGAGAACCAAATGTTTTAGAAAGTTCATAAGTCTCGTCACTCATTATGGAGTAAAGGCTTAGGTTAGTAAAATGTGTTCAGTAACCATAATGTTCCCATATTATTGCCTTTCCATCTGAAATTGGTATGTAATTAGAGTTAGTGTAGTCTATCAGCTTTTCTGCTAGGGCCATCATTCTTAGAAATTGCAATATTGTTAACCTGCAAAGAGAGAGGGCGTTGAATAGCCTGTCTCCACTGTCGTTCCTTAAATATATAACACTCAAGGTGGCTTAAGGTTTTCCTCCTCCCCTCTGTAACATTAGGAAAAATATTTAGAAGCTGCAATATTGATGGTTTTACATCTACTATGGTTCTAGATAAAATTTTTTGCACAAAAGCAAATTTAGAAAATTTATCAACGCATGCTAGGAAATACCTTTGGTGCTGAAAAAATATCAATATTTAAAATCTCTCCAGCAAAAGGTAGGATCGGTGTTGCAGCAACAGCATGCTTCTTTGGATGTCGTTCGTATTTTGATTTTGAACATATCTGATATATCTGGTTGCATAAAAAACCTCTCTCGCTTTTTTATCCATTTTTGGGAAAAATAATCTGCCAATACTTGCTTAACATTTTCTTGAGCAGCTTTGTGGGCTCTATTATGCTCTGCAATTATTATTTTCTGTTGATCATTTGAACATGTAGGCTACAATTTATCGCATTCAAGTGGTGGTTAAAAAATTCTTGCAATATTTTAAAAAGTGATTCCATATCGTGGAACGAAATGATGTGTTTGGTTTTTGAACTGAATACTATAAAAGTTTGCTTTGAAGTACTCGTCCCTTCTCGAATAATTATTTGATTTCTAAAACAAATAAGGGGTCCATATGCCGTTTCAATAGTATAAGTAAATGGTTGTTGTTGTTTTAACAACAAAATCACTCCCCGAAGGTTGTGAGTTGCACATCATTACCTTTGTGCATATAAGTCGCCTCTTACAACCGGTATGCCTACCGCGGGCATATTCTAAACTCCTACCCGCAGGGGGTTATAAGTTAATGACTCTTCGCTATGAATGGTGGCCTAATTGGAGCTTACCTCCATATCGTCTTGAATCATGACTATATGCTGCCTTGACAACGCATTAGCCACATAATTTTCTTTTCTTGGTTTGTAATAAATTTTTGCATTATAACTCTCTATTAAGGATTTCCAAGGTTTAATCTTAGCGTGCGGAATTTTGTCAGAAACAGCATAAAATAATGGCTGATGCTCAGTAAAAATATTTATCTGACTTGCGGCATAAAGATAATTCCTCGAAGAATTCACAGCCCAGACAATGGCCAATAATTCACTTTCGTTGGTTGCAAGGTGCTCCTCTCTACCTCTTAGTGTTTTTGAGATCATGGCTACTGTTTTTTTTGATTGTGAGAGCACCGCACCCCATCCCTTTGATGATGCATCTGTCGTCAGATCAAAAGGTTTTGTAAAATCTGGATACATTAACGTAGCATCTTCTGATGCCAGGATTTCCTTAAAAGTTGTGAATGGCTGTATGGCTTCGGGGTTCAATTGTATTAGTTTCTTTTTTGATTGAGTCGCACATTAATTTGTCATTTTTTCATTTTAGCATATCGGATAGTGGCCTTGCTATGCTAGAAAAATCCTTAATAAAATATCTGTAATAGCTGGCTAGACCTAGGAATGACCGAAGTCCTCGAAGTGTAGCTGGCTGCTTGTAGTTTTTCAAAGAACTTACTTTCTCAGGACTGGTCTTCACAACATTTCGGGATATTACAAATCGCAAAAACTACACTTCCAACATTTTTTCTGGCGATACTCTCATATATGCATCGTAAAGGTCTCATAAAAACCATTCTGTCTCAGACATGGTCTTCTGCATTTTTTGAAAAAATTATTACGCCATCAACGTAAACATGGCATGTCTTGCGGATGAAATATACTTCGGGCATTTTTTAAGCCGAATAGTAAACGACAGAATTCATATTCACCATTATTAACAGAGATAGCTGTCTCTCTATCCCTTTCCATCAACTCAATCTGATGAAAGCCGGACTTAAGGTCAATAGTAGAGAAATATTGTGCACCTTTTAAATTTGAAAGTATAATCATTGTATTTGGCATAGGGTATTTATCTTCGATAGTGACTTCACTCAGTTTCTTAAAATCAATCACTAACCATTTTTCTTGTTACCAATCTGTTCCCTTTTTATCAACAACCCAAATAGAAGTATTGTAGAGGGATCTTGATGGCCGTATAATGCCATCAGAAAGAAGGCCAGCAATTTCATTGTTGACAAAATTAGTTGCACCCATAGGGTATGGGTATAATTTTGATTAAATTGGTTCATTTGTGAAAACAAGCCCTGCTATTGCCTCTGATGTATCGGCTGGCTTTGAAGTCACACCGCCAATCAACCAACTTGAGCTTACAAAGAAGAGGTACAAAAGATTACTGATGATTTAATTAAGCGCGATATTATACGCCTTAGCAACTGTTCTTATGCCTCCACCATTGTATTGGTGAAGAAGAAGAACGGTGAAACTCGTATGTGCATCGATTAAAGAGCTTTGAATAAAAAAACCATCCGCGACAATTTTCCACTGCCCCTAATAGATGATTGCAGAGATAATATGTCAGGAAAGAAATGGCTCACGCTTTTGGACTTAAAAGCAGGGCTGCACAACGATATAAACGAAAAAATTTCGTTTTGTTAATTATCAAAAAAAATTATCAAAAATATGTACATACATATATGTATTTCGCTTTGATAAATATAAAAAAAAAAATTTTGTTGAATATCAAAATCAAAAAATAGCAAAAAAAAAATTGTTTCGTTGATTATCAATTCAAAAAATAACAAAAAATGTTTTTTTCGTTAACGTTTATTCATTTTGCAAATTAGGCTGGGTCGGAAATCCACTTTATTTGAATTTATTTGTCAAGTAGAAAAATTAATTAATAAATTAAGGAACACAACAAAAAAACATAGTTACTAAGTACTAAATTGGCGCATGTACATTAGGCTCGATCGAAAATTCATATTTTTAAATTATTTTGTTAAAAAGAATAATTAATTAACGAAAACAACTTAATTAGTTTAGACGCAATATTAAAATAGCTTCCGTGAGATCGTCACTTAGAGCTGCCCTGTAGTAATTAATAATATATTTTAATGTAGAAAACGGGAGCTACACGCTGACTTGGATAGCGGGAGTTACATGGATTATTTGATACAACTGGTATAGAGTACTATGACTAAATCGTTTTGGTTCCCGAAAGTCCTGCGGAGTTGTGTTCAAATTAGACGATTCATTGAAGTTTTCAATTATAGAAAATGCTTCATTTCTGCTTGGGATGTCCGATTCAGAATGTCCTATTTGGCTCATTAAAGTATTCAGTAAATTACCATCATCTTCGGATGACTCTACGGAATTGGTAGTAAAAGACTCAGGTATCTGAAAACAAAAATAATTGGTAAATTAAGTAACCGAAAGATATAAAGAAACTTACATTATTCTCAGTGTCATGCATCCTCGAGTACAACGCTTTTAAATGAGCAACAGCTACTGGCTTTAAGCTTGCAAACTCCGGAAGCTGAAGCAATCGCCTCAAACGAGGATCGAGGTACATTGCTGCAGCTACAGTTTGGTTTTGGAGCAAGTTATGTTTCCTTTGGTTGAGGGACTGCAATAAAAGTTTGGAAATGTGTTAGTTTTGGCGTGAAAACGTATCAAACATTGTTACTTTCCACATAGCGCGGCAGTGTACCTATGCAATTGATTTTTGATTTATCAGACATTGAAAAAAAGTAAACAAAAATTTTAGAAAGGCACGCTTAGTTTTTTTTTGACAAACTAAGTGAATTTTTCTTCATATAAATTAATTTAAAAAAAAAAATTTCATAGGTTCCTCCCTAAAAATTAGTATATCTTTTTTGTTTGTGGTCCGATTTTGTAAAAACAAAGTGCAGATCTTTCTAAGCTTCAAGCAGTATATGTACTTGTGAAAGTCTCATCAAAATCCATTCCTTGGTTTCCGAGATCCTTAAGTTCAAACAGACAAACAGACAGACAATTCGAATGGCAAACTGTCCAAAATAAGAAAAAACCCAAAAGGAAAAACAATTATAAATATCACAACAACAAAAAAAGTGCTTCCAACAATGCTATTGTTAATGAAGTTACTAATAGCAATGCTGATGCTGGAGCAGGTACTAGTGCACGTTCGGGTAATGCTGAAAGCAACATTAGTGCTGTCATGGCTTATGATGACATTAGGGCCAGGCCAAATAATGCTAAAAAAATAATTTACGCTTTCTAGCTAAACCTCTCATTGTTGGGTCGAGCATTGATGGCGAATTAAGTGCCGTTTTGAAAAGGAAGTGGTTGCATCTCTCGCGCTTCTCTTCCTCGGTCACTCGGTAGGAACTGCTAAATAAAATACTTTCATTGCACAACTCCCTTAATACTAAAATTAGTAGCTGGACTTTCTACTGGCCAACTTTCGGTGTCCTGAACAATATTTTCACTATGCCAAAAAAAAACAAGTAAGGAAGTCTAAGTTTGGGTGAACCGAACATTAAATACCCAGCGTTAGTTTTCAGAAAAAGGGGGCGTGGTTTTCATCCGATTTCGCCCATTTTAAAAACCAATCTATTCCGAGCCTAAACAATAGCGAATTTGGTGGGCGCGGCCACGCCCCTTGCTTATAAAGCTTTAACCGCTTACATGAGCCAAAAGTACTCAATCGATCTATTCAAGGGTTATACCATGTCCTATATATAACCTTGGAAAAGAAGGCGTGCCATGCCCATAACTTTTAACGTATTTTGTGAAATTTTTGATATACGGATATATGTGTCCATTAATCAATATTTATATAATTTTAAAAAGTGGGTGGTGGCACGCCCACGGATTTTATTACGTTGTTTGTCCCTATTAGAAGATCAGTTTTCATTGCAGATCTTTATGATACTTTCACAGTGGCTTGTTAATAGTGAAATGTTGATATTTTGTTTATTCACTTGTGGGCGGTGCCACGCCCATTTTCCAAAATATTACCATAAAACCTATAAACATCACTAATAACATCATCAGGTGAATGAGTGTACTAAATTTTAGCATTATATCTTCATCAGTTAAACAGATATTGCATATTCCGGTTTCCTAACTCTCGTTTAGAGAACTTTAGTCCAAAAAGGGGCGTGGTCGTTCACCGATTTCTCTTATTTTCTGTGGTAGTACTCTACATAAACATAACATGCCTGGTACCTAGGCGAGCGTGGCCTGCCATTTCTGAAGTTATTAGCAGTCGAATTTGAAAATTGCTTGACTCATAAGTGGGCGGTGTACACGGACGGACAGACGGACAGACGGACGGACGGACATGCCTTAATCAATTCCTCTTTTCAACCTAAGAACTTTCATATATGGAATCCTATATCTAACTCGATTATTTTGCGCCGTTACATAGTACCGTTATGTGGACAAAATTAATATACCCTTGTACTAGTACTAGTACGCTGGGTATAAAAAAATTTACACACCTTAATTTACCAATTTCTTCTATGAATCTTAAAAAAACCTTTACATTTTGTTTATTTTATGCAGGATGCATTTTTACACAATAAATCAAAAGGTATACCTACAAAATATTAACCTTGCTGAAGCTACTAAGGGAATTCATAATAAATAGCATATGGGTTGACAAAATTATGCAATTGCATAAAAATGCACCGAATCGTGAGCGCCCTTTGGCAACTCTAATTGCAAACGTGTGAAAACAATTTGTGAACAGCTGATTCAGCAGACGTTCAATATAAATCGTTATCCGTATTGATGGATCGGCTTGAAGGCTGATTTAAACGTGTCGATTTTACGTTCAACCTTTACACGGTGGAACGACACAAATCGACTAGAAAAATTGACCCGTGTAAATAAGCCTTTTATGCAGAATAGCTGCAACTCCCAAGTATAAACAAAGGATGGGGATCGATAAGATATCATTAAGATGAGAACAAATATGTATATTTTTTTTAGCTAACAAAAACAACTACAGTTATTAAGGGTCAAAATTCGTTGAACGCATTTTTTTAAATCAAAATTTCTCATAAACTTACGAACCAATTCCCTATTTTTTTCTGCATTGGATAGGTAATTGAATTACCTCTCATTTGATGTAACGTTTCTTGGGGTACAAAACCGCGTATATGCAAAATTTAAAGCTTTTTTATATCAACGAGGCAAAGTAATCAATTCACAATACTTCAGCGACATCTTCATGTGCAAAGCACGTTTTCGCATTGGTGGCCTTCGGCCACGCTTCAAAAAAAATAACCCTTATCCGATCCAACACCGGCTCCGCGATGCAAATGTGTACTGCAGTACCTCTGTACGGAAAATCTTTTCGCGTTGGAGACCTTCGCCCGTGCTTCAAAAATGTAATGAGAAACTTTGATATAAAAAGTGCTTTAAATTTTGCATATGCGCGGTTTTGCACCCAAGCAAGGCTACATGAAATGAAAGGTAATTCATTTACCTACCTATTTTTGAAAACCGTTTCATTAGTTTTTGTAAAATCTTGATTTTAAAAAACGTTTTAAATGAATTTTGACCCTTAATAATTCTTGTTGTTGTTTCCGCCAAAAAAAATATATATTTGTACTTACCTTAATAATATCTATCGATCCCAGTCACTTTTTTTTAATTTGGGAGATGGAGCTATTCTAAATTCAAGCCGACCCATCGATACGGATCGCGATACATATTGAACGTGTGACAGCAGTCATAATTCAACAGCTGTTTCTAGAAATGCAATGCAACAAAATATGCTATGCAATAGATTTTTGGTGTTGCATTCTGCAAATTGCTTGACATTTGCATCCGCATGTATTTTGTTGTTGGCTTGACATTATTTTGCAATAATAATTTGCTATGCAACGATGCAATGCCCTTGCATCGTGATTCCGAATACCCCTACTGATTTAATTCGCGCTAGAGAAGCCATTGGGACCACTGTGCGACGGTGCTCCGGTAATGACTGGCAAAAAATAGGGTTTTGTTGGTCAGGTTATGCGCAATGGATTAAGTGTGCCACACTGAAAAAAAAATCTACAGTAAACGGCCGTCAAATTAATAGTAAACCCTGTCATTTTTCGTCCAACAGTGGGTAATATAAATTTTGAAAGTGAGCCCCTATCATTCTTCGAATATATGTACTATCATATTGACATGAATTACTGTAAATTTTAAAGTGGACTCAAATCATTATGCAAAAATCACATGTTTTTACTGCCAATTTTACAGTAAATACTGTAATATTTACAGTATTACCATCAATCGCTTGAAAGTGGTTTTGATATGTTACTTTCAATGTGCACTTTCAACTTTTTTATTTCAGTGCAGTCTTCCATTGTATACTGCATCAGCAACCACTATTAGCGAAGCCGTTCAAAATTCGGGAAACAATGCAGATGGCAGTCAATATTATAAAAAAAAATTCGAGGGGGACATAACGCACTGACACACCGAAAATTTTCGTTCTTTTCTCATTTCAGTGATATTTTGTTATACACCGAAGTAAGGTGGCTTAGTAAAGCAAAATGTCTCGAACGAGTGTTTCTTTTGAGAGAGGAAATTATACTCTTTTTTGCAGAGGATGTATCCACTGAAGCAAAAGATATTGTCTGCAATTTAAGAAACCCGGATTTTTTGTTGGACTTGGCTTTGTTGTGTGACATTTCAATGTCTTTCTCGCATTTTAATCAAAGTATGCGAGGAAAATATAGAAATATTCTTGATTTTGTCGCAAAAATAGATATTTTTGAAAAACGCTTGCATTTTTTAATAACAGACTTTTCTGAGACGATTTTGGACGATTTCAAATGCACCAAAGAAATATGTGATAGATTTCAAATGCGAGAAAAACTTCCACAATATTCTGAAGCTTTTGCTGAGCTCGTGCACAACTTTGTTCTTCGATTTCAAGATTTTAGTGGAATTAAGTGTTTATCAGACTTATACAACGATCCCCTTGTTTGTAAAATTGAAAACCAGGGTATTCATTTACAAGAAGAATTGAGAATCCTTCAGCGTGATAACCAAATTCCGGGCGAGCGTGGCCTGCCATTTTTGAAAGAAGTAAAGGAAAACAAGTAACCTCGGGACAACGTACATTTGTGAATCTGCGTTTTCTTCTATGGTTTACATAAAAAATTCCCATCGGAGTAGACTGACTGATGAACATTTCGAAGATTTACTCAGGATAAAAGTAACGGATTTCGATTTAAACTACGACGATGTAGTTAAATACGTTTCATCGTAATCAACTAGGATTTAAATTCTGGTGTGCTATTACATACAGATTTACTCGTAAAATAAAAAGCTGTTACATCCAGCTTCACAAAAAAACATCTAAAAAAAACAAAAAAAAATTAATTTAATGAATTACCTGATTTTATTTTATTTTGTAAAAAACTAATATTTAAATTCTAGTGTACTATTACATACAGCTTTACTCGTACAATAAAAATCTGTTGCATCCAGCTTCACAAAAAAACAACAAAACCATGTAAAAAAACTTTAAAAAAATTTAATGAATGAATTCCCTAATGTTGTTTTATTCCATAATTTAAAAAATTTCCCATTTTATTTATGAAAAACAATCACTTGATTAAAAACAATCAAATAATTAAAAGTAATCAAACAACTAAAATTAATTGGCCAATTAAAATAAGTTGACCAATCAAAATTAATTCAATAATTAAATCATTAAATTCATTTAATTATTAACTGATTTAAATTTTTTTAAACGTAAACATAAATTTAGAACCACAAACATAACAAAATCGTAATTGTTTACGATTCAAATTTTGGTGTGCTGTTACAGCCAACTTCACGAAAAAAACAAAAACATGTAAAAAAACTAAAAAAAAAGCATTATTTTTTACTGAAATTAATAAATTAATACTGTCGCGATATTATAATTTTTTTTTTGGAATTTATGTTTTGTATTATTAAACCTATCGAAATTTCTTTGAAATGCGTGTAGGAAGATATAGTTTAACTTAGTTGAATAACCCAGTTAGAATTGAAAAATAGATTCAATAGCCGATTTGAATTGCTCTTGATTGGTTACCATTTTATGGTTATAGCATCTCCTCAAGCTGAAAATGCTAGTGTGTTAAACTCTGTGACCGCGCTAAGTGACCCAGTGGGAAAATGTAGAATGCATTACCTCTTTTCATGCATGAAAAGGTATACGAAAATTGTTGTCAGAAAAGATCAATCCAAAAGCAATCGAATAAGTAATGTGTCGCTCTATTTTTATTTGTAGTTCTACACATGATACAGGTCGTGTTGATAATAATAATGTTTTTTGAGGAGCGATAAGCTTTTTTATCGACCCTATTTATGCATCTATATGCACACCTTTAATGCTTTAAAGGTCCAATTGTAACAATATACAACTTGATACAATTCACTATTTCCACTTGCAACGATATGCGAAGGAAAACGAGAACCAATATATTTTGTTTAAGTGCAACGATATGCAAAGAAAACACCAAGAGTTCATTAAAATTACAATTAGCTTTATTATCAAAATTGCCTTTACGACGATGGCTGCGCGTTAATGTCCGAAAGTTGACTGACTTTTCAAAATTCAATACTCAAAGCTGAACCGACTTAAATCTTACAATGGCTTATTTTCTCTTAATAAATTGCCTGATTTTACGGTAAATTTTTTATACATTTCAGCATTGATATAATACAAATCGTATACATACATGTGTACATAAGTAACTACGAAAGAAATCGGCTGTTTTTGCGGTACATTATTTAGCTAATAACCCTATGACGGATGCACACATAATTATGCATATTCAATGCATTATACATACGTACATGATTATTTACAAATAAAAAATATGATGAGAGCATATAACAAAGTCAACGCATCATGTATTAGCGGGAGTGCAGAATCGAAGTAGGCTATGGTCAGCTGAGTTTGCCAATATGTATGTGTGTATGTACTTACAACTGAGTGTAGTTATGTATTTAGAATACGAGCAATAAATAAGCAGCTAATGACTTTAATTAGTGATGATACAGTTTCTAACTTTTGACAACTATTCGGTATCGCTTATTCGTTTACTAAACATACTCCGCCCGTTGGAAGCTTTAGGCTTTCAAAATATTATCCTCGATTGGTAACATACCTCGATTGGTAACATACACAGCCCGTTTGTATATGCCATTGGATGTTCTCAGAACGGCTACTCGTATCTTCTTGTCCTCCCCAGCTATTGTTTCGATTACCCTGGCCAGCGGCCATTTTAGTGGGGGTTGATTTTCGTCCTTGATCAAAACCATGTCTCCAGCCTTCAGATTCGGTGAAGACGACTCCCACTTGTTTCGCTGTTGTAATAGAGTCAAATATTCCGTATGCCATTTTTTCCAAAATTGTTGTTGCATATAGTATACTCGTTGCCATCTAGTAAGTCGATCTATGTGTACTGGGGTTATGTCAGGTTCTACCACTGCTGTGAAGGATGAGCCAATAAGAAAATGACCTGGCGTGAGTACCTCCAAATCATCAGGGTTTTCTGAAATGGGACATAAAGGACGTGAATTTAAAATGGCAGAAATTTGACAAACAAGAGTGCGAAGCTCTTCAAAGTTTAATGTGGAAAGACCAACAACTCGATTTAAATGATATTTGGCTACTTTTACTGCGGCCTCCCACAAGCCGCCAAAATGAGGAGAGCGAGGCGGTATAAACTTCCATTCGATGCCATTACTTGCGCATTGGTCGTGAACCGCCTTTACATGCTCTTGACAAAAAAATAAGTTAGCTAACTCGGATAGCTTGTTTTTTGCTCCAACAAAATTAGTTGCATTGTCTGACCAAATAGTTTGTGGTCTACCTCTCGTAGAAGTAAACCTGTTCAAGGCTGCGAGGAATGAGGAAGTTGACAAGTCCTTAACCAATTCCAAATGAACGGCCTTGGTTGAAAAGCAAATAAATATGCATATATAGCACTTCGTTGGAGGTCTATTTCTGACCTCAGTTTTGTAGAAAAATGGTCCACAAAAGTCCACGCCGGTAGTTACAAATGCTCGATTGCATTTAACTCTGTCAGACGGCAGATTTCCCATTAAATGTTCCATGACTTTAGGTTTGGCCCGAAAACAACGCACGCATTTGTTAGTTACCCGACAAATAGTTTTACGACCACCAATAGGCCAGTACTGTAGACGAATCGTTGCCAATAAGGCTTGAGGTCCAGCATGGAGAAGTTTTATATGAAAACTGCTAATAATTGCATCCGTTACCGGGTGACATTTGGGCAGAATAATTGGGTGTTTTGATGAATAATCTAAATTTGAATGTTGAAGCCTTCCGCCAACTCGAAGAAGCCCACGCTCGTCGATGAAAGGATTTAATGAACGGATTTTTGAGGTAGCTCTTATGTCCTTTGCAGCTTCCAGTGCCCTGTATTCGTCTTGAAGATGTACCCTTTGTATCATGCGAATGAGTAGAAAAGTACCTTCTTGTAGTTCCTTAGTACTGAGTAGGCCATACTGTCTCATTGCAGGTGGTCTAGTAAATCGATAAACATATGCGTATACTCTCTGTAAACGTTCGAATGAATTAATAAATTTGCAATTTAAAGAGCTATCTGATACAGTTACTAACACAAATTTACGCTTGCGAATTTCGGGCAAGTCCTTACTATCTAGAAGCGAAGATTTAGGCCAATTGCGCGGATGGCTGCTGAGAAATGATGGACCATGTTTCCACAATGGCATGTTTAGAAGTTCCTTTGGACTAGCACCTCTTGAGAGAATGTCAGCTGGGTTCGATTTTGTAGGTACATGACACCACGTCACTCCTATAGTAAGATTTTGAATTGTATTGATTCGATTTGCCACAAAGGTATTGAAATTGGCTGGTTCGTTATTCAGCCACGAAAGAACAATTGTGGAATCAGACCAACAATAAACCTCTCCATTAAAATTTATTGAATTTACAACCTTTGATATCAATTCGGCTAAAAGCAGTGCACCAGACAGCTCAAGTTTTGGCACGGTGAGTGGTTTAAGTGGAGCTACGCGAGATTTTGAGCAAAGCAAATTTATTTGAATATGTCCCTTTCTTTCGGCGCGTATGTATATACAGGCACCATAAGCGGCAGTGCTTGCATCGCAAAATCCATGTATTTGCAAGTCGCCATCTACTACATATAAATATCGGTCGAAACTGCATCGAGTAACCAATTGATATTGGTCGCATATTTCAAGCCATTCAGATTGTATGGTTTGGGGTGGACTTTCGTCCCAATGTAGCTTCTCTTTCCACAGCTGCTGTAAGAAGATTTTGGCTTTGGCTGTTACAGGCCCAATTAAGCCAAGCGGGTCGTAGAGCCTAGCAATGGCTGATAAAATTGTACGCTTAGTTACCTTTTTTTGCGTTGCAAATGGCGAAAACGAAAATATAAAAACATCCATACTAGGATCCCAAACCAACCCAAGTGTTTTTGTTATGCTTGTACCATCATCAAACGCTAAAAACTCCTGCCTATCATCTGCAGCTATTTCGTTCAAGACTTCAGCATTACTCGAACACCATTTCCTCAAGTGAAAATTACCAAGAGACAACAATTTTTTAGTTTGATTCAAAATTATTTGAGATTCTTCCACAGAATTTGCCCCATAAATCATATCGTCTACGTAAAACGCGTTGAAAATGGTCTCGGCCCCAATAGGATAGGAGTGCGCTTCATCCCGAGCGAGCTGCTGCATCGAACGAATGGCTAAAAAGGAAGCGGGCTTAGTTCCGTAAGTTACGGTGTCTAATGAAAAAATACGAAACTCCTCACTAGGGTGATCTCTCCATATAATGCATTGTAGAAAGTTATCTGGCTGTGACATTTTCACACAGCGATACATTTTACAAATGTCTGCAGTTAAAGCAATTTTAAAAGTACGAAAACGAAGTAAAAGTTCAAATAGTTGAGGTTGAATGTTAGGGCCTTTTATTAGAATTGAATTTAAGGAAAGTCCATTACTGGTTGGTGCAGAACCATCAAACACCACCCGCAATTTTGTTGTTGTACTATCAGCTTTCAACACGCAGTGATGAGGCAAAAAACATATGGGAGTTTCCTTCGGTAGAGCATGAACGAACGACATGTGATTTAATTCGAAATATTCTTTAATAAACGACGAGTACTGTTGTTTCAGTTCAGAATTGCGCTGAAATTTCCTTTCCAAGGCCTTAAATCGATTTATGGCCTGATTATGTGAGTCGCCTAACTCAAAGGAAGGTGACTTAGTTGGCAACCGAACAGAAAACTCACCAGAATCTAAGCGCTTATAATTGCTTACGAAATGATCTTCACACAAATCTTCTTCTGGCGTAGTCTTTGGTGCGGTGTCTGGAAAGCTTTCAATTTGCCAAAAACGTTCAACTAAGTTGTTCAAATTTGTATCTAGATCTTCTTCTAGATTCATGTCCATAGCTACTAGGCAAGATAGCTTTGAAGAATTATATGTGGTTGCACCCGATGCAATCCAACCTAATTTAGTTTTTTGCAAAGTGAGCAAACTATCAGCTAAGCGTATTTGGCCCACGCATAATAAGTCAAAAAATAAGCTAGCTCCGATGAGCATATCAATGCGCTGTGGTTCGAAAAATAATGGATCCGCTAAATATATGTTTTTAGGGATGTTCCACTCGATACCTTTCAACGAACGACTAGGTTGGGCATCAGTAATAGTAGCTGCAATAACTACTGTCAATTTGGCCTCATAATCACAAGTAGACGAATGTATGTATAAGTCAACCATTTGATTAGCGACGAAATCATTCTGGCCTATACCAGAAATAAACTGCGGGGAATCTCTTCTTTTTAGTTGTAGCTGATTAACCAATCGATTGGTTACGAAATTTAATTGTGACGCAGAATCTAGCAAAGCTCTGCAGGGAATAAGAGAGCCGGCTCTATTTTTTACATATATTATGGCGGTTGCCAATAAAACGAAATCTTTGGTAGCGCTGGCTTGAACTTCAGAACTGACAAGTGCAGATGCTGAATTGCCATAAGCTGAACAAGGTAAAGGTGTATTTGCTGGGGTTTGTGGTATAGAATTGCCAGAGGTGATAGGTTGCGAAAAAGTATTATTGCAATTTGGTTCTTGATGAAGAAGGCTATGATGCTTAGAAGCGCAAAATCTACAATTACTGGCTTTGCAATTTTTCAGGGAATGGCCACCTCTGAGGCAATTGAGGCACAATTGCAATCTTTTAGCTTCTTTGTAGCGTACTATAGGCGAAAGCCCAATAAATCTTTCGCATTTTGAAATATTATGGTCTTTGGAACCGCACAACATACAACTAGAACCTGCCGCAGCTAACAAAACCTTTCGACTATTATTGCAAGATGCTTTCTTTACCTGATTATCCGGCGCTGCAAAACAAGTTTGTACATTTTCGAGCCGCTGACAACGTTTCTCCAAAAATTTTGCCATCAAGTTCCACGTTGGTATTTCACTCGAAGGTGTCTCTTCTTCCCATTTAGCCAGTGATTTATTGTCCAATTTCTGAGCGACAAGTTGGATTAACAAGCAATCGGCGATTTGCTCCATGGTACCCATCGTTTGTAAAGCCCTCAAATGCGCATTAACTTTGTCACTAAGTTCACGAAGCTTTGAAATCCTACCACCATCTACCTTGTTTAGCTGAAAAATACTTCGAATATGAGCCTGGAAATTTAAACGTTTATTATTAAATCGGGATTTTAATAATTCAATGGCCTTATCATAATTATCCCCATTAATTTCTAGGGAACGAATCGTGTCTAAAGCTGCATCACGAAGACTCAATCGAAGGTGCTGGAACTTCTCGATCTTTGTCAAGTCTACATCTTGATGCACCACCGAGTTAAACATTGAGAAAAAATCAGGCCATTCTGCATAGTCGCCACTAAATTTAGGTATTTGCAAAACTGGCAACCTTTGCTTTGGTTGCGTAACTATGAACGAAGGCTGCTCGCCAGAAAAAATTCGTGACGTAGAACTATGTGCATCTGTAGCACGGCATGCATGTAGCTGACGAGTCAATTTTGTTTTTACCTCGATGTAGTTGTTTGTCAAAATAGCCAGAAGATCATCAGCGTCAGTATCCTCAAGCTGCATATATACCGCATCAAACCTTTTCTCCAATCGATCCACTTGCTCTAGACGCACCTCTACTGCTGCTTCGTCAAGCTCCCGTATAGCCTCGATAGTCAACGAATTGTGGATTTGTGCCATTTGTTGATTGATGGTTTCCAATTTCTTTTTAGCCTCCTCGTTCTTTTTTGATGGTGGCATTTTCACAAAGCTTGATTGAAGGTTTGGTTTTTTGTTAAATTGTTTATACGCAACGCCAAGTAATTAAAGTTTATACGGAACGCGAGTAATTGAAATTTATAAATTGCAATACGATTTTTCAACTGATTCCGCGATCACGTCGGGGTCACCAATGTTTTTTGAGGAGCGATAAGCTTTTTTATCGACCCTATTTATGCATCTATATGCACACCTTTAATGCTTTAAAGGTCCAATTGTAACAATATACAACTTGATACAATTCACTATTTCCACTTGCAACGATATGCGAAGGAAAACGAGAACCAATATATTTTGTTTAAGTGCAACGATATGCAAAGAAAACACCAAGAGTTCATTAAAATTACAATTAGCTTTATTATCAAAATTGCCTTTACGACGATGGCTGCGCGTTAATGTCCGAAAGTTGACTGACTTTTCAAAATTCAATACTCAAAGCTGAACCGACTTAAATCTTACAATGGCTTATTTTCTCTTAATAAATTGCCTGATTTTACGGTAAATTTTTTATACATTTCAGCATTGATATAATACAAATCGTATACATACATGTGTACATAAGTAACTACGAAAGAAATCGGCTGTTTTTGCGGTACATTATTTAGCTAATAACCCTATGACGGATGCACACATAATTATGCATATTCAATGCATTATACATACGTACATGATTATTTACAAATAAAAAATATGATGAGAGCATATAACAAAGTCAACGCATCATGTATTAGCGGGAGTGCAGAATCGAAGTAGGCTATGGTCAGCTGAGTTTGCCAATATGTATGTGTGTATGTACTTACAACTGAGTGTAGTTATGTATTTAGAATACGAGCAATAAATAAGCAGCTAATGACTTTAATTAGTGATGATACAGTTTCTAACTTTTGACAACTATTCGGTATCGCTTATTCGTTTACTAAACAAATAATTTTCACAATCAAACCATTTTTTAGTACGATTTTAACTATAAACTCATAAATTACAAAAACAAAATACATTTAAAATTTGTATGTGTTTGTATGCTTGTCGAGCTGCTACGACCTGTTATAGTTGGATCATGGTTCTACATTTTTCATTTTTTCAATGCTCTTAGGGGTTTTTTACAGAAGCAGCCAAATTGAAAAATTTCAAACTCATTCTGAAAAATCAAAAATAAATATTTTACAATCAAAAATGTTCAGAAAATTTATGAAGAACGTTGCCGTTTACTGCTGCGCCTATCCCCAAGGTAATCCCATCTTGCAATGCTGCAATCAGTGAGCTCATGCACCCAGTCTATAAGCCGGTACCTCTTTTCTCGAACTTCTTCTCAGACGAATGTGTTAGTACCGAATGCGGTTAGCTATCTTGTTATTGGATATAAATTGCATATTATATGAGTTACATACATACGTACATAGTAGGGGTATTCGGAATCACGATGCAAGGGCATTGCATCGTTGCATAGCAAATTATTATTGCAAAATAATGTCAAGCCAACAACAAAATACATGCGGATGCAAATGTCAAGCAATTTGCAGAATGCAACACCAAAAATCTATTGCATAGCATATTTTGTTGCATTGCATTTCTAGAAACAGCTGTTGAATTATGACTGTTGTCACACGTTCAATATGTATCGCGATCCGTATTGATGGGTCGGCTTGAATTTAGAATAGCTCCATCTCCCAAATTAAAAAAAAGTGACTGGGATCGATAGATATTATTAAGGTAAGTACAAATATATATTTTTTTTGGCGGAAACAACAACAACAAGAATTATTAAGGGTCAAAATTCATTTAAAACGTTTTTTAAAATCAAGATTTTACAAAAACTAATGGTTTTCAAAAATTTAGGTAGGTAAATGAATTACCTTTCATTTCATGTAGCCTTGCTTGGGTGCAAAACCGCGCATATGCAAAATTTAAAGCACTTTTTATATCAAAGTTTCTCATTACATTTTTGAAGCACGGGCGAAGGTCTCCAACGCGAAAAGATTTTCCGTACAGAGGTACTGAAGTACACATTTGCATCGCGGAGCCGGTGTTGGATCGGATAAGGGTTATTTTTTTTGAAGCGTGGCCGAAGGCCACCAATGCGAAAACGTGCTTTGCACATGAAGATGTCGCTGAAGTATTGTGAATTGATTACTTTCCCTCGTTGATATAAAAAAGCTTTACATTTTGCATATACGCGGTTTTGTACCCCAAGAAACGTTACATCAAATGAAAGGTAATTCAATTACCTATCCAATGCAGAAAAAAATAGGGAATCGGTTCGTAAGTTTATGAGAAATTTTGATTTAAAAAAATGCGTTCAACGAACTTTGACCCTTAATAACTCTAGTTGTTGTTGTTAGCTAAAAAAAATATACATATTTGTTCTCATCTTAATGATATCTTATCGATCCCCATCCTTTGTTTATACTTGGGAGTTGCAGCTATTCTGCATAAAAGGCTTATTTACACGGGTCAATTTTTCTAGTCGATTTGTGTCGTACCACCGTGTAAAGGTTGAACGTAAAATCGACACGTTTAAATCAGCCTTCAAGCCGATCCATCAATACGGATAACGATTTATATTGAACGTCTGCTGAATCAGCTGTTCACAAATTGTTTTCACACGTTTGCAATTAGAGTTGCCAAAGGGCGCTCACGATTCGGTGCATTTTTATGCAATTGCATAATTTTGTCAACCCATATGCTATTTATTATGAATTCCCTTAGTATGTATGTATGTATAATGCATAGCAAAAATTTTAAGCAGGAATGCATCTTTTCAAACATACATATGTATGTACTAAGTAATGTTAGCAGTAATGTGTCTATTGTAATGCATCTTTTCATTTATAAAAAGTAAGGAAGTCTAAGTTCGGGTGAACCTAACATTAAATACCCAGCGTTAGTTTTCAGAACGAGATACAAATACCATGACTTGGCAATGATATAGGCCCTAGAATGTATATAAAAAACAATTAACTGAAGAAATGTTCAATTTTCTATATCAAAAAAGGGGGCGTGGTTATCATCCGATTTCGCCCATTTTAAACACCAACCTGCCTTGGACAGAAAGTAACCTGTGTACCAAATTTCATGCGAATATCTCAAGTTTTACTCAAGTTATGTTAATTTATGTGATTTTAAAAATTTTCGATATCGAAAAAGGGGGCGTGGTTATCATCCTTCGACAATTTTCAACAGTAGCTTACCTTGGCGAGAAAGTAGCCTGTATAACAAATTTCATGCAAATACCTCAATCTGTACTCAAGTTATGTTAATTTATGTGATTTTCAAAATTTTCGATATCGAAAAAAGGGGCGTGGTTATAATCCGATTTCGTCCATTTTCAATAGCAGCCTACCTTGGCCAGAAAGTAGCCAATACACCAATTTCCATTGAAATATCTCAGTTTTCACGCAAGTTATAACAATTTATGTGATTTTCGAAATTTTCGATATCGAAAAAGGGGGCGTGGTTATCATCCGATTTCGCCCATTTTCATAAGCAACCTACCTTGGCCAGAAAGTAACCTGTATGCAAGTTATCGTGTACACGGACGGACAGACGGACGGACATGCCTTAATCAATTCCTCTTACCCCCCGTCAACATATAAATTTACGGTCATAGCACATTAAGACGCTGAGTCTTTTTTTGTACGTTTTACATATAAATTACAGAGTTTAGTGATATTTGATTCTAAACAGAGCTTATTGATATTACATTCAGATATAGCTTAAACTATTGTAGAAGGTAGGAAAAGAAAGGGGAAAAAAAGCAAGAAATTATAAGGTATATTGCATTAGAGAGAAGAATAAAACCTCAAGAATGAGGCAGATGTAAGAAAAATGATTTTCAACTGCTACCTTAAAGCATCTATCCGATTTAATATGTTTAATTGGCATTGGCAATGAGTTCCAAAGTCGGACAGCACTAACAAAGAATAATCTTGATCCAGGTAAGGATACAAATCTTGGCACTACAATATTATTAGTACGAGAAGATATTACAAAGCTAAGTTTTTTATAGAGATAGCCAGGTTTCTTGTATTTAATTATTTTAAAAAGAGAAATTACGTTTCTGATTTTAAGGTAATTTTCCAAGCTCGTTCCAAGAATATTTTGGTATAGGTAGAGATGTGATCAAACTTTCTCTTACAGAATACGAACCTCGCAGCATTGTTCAAAGTTAGATTTAATTTCCTTTTGGATTCTGAGTCCAAATCACCATATACTACTTCGAAATAAGTGATTTGCGGAACAACAAGTGCCTTTACAAGTTTCATTTTTGTGTTCATTGGAAGAAAAGAAGAGCCAAGCCACAAACTCCTAAGAATATAATATATTTTCGAGACAGCGAAATTAATGTGGCTTATGCAAGTAAGTCGGGAGTTCATTTTAAACCCAAGGTTAGTCACAGCCGAAAGAAACGGTATTTTGGTTTTATTCAATTCTATAGATGGCAGTTCATTAATGTCATAAGAGTTTGAGTATATTGGCAGGATCTGCGTAGAATGGGGCCTAGGAAGGAACCCTGAGGCACACCAGAATATACGATGCTGTTGCCTATCTGAAAGATAATACCTAATTAATTTTATAGACGCGGTGTGGAATCCAAAATAATGTTGCAGTTTAAGTAGCAGAATATTATGGTTTACAGTGTCGAAAGCTTTCGAAAAGTCTAAGAGAGCTAAGATTGTTAGCATTTTATTTTCAAAGGCAGGACGGATATCTTCTGTCACTTTAAGTATTGCTGTGGAGCAACTGTGCCCTGATCTAAAACCAGATTGGTACTCAGATAGGAGTTTATTATTGTTTAGGTGGAACACTACTTGATGCGAGATAAACTTTTCAAATACTTTCGACAGAGATCAGGGGCGGATTCAGGAAAATTTTTCGGGGGGGGGGGTCCAGATTTGAAATCTCCAATACAACATTCACAAGAAAAGTTTGAAGATAATAATCGGAGGTATGAATAACAAAAACTCACTCATATATGTATACTTACACAGTAAAATTATTATATATTTGCAATGTATTCTTAAATTTTCGAATGACAGACGATATGTACATACATACATATAACGCTACGGACTTTTCTTTCTGGGGGTCAACCGAAGCTCTCCACAAAAATTTAGCTCTATCGAAATTTCGTTATACAAGATATCTAAATTTAAACCACTATTACTTTTTGATATCACGAATGGAGCAAATTTGGCTCTAGCTAGGGAAATAGGGTTTACAAAAATAACTATTTTCATTGTCAATGAGGAGCTTCGTGACGAACAAACGGTAAAAGAAAATGTTTCGATACATATAACCGTTTTCGAGAAAAATCCGGAAAAGTCTATACGTGGCATTTATGTTCTTATAATGTATAGAATTAGATTTGCAATCGCGATATCTCAGAACTGGTGACTCGTAGATAAAAACTGCTCACACCCTTTTTGTAGAGAATTTTCAGGTCTACAACTTTGTCTCTGGTAGTTTTAAGATAAAACTTAACGTTTTCCAGAAAAATTCAAAAAACTCAAAATTTGGTATTTTACATTTTTAAAATGAGTTTTTTAAAAAATAGCTCGAGGAAAAATGCTAAAAATCAACATATCATCTTATTTTAATACATATTCGAGCATTCAAACGAAAATATGGAGGGACGTGAACCTTTTAATAAAACATGCTTAAATCCCACCGTGATGAGTAACTTCGAAATCTCTGTGAATATTAAACATTGCGAATCCATTCAAACGTTCTTCTCCAGTTTTATTTCGCAAATAGGTTTTCTGCAGATACGTTCGAACAGAATCTGTAATAAGTAACTGGTCATCCATTTCGGGGGGGGTCCGGACCCCCTGGACCCCTCATCTGAATCCGTCCCTGTCAGTGATGATAAAATACTAATAGGTCTGTAATTTTCTGGGGAGTCATACGTATTTCCTTTTGCGGTCGGAATGATATTTGACACTTTCCACTGTGTGGGGAAGGTAGATGACGTTAGAATAAAATTAAAAATATGCGTCAGTGAGGATAGCACAAAAGGCAGAATCAACTTTAAAAAGCGTAGGTTAATACCATCCACACCAACAGCGTTTGATTTGATGGCATACAGGCATCTGACAACATCATCTTCGGTGGCTGAGTTAAATGTAAATTCTATGGAACGATCGCATACAAGATCTTCGCTTATTTCAAACAGCGATCCGTGTACTTGCGGCATATTCAGTCCGATAAAGTAACGGTTCATATCATTTGCGTCAATTGTACATGATACTTTTTATTTTACGCCAACTCCTAGTGACTTGAGGTTTTTCCACAACTTTTTGGTGGAAATACCATCAGTAAATTTGTTTTTAAAATATATCGATTTACCTTGGCGAATTTTCATCGTTGTTTTATTTCGTAAACTCTTATATGCGCTCCACCGTTCCCGAGTAGGATTTCGCTTCCAGTGTTTATATGCTTTTTCTCGATCCCTTATAAGGTTTAAAATGACCTTAGTGAACCACGGTTTTCGGCTATCGATGATTTTTATACACCGCGTCGGCACATATTTCTCAAATAAGCTCGTAGCCATTGTTGTGAAATAACTAATTTTTTCATCGACAATTGGTAAAAACCAACAGAGATTCCAATCAATTGAACTAGCTTCGCTAACTAAGGCAGGCATATTAATATTATTAAAGTCGCGAAAAGTTAAATTTGTCAATTGACGCGCAGTATTAAAAACAATACCGTAACACAAAAATATCAATTCGTGGTCTGACACGCCAGCTAGGGGAAATTGATCAATGTGGTTTACTTTATCAACATCACTGACACCGAAAATATCTAGCATAGATGGTTTATTTTGATATGCAAAACGAGTAGCGTATTCATTCACGATCGTAAGGCCTACACTGTTTAAGGTATTTTGCAGACATTTAGATTTATTATCTTCAGTTAACATATCAATGTTAAAATCTCCACATACAATGATGTGAACATAATTAACACAAATTTAATTAATTTTTGCAAACACGGATGATAGGTCATTAGATTTATGCGGGTTGTATATGCAAGCAACTATACACTTATAAGTATTATCGCTGAATTCTACAAACAAACATTCAACTACATCAGTACCGATCGACTTATGTAAAACTTTACACTTTAACTTAGGTTTAAAATAAATCGCTATACCACCACCTCTGCATCCAGTAGACCTGTCATTTCTCAATAGTGAAAAATCGCAAAGGGCATACAGTGAATTCGGGATATCTGATTTAAACCAGGTCTCAGTTACACATACCACATCAATTTCCGTTTTATTAAATACATGACTCAAATAGTCGAGTTTGGTCACTGTTAAACTCCGCGCATTAAAGTGGCAAATATTAAAACCCCGATGATAATCACATACTAATTTAAGTGCCACCCTAAGATTTTCTTTTCTAGTGTGTACGCCGCGGTCATTCTCCAAACCGAGAGCAGAAAAGAGATGCTTGTGGGTTGGCAGTTTTTAGAGGAAGCTGTAGACTAAGTAAAGAGACTAAAAGAATAGTAGAAGAAGGGAGGGTATAAAAATTGTTTCTCTTAAACATACACATATATATAATATAATAAGTAACACTAAATGCTTTCTTAAGTAGCAGCTGCGATGCAATCAATCGTTGTTTTATCATATACTCTAACAGCTTCAGTATCTGGACGAATTCTCACATAAACATGCCCATGTACTGAAAATGCGCTCACCAATCGCTTTTGTTTTTTTAGCTTTGATGCGTGGTGCATAAGGTCTCTGTTCTTTTTGGTCATGCATCCATACACAAAGAACTTCCCATCACCCATCACACCAATATCGCGGAGAACAAGCTTTTTTCTCCCAGTTTTAAACACTGCGCTGATTGCTTTAAATAACAAAGAGCGATCGTAGGAAGAGTTTAGTTTGTATATAATGGGAGAGTGGTTGTTGCTAGCTTTGCTTTTGCGCGCGCGAAAAGCTGAGCGAATGGAAAGTGGAGGCAATTTTATACTTGTGCACAGCTGTGAGAACATCGCCGTCAAGTTCTCGTCACTTTGTTGTGGTACGCCTAACACAATCACATCTGTAGACACCAACGCATTTTCAAGCTCATCAACTTGTTTACAAAGAGCTTCGACATTTTCACTTGCCTTACCATTTTCATAATTAAATTTCTCGAGTTCGCCGACTCGCTCATCCAATTTCTTTATATCTGCCTTCATATTTTTCAACTCTGCAGAAACATCAGAAATGCTTTTCATAAGGCGCTCTTCTCCCTCCTGTTTTTCTATGCTCTTTAGCACACTAATCGCTGTCGGGCAGCTAACTTCAAACACTAGATTTGGTTTTTGTGCTGTTTTTTGTTTTTGTGCTGATTTTTGTTGCGCGGGTGTAATATTGCGCGCACTTTTTCTTTGTGTTGTCATATTTAGATTTAAATTTTTGGTGTTTAGTTTCCGTTTTATAAATTCTAATGCATGATGAACAAAGCACTGGTTAACCGCAATTGAGGGCGCTTACACAAGTTATTGTTGAGAACTTGTTATGATACTCGACTTATGAATATAGGTAATTACATTTATTTCCGCAGCACTACAAAACACGTCTGCTCACAGTGACATTCTTTCTTGTGAAATAATAATAGTGAGCTGAAAATTTACTTTCAAAATGTATCTGGAGCAACTGGTGTACAATTTTAGTGCGCAAATGAATTACGACGTATTTGTCTTCGTTGAAACCAGACATGTTAAATTCCCATTAGCATTAGCAATTGATGCAATTGGTTTATATTTTCTAATTCATTAAACAATTAGAAATAGTTCAACTAATTCCCATTAGATAATTGAGATTTTTTTTCTAATGGTAAATCTAATTGCATTTAGTTGCCATTAGCAAAAAGAATTGCGTTACCTTTACAATTAGAAATCTAATTGACTTCTGCTAATGCAATTAGATATTCAATTAGCTCCAATTAGAATCAATTATTTTCATATTTTCAAAACATAGATGTTAAGTAATGATTAGATAATGCTAATGATTGCTAATTAACCTTCTTTGGGAAAATTCTCTAATTGATTAAATAATTAGAATTAGTTTTACCAATTCCCATTAGATAATTGAAATTTGTTTTCTAATGGTAAATCTAATTGCAATTAGTTGCCATTAGCAAAAAGAATTGCGTTACCTTTACAATTAGAAATCTAATTGACTTCTGCTAATCTCAATTATCTAATGGGAATTAGTTGAACTATTTCTAATTGTGTAATGAATTAGAAAATATAAACCAATTGCATCAATTGCTAATGCTAATGGGAATTTAACATGTCTGTTTGTATTTGGAAAAATCATTTCTTTTCGTTTTTTTAATAAATTAGAATAAATATTGAACAGCTATTCCAAAGACTACGTTTTTTTTTAGAAGCCTATATGCCCATTGTCCTTTTAAAAGTACACTATAAACTAACTATGTCAAATTTGCAAATCACTAAAATGTTTACTTATTTGATAAAATATAGTAGTTTTAAAGATAAATACGATTAAAGAAATAAAAATTCGGGCATATCTGGGTTAATAAGTATTTTAATACTCAAAATAGGCTACTGGATCTTATATTTATAAGTGACAATTTTTGCTGCGAAGTTAGTGAATGTCCCTTCTAAGGACAGACATCATCTACCACTTGTCGTCGAGTTTAGTTTTTATCATTTTCCGCCGGTTATACTTTATTTGAACTGAATTGGGAGGAGCTACTTGGTGGTCTGGATACCTCTGTTAGCTTCTCCACTTTCAAGTCGTTCTTATATGTATACTCTTTGTTTGGATAGAATACCCCCGCGGTGTTTACAAATTACCTTGGTACACTAAGGAATTACAAAAAACTTAAGAACCTTAAAACTGAACTCTTAAAAAAATTTCGTAAGAGTGAGAATAACTTCTTCCGTAGTAAATATAAGTTATACTTAAAGGATTTTAATATTTTTAATAAATCTCTTTACTCCGAGTATATGCGCAATATCGAGGGAACATTAAATCGAATCCCAAAAGTTTTTGGAAACATCTCAAGGACAAAAAATGTTCTGCTAATGTACCTTCTGGAGTTTTTCTTGATAACAACTCGGCGAATACTCCGAGTGAGGCTGCTGATTTTTAAACGGTTTTATTTAGCTCACCCCGTTTGTTTTATTCTTTCTTGGGTCAAATTTAGTAATTCAAATTTTACCCTCTTCCTGTCAACCGATTAATCTGAAATTTTGCATACACTTTGGATTTTGGTGACAATACAATTATGTTTGGGTGTTGCCACTTGGGGTGGTTTACAGGGTTGCCACCTATCTCAATGTTTTCTAAATATAGAGCTAGATATGCCAATATGGGTATCAAATGAAAGGTATCTTCGTCCGTATTCCAAATATGACAATTTCAAGCAGGGTTGCCACCTAGAGTTGCCACCTAACCGCATTTTATGTTTTTCTTTATATCTCGGGATCTGCTTGACCGATTTGAATGAAATTTAGCATATAGATACCATGATTCATTCTAAGATTATATTCGTGGGTGTTGCCACTTGGGGTGGTTTACAGGGTTGCCACCTATCTCAATGTTTTCTAAATATAGAGCTAGATATGCCAATATGGGTATCAAATGAAAGGTATCTTCGTCCGTATTCCAAATATGACAATTTCAAGCAGGGTTGCCACCTAGAGTTGCCACCTAACCGCATTTTATGTTTTTCTTTATATCTCGGGATCTGCTTGACCGATTTGAATGAAATTTAGCATATAGATAGCATGATTCATTCTTAGATTATATTCGTGGGTGTTGCCACTTGGGGCGGTTTACAGGGTTGCCACCTATCTCAAGACGAATCCCTACCACCTCCAGAAAAACTGGGGATAGTGAAAAAGTAGGCGTGGTACCTCCCATACAACTGGAATATTTCGTGGTCAATATCTCTAGGTTAACAAAGCTATACGAAATTAAATATTAAATCATCCAAGTTAATTTTAAATCTTTGCAAAATGAAGTAGGCTACTTCTTTTAAAAATTCTTGAGACCGCGTATAATTGATAAATGTCAATTACAAATTTCAAATTTAATTTTAAATCTTTGCAAATGCAGTAGGCTACTTCTTTTAAAAATTCTTGAGACCGCGTATAATTGATAAATGTCAATTACCAATTTCAAATTTAATTTTAAATCTTTGCAAATGCAGTAGGCTACTTCTTTTAAAAAAAATAGGTAAAAAACTTTTTAAGTTAAACGGTTTTATGTTAAACATACATTGCAATATTTAAGATAAATGTACTAAAAACTAGAAAATAAAAAAATAGGTAAAAAACTTTTTAAGTTAAACGGTTTTATGTTAAACATACATTGCAATATTTAAGATAAATGTACTAAAAACCAAAAAATAATAAAATAGATACAGTCGTGGGAATTATAAACATATGCATAGACTAGATTAAAATAAAACCGGGAAGCACGTCAATTGTCTACAAACTATCGACTTAATGTGCGATAGAAGAATCGTTTAATTCGTCGTTAGGCAGTTGGCCCGCAGACGGTGAGGAAATTACTTACTATTTTCTTGCTCATGGAAATTCCAATAGTTATACACTCCATGTAAAGTAAAGAAATGTTTCAGCTAGTTTATCGTTGGACATTCACACTGCTGGCTGGCGAGGAATCGTTTCACTGCTCGTAGTGTGCCTTTAATCGACAAACCATATGATAAAAGTACTACTCGCTCACCACTATGAAACCCTAAAACTCGCTTATAATCGAGCTTGCTAGCTTGTTTCCACATTATAGCCCTACTTATCACACGTCCATCGTTGTCGGTTGAACAACTGCCTAATTATAGTGCAACATTACAAAACAAACATTTTAATCAACAATTGTAGACAATTGACGTGCTCCCCGGTTTTATTTTAATCTAGTCTATGCATATGTTTATAATTCCCACGACTGTATCTATTTTATTATTTTTTGGTTTTTAGTACATTTATCTTAAATATTGCAATGTATGTTTAACATAAAACCGTTTAACTTAAAAAGTTTTTTACCTATTTTTTTATTATTATAAGCTTTTATTTAGTTTCAGTTGACGGATGTCTGTAATCAGTTGACGGATGTCTGGAATCTTGCAAGTTAAATTTGATAGACTTCCCGGTGTCCGATTGAGCTGAAAGTCTGCACCGATGTATAACCCCGATGACAATGCAATATTATGAAAAAGAATCAGATAGGTGGCGCGTATGTCGCTATATTTTCAAAAATCGCCTTTATGGTCCGATTTGGCTGAAATTCGGAACATGTATTACTACCATGAAAATAAATATTTCCCTAAAAAACAATTCCGCTAGGTGGAGCTGAGATCGCGGTTATAAATACTAAAAATCGGAATTATGGACCGATTTGGCTGATATTTTACGTGTGTGGTACTTAATTAATTTCCATATGTTTAAAAAAATTGGAACCGCTAGGTGGCGCGGGAGTCGGTCTATTTAAGAAATTCGAAAGTCCGTTTTCGTGTCGTTTAATTCATTTTTCAACGAACTTCCCGTTAAGGTAGTATCTTAAAATTTTCATCGACGTTTAGTTTTTTACCGCAACGCAATATAAAAAAAAATAATTCCGATAGGTGGCGCACGGGTAGCGATATTTGAAAAATTTCATTTCCAGAAATTTTGTTTTCGATATTGTACCAACTTCCCGTTGAGTTGGGGTTTTCAAATTTTCACCATCGTTCAGGTTTCGCGGACATTGCATTATAAAATAAAATTAAAGAAAAAACATTTTTAAAAATAAGTTTTTATTATTGTTTAATAAAATTAACTAAAAAGTAAATTAATTTAGGAAAAAAGCTTTTCTAAGAACAAGCTTATGGGTATATTACTTGTTGATAAACAGAACTAAAAAGTACAAAATAAAATTAAAGAAAAAAAACTTTTTTAAAAATAAGCTTTTATTATTGTTTAATAAAATTAACTAAAAAGTAAAAAATAAATTCACTGTAAAGAAGTATAACACTTTATAAGTTCATTGTAACCTTTAACGATAGCTAGGCTTCTTCGTCTGCGATAAAATAATTCCATATTGCACATGATTATATATTTTTAACATTAAAACTTTACACTTAAATTATTGTTGTTGTTGTTGTTGTTAGCAGTGCTTCGCCCTGCACAAAGGGCCAGAACACTCCTAGTTGTCATCGGGCTCTTCTAACGGAAGTCCAAGGAAACGCGCTGTTTCAACAGGGTTGGACCAAAGTGATAAGGAAGTTAGAAGAGTATGTTCCGAAGAACACGAAAAGAGATGTTGCGTGTCATGGGGGGCCATACCGCATGCAGGGCATGTGTTTGGTATGGTAGGGTTCAGTCTGGACAATTAGGAGTTCAGCCTATTGCAATATCCAGACCGAAGTTGAGCCAGCATGACTCTAGTCTCCCTCGGAAGGACACGTTCTTCTTCAGCAAGAACGGGTGGTTGGGCACCAATAACGGGGTTCACAGGCCGGGATCTGAGGGATCTGTCCACCGACTCAGTGTGGAGGTCCTTTAGGGCCCGCCCTAACGAGATATGATGCCGGATCTCATCATAATGCTTCCGGAGATGTTTCCTTATGTCTTTAGGGGGCGAGTTTCATCCAATAGCTGTCGATTTGGATGACTGGGTCGGTGGCAGTTCAGAAGGAACTGCCTACTTAAAAGTTCTGCATGCTCGCGAACGTTGAGCATTTGAGCCTCCTGGTGGAGATGAGACTCAGGAGACATAAGCAAACAACCCGTCGCAGTGCTGATGGCGGTGTTTTGGCAGACCTGCAATTTCCTCCAGTTGGTGTCGTGAAGGACCATATGGGCGCAGCATAACCAATAACCGGTCGGCCAATAGCCTTATAGGTGACCAGCAACGTTTCTTTGCCTTTGCCCCAAGTACTGCCTGCCAGTGACTTGAGGATCTTGTTGCGGGCTTTGTACCTTTGAAGCTATTGCGGTGGCATGATTAGCGAAGGTGAGGCTATTGTCGAATGTAACCCCTAGAATTTTGGGGTGGTTGACAGTAGGTAGTGGAACACCATCTACGTGGACATTCAACTCCTGCACGTGGTGAACAACGTCGCCGTAGATTTAGTCGGGGAAAGAGTCAGGTTCCGCTCTGTGAAGAAGCAGGAAAGGTCGCGCAGGTAGTCGTTTAGTCTGGTACAAAGTTCGTCCGTGGTAAATTATTAAGTCTTCCAGTCTACATCAAAGTCCCAATTTTATTATTAATAAAAGCGTGTTAAATTTTATTTGGTATAATTAGAAACATTTAGGACCTTCTTGTCTATTTGATGGTATAATTAAGGACGTTTAAGACATTTCTTGTTATCACAATGTAACACGCTTTTATTAATAATACAATTGAGACTGTGATGTAGACTGGAAGCTTTAATAATTTAAGTGTGAAGTTTTAATGTTAAAAATATATAATCACGTACAATATGGAATTATTTTATCGCTGACGAAGAAGCCTAACTATCGTTAAAGGTTACAATGAACTTATGAAGTGTTATACTTCTTTACAGTGAATTTATTTTTTACTTTTTAGTTAATTTTATTAAACAATAGTAAAAGCTTATGTTTAAAAAAGTTTTTTTTCCGATAGGTGGCGCACGGGTAGCGATATTTGAAAAATTTCATTTCCAGAAATTTTGTTTTCGATATTGTACCAACTTCCCGTTGAGCTGGGGTTTTCAAATTTTCACCATCGTTCAGGTTTCGCGGACAATGCAATATAAAAAAAATTTAAGAAAAAACGTTTTGAAAAATGAGCTTTTATTTAATTTAATAAAATTAACTAAAAAGTAAATTAATTTAGGAAAAAAGCTTTTCTAAGAACAAGCTTACGGGTATATTACTTGTTGATAAACAGAACAAAAAACTAAAAAATAAAATTAAAGAAAAAAAACTTTTTTAAAAATAAGCTTTTATTATTGTTTAATAAAATTAACTAAAAAGTTAAAAATAAATTCACTGTAAAGAAGTATAACACTTTATATGTTCATTGCAACCTTTAACGATAGCTAGGCTTCTTCGTCTGCGATAAAATAATTCCATATTGTACATAATTATGTATATATTTTTAACATTAAAACTTTACACTTAAATCATTAAGTCTTCCAGTCTATATCAAATGCCCAATTTTATTATTAATAAAAGCGTGTTAAATTTTATTTGGTATAATTAGAAACATTTAGGACCTTCTTGTCTATTTGATGGTATAATTAAGGACGTTTAAGACCTTTCTTGCTATCACAATGTAACACGCTTTTATTAATAATAAAATTGAGACTGTGATGTAGACTGGAAGACTTAGTAAGTGTAAAGTTTTAATGTTAAAAATGTATAATCATGTACAATATGGAATTATTTTATCGCAGACGAAGAAGCCTAACTATCGTTAAAGGTTGCAATGAACATATAAAGTGTTATACTTCTTTACAGTGAATTTATTTTTAACTTTTTAGTTAATTTTATGAGACAATAATAAAAGCTTATTTTTAAAAAAGTTTTTTTTCTTTAATTTTTTTAAATCAAATTTTTTCTGTGGACGCTTGTAATCAACCTCTTGATTTTTTGAATGGTCTGAACTCTGCTATAGATTTCGGAGCTCTACACCTTTCTTCTGAAAATATTTGTAGAGCTTTTAATAATCTTAAATCTTCCTGTCAAACAAATCTAGACGCGGTTTCTCCCATCTTATTGAAAAATTGTCCGACCCTGGTTTATCGTCTTCAACTTTCAACAAATCACTGTCATCTGGGAATTTTATAGATGATTGGAAGGTTACATCTATTACGCCCATCTTCAAAAGTGGCAACAAAAATGTTGTGCGTAATTACAGACCGATATCCAAATTGACCACTGTTTGTAAAATTTTTGAACATGCAGTCAATGCTAAATTGAGTGAACAAGTCGGCTGTGGTGATTAGCTGGAGCGGCCGTGGCTGGAAAGCACCTCGGTCGAATTGGTATTAGGAAATGAAATGACAAGAACGAAAACGAGAATCTCGTTATAATGTGGCCGTATATTTTACTGTGAAAAATATAATTGTACAAAAGATTTTTTACCTTTGATAATTTGGCTGCGTTAGAAATTCCTGGGGTGGTCGGGACGTGTGCTTACGCTGAGACGATCGCTGAAAAAGTAGACGGTGTCCAGTCGCGGACAACCGTTGAACCCCGAATTTCAGCCTCCGGTTTTAAGGAGGTGAACCGACACATGCGCACCCACATGCATGTATGTATATGTTTGCTGACAAACATGAATATGCGTGCATGTACATACATGTGGGCGGCTTGGTGTTGGAGTTTTGTATAAAACAAAAAGTGACATTAGGGTGGCGCATTTTTTAAGACTTTAGGCATCGGGCCTAAACATGCCGGCCCCCTTGCGACACGCAACATCTTAATCCGCCCCCAGGATTTCTGTCGTCTTACAACTACTGGCTTAAAGCTAGGATGGTGAGTGCCGGATGGCGCAGTCACCACTGTCTGCCCTTGAGCGACCTCCCGAAGTTTGAGGTTTCTTCGTCTGGCAGTACCTCTCCTTCGTACCTAGAGCTAGGTGGAAGAAAATTTTAAAATAAAAAGTTTTATATTTCTCGCCAGTAGATTGATTTACGTAGATATGTATGTTACATCAACGAGAAGAAAAAAAAATTTATTTTTATTTTCGGCTTAATCTAATCTTACATACTAATTGTTAAGGTTGCGTAGCTGGCGCGGCTGAATGGCCAGTCTAAATTGTCGAGTTTATATGAAACTCGTTCGAAAGGGTCGGAACGTCAGTGAGTCCGATACCCCGTGTACTGGTCGGAATGGCCGTGCTTCCGAACCAGGTTCGATGCTTGCGCTATAATTTGGCGAAATTTCATATGTGTATGAATATAATTTTATTTGATTTATGAGGCCTTGCGAGTTTGCAGGCTAATGCAACCAAAAGATTGGCAGACATCATTTTTTCAAAAAGTTGCCGTACGGCACCGTACCACTGGAACGCATCCAAAGAAAATTTTATTGCAACTACGGGATCCCCGGTAGCGCGTTTCGCGAATTTTTATACATATGTACATACAGTACGTGTTTTGCTACAGTTCACTGGTGCTCACTAGGGCTACGCACACAGCGACATTTTCGCTTTGGTCGGTACTGTAATCCCGGCGGAACTCGGAATTCGGTACCGAGCCTGGTAGAGAGTGTGAGGTTTTGTACTTATTTTTTGTTGTTTTGAGGGCAAAACAGTCTTGCCCCTCCGAAAAAACAAACCCAAAATCATTAAACTTCAAAAAAACCAAAAAAAAATTTTTTGAAGCGCAAAAAAAACTTTTTATTTTATGGACTTTTCTAATTTTTTTTTGGCCTCGGCACGGTCGCCGAGGTGCGGGACGTTCCCCCTTCGCCCCAGTAAGCGGTCCCGATTTTTCGGCATGTCGGGTTTTGGTACCCGTTGACCAACATCCGTAGCGTCACTAGCGCGCTGGCGTTATCATCAGTAAACATATTTACATATATGTATGGCGCTCGCATTGAGCGACGGTTCAATTCAACCACACATACATATATATGTTTACTCACGCTTTGCTAGTGAGTGGTCAAGCAAAGCTCGCGACCGAAAAATATGTCGTACATACATATTTACATTTACTTGCAATGGTAGGTAAAGAAGAAGTGCGAAACAAATAAAATTCATTGTTCATTTTTTCTCTGCTAGAAAAAATGGCACAATTCATTATTATAATTGTTTCCGGCACGCGTGGTCACCAGCAGTAGGATAGGTAAGTGAACTTGTAATTATTAGGCCTGTTTTTTTTACACGCATATACACTCGGCAGAAAAAGTCTGCGTACAGGTATATTTTTGTAGTTTTCACCCATTTTTGAATTGGTCAAATTGTTTTTACTAATCTATACTATTATATAAAATTCAAACTCGAAATTGTGTTAAAGCTAAACAGCGGATCCACTGGCCCGATTTTTTTCTTTCAAATTTTAATATATCATAATCTAGCCAGAATAGGACCATATATACTTTTTTTTACTTAAAATTTTATTAAAAATTTTTTTAATTCAAATAAATTTTATATGAAAACTCATCTTTGCTTGGACGCTTTACCATTCAGTCGTTTGTGCTTAGAGAGCATCAACAGACCACATACTGCTCTCTATTTACTCTATTTTTGTACTCAGCTACAAAGATATGAGCGCCACCGTTTACTTATAACAACGCATGTGAATGTAGGGTGGCACACACATATCAAAATTTATGTATGCGTATTTCGCGCATTTACCCAAAAATGGTTGAAGCAGGGTTGGGAAATGATATTTCATGAATTGTACTAAATCCACTCAAAAATCGTACTTTTTTCGTTCAAATTGTACTAAATTTTTTTTTGTATGGATTCGCATATGTACATATGTATGTTGCCCTATTACTCATTTACTTTTTTTTTTTTAGTACCGAAATAAAAATACATTTGAAATATGTTTTTCTTTCTATTTTTCTTAGTTCAATAAGAGTTTTTGAAAAACATAAATATTCTTTCCTCATACATGAAACCTATTATTATTACATAGGTACTAGCTGACGAAGGGCATGGCCACAGCTTTCATTTTTCTTTTACTTTTCGATATTGCGGTTTATTTATACTATAATAAAACTCTAGAAAAGTTGTGGCTGTATATTGGGAATTTCTTTGAAAAAATGACGGGATGACTTGGGAAATGTTTAGGCACAACTAAAAAGTCAAATGGAAAGGAGATGACAAAATGTCTAAGTTAGACTATTAAAAAACGCTTTTACTTTAGTTGGTTTCCGTAGACATAAACGGGATAGAATGTGGGAAAAAAAATATTGTTGTGAACCTTCTCTGCCTGTAAATTGTCTTCTCAAGTGAGGGTATCAGAATTTTATGAACTACTTACATCCCGAGCAACGCCGGGTTCCCTAGTTTTCTATAAAATAATGGGTCAAACTCTAACACATAAGATGTAAATTATGTTCTAAAAATGTATGGAAAAATCGGAAAAATTCGACGAATTTTCAAGTTTTTTCTCAGAATTTTCAGAATTTTTTTGAGTATGCAGTTTTAAAGACGGTTCAATTCTAGCATGATAAAGTGTAAGTCTTAGGTCCGTGAGAAATACTAATGATTTTTGGCAGTTTTTTACCTGGCGGAATTGTCTGTTTTCTTCCATACAAATTTATGAACGGAATTTTTTTATATGGAAGAAAATACTTGAGCTCGGCAGAAAAAAAATTCCCAAAAATCAGTAGTATTTCTCACGGACCTAAGACTTACACTTTATCATGCTAGAATTAAACCGTCTTTAAAACTGCATACTCAAAAAAATTCAGAAAATTCTGAGAAAAAACTTGAAAATTTTCATGAAAATTCGTCGAATTTTTCCATACATTTTTAAAACATAATTTACATCTTCTGTGTTAGTGTTTGACCCATTATTTTATAGAAAATTAGTAAAAACAATTTTACCAATTCAAAAATGGGTGAAAACTACAAAAATATACCTGTACGCAGACTTATTCTGCCGAGTGTACATCTGCGTCTGCGACTAAGAAAAAAACGGTCATCCGCAATTGCGGTTATTCCATTATCAACGCGCATACACACATACATTTCCTCTGTTGACATTCCGGTTATTATTAAGGGATGATAAACAGATTGCTGGAAGTTGGTAAGGCAGTTTGCAAAATGAATGGAAACTTCTTGGAAGTACTGATTTTATCAGCCACTATTTCGTAGTTGCAGATAAAGTTGTGCGCTTAGCGGTCCATACAAATATTAAGCGCAAACGCAGACGCCGATAAAAAAAAACACGGCTATTGTTGAAAATTGTATGCCTAACCTAATTTTTCCTTTATTTTCAAATCGGCATGGACACATTGGGCACCTGGATGCAGATAGGGTGGATCGCCTGGATGGCGCATGGGCATAACACAGGATTGGGTAAGTTTTATTAACGCTGCCCGAAATACTGTGTCGTTTCGGTGGCAGCGCACTTTACTTTGTTGTAGCAAATGTGTCGCAAAGCTGTGGCGGCCGGCGCATGCTTTGTCACACATTGTGTGTGCATGTATGAAAATTGGTATGATATTTTACCTATTTTTTATTTCTTTTTAGGATTCCATACGGGTTTTAACTTAAGTGAAAGGTACAGCGCGCCACCGTTTATGTGATTTATCAAGCTGCTTTTAGTTACGTGGGGTTTTAACAATACCCTATAACTTATATGTAGAATTATTACCAACGTGTCCCACCCAAAGTGAAGAAGGTGCTATGGACTGCTATAACCCTATTCATCTTCTTGGTTTGCTGCCACATCCCGCTTTTCGGTATTATGAGCTCAGACTCAGCTGATCCATTTTATTGGATACGTGTGATTTTGGCTTCGAATCGTGGTACACTTATGGAACTTGGTATATCACCAATTGTGACGTTTGGCTTGATCATGCAGCCGCTGGCGGGTGCCGAAATCATTGAAGTCGGTGATACGCCCAAAGACCGTCCATTATTCACTGGTGCACAAAAATTATTTGGCATGGTTATCACAATTGGCCAAGCTATTGTTTATGTCATGACAGGCATGTATGGAGATCCATCGAAACTGGGCGCAGGTGTATGTTTGTTAATTATTATACACTTAGTTGCTGCTGGTTGAGCTGTTGCAAAAAGGTTACGGATTGGGTTCAGGTATTTCACTGTTTATTGCCACAAATATTTGTGAAACTATTGTGTGGAAGGCTTTCTCACTAACTACGGTAACAACTGGCAGAGGCACAGAAAAGCTATGACCCATTGACTATCGCAACACATACTGAAATCGTCCAGAGCATACTTTTGAACTCTTCTTAGCGGTGGCAAGGTTCACCATGTTTCTTGGTTGTCATTACTGTCACCGGAATTGCGAGTTGTACACTGTGTCGAATGTAAGATCCCAATATACCTACGGATATGTGCATGCAAATCTTAATGTTTTTTCTCTGCAGGTTTTCATGCGGTTGATTTTTGAAAAAAATTTTGAAAAATATTGTGTTGTGAAAGTTTTGGTGCAACAATAAACAATGTTGTATGATAGCTGACGCTGTTCGAAACCATTTTGCAAGGAAATGACGACTGCATTCGGCATTGACAGTAATAATATGTTTGGATTTTGGGGTTGGGTTGGCGGCCGCTACTCACTGTGGCCTGCTATTGACTTATCAATCTGCCTATCCATTGGCTTTGAAAATTTTGAACAACTCTTGGAAGGACCTACATATCTGGACAATCAGGAACAAAACCAAAAAACAGGTCACATCTTCTACGAGGTTTTATTAAGAAAAGTCTCTTGCCCCCCCCCAATACGGCCGACGGTCTGGTAGTGGTGAGTCATAATAAAGGTTTTAATAGGTATTTTAGTTTGGCATTGTATGCATATGTATTTGAACTCAGTCCAGGTTCGGTCTGTCCGCATGCACTTTCCCATCGATGATAGTGCACAAAATTAGGTCCTGGATGGTAAGTTTATACATCCACTGCCAACGTCTAAAACCCGTCCGTAAATGTCGGGAAGGTGTCAAACGCCGTGTTTGGGCCTAGGTTATCCTATCCTGAGGGCGGCCGTGCGATATTCGTCCTCCGTCCAGCGATATTTGCAATTAAAGTTTGCTATCGTTCGATTGTTTGCCTACCTCAGTTAGAATATATATTTTTTTGAATCCCTTTTAATTCTGGTAGAACGATAATAATTTTTCATATTTTCATACTGCCAGACTGTCCGTCTGTCCGAATGAATTTTTAGATAACTATAGGGCACAAACTAGGTCCTGAATATGTATAAGATACTACCAGGTAGTGGATATTTTCTTGCTAACATATCGCGGTTTATTTGGAGGCGTTGGGGCTATGCCAGCCCATCAATGTCAGGCGGTAATGGGATGACAAGTGGGCTTAATTCCGTTCTTTCGGTACGGCGTGAGGTTTAATGGGTTCCATTCGCATGGCAAGAGTTCCTTCTCTTGATTATTAGCCTTTTTCGGTAATTGTATGCCACAACTGTCAACCACTTCCGAAAATGTCTGGAAAGGTGTCAAACGACTCGTTTTGGCCTTAGTGACAATATTTATTTATTTATTAAATCAACAAACAGGAAGTTTACAGATTGTATAAAAAAGGTTGTAAAAATGCTTAACATAATCTTAAACCCAAGATGTACTAACTTACAGGTTGTGATAAGTATCTTATCAGTAGGCTCTTAAAAGTAAGCTTTGTAAAGCAAAAATCAAATCCCACGGAGAGAGAAAAATCATTAAATTCAGAAAGTGTCCTTCTTATAGGAGCGTTCATTGCATAAACAGTTCTAGCAACACCCACATAAAACATTTCATAACTACGAAGAATTCGAGGGGGAATATTAAAATGAATTTTCATGAGAAGATATGAGCAATCAATCGAATTAGTAATGATATCATAAACTACGCACATCGACAACAGAACGCGCCTCGACTGTAGTGGCATGAGATTTATTAGCAAACAACGACTACGATAGTGCGGGAGGGGTTCTATAAAGTTCATCCGTCTTAAGGCGAACCGAACAAATTTCTTCTGGACTGACTCCAATCTATTAATGTTAACGCCTTGATAAGGCCGCCAGATAAAAACTGCATATTCCAGCCTGGACCTTACCAAAGACGAGTACAATAACTCAAGAGTATAGGGGTCAGAAAACGACCAACACTTGCGCCGTATAAAAGCCAGCATTGCATACGCTTTGGTAATAATAAAATTTATGTGAGTCGCAAAACTCAGCTTAGGGTCGAAATAGACACCCAAGTCTTTAAACACATTAACTTTCATAAGTGTAACATCCGAAAAACAGTACGTTGAATTTGCATTAGGTGGAACTCTTGGATAAGAGGTATAGTGACATTTAGCAATATTGAGAAATAAGCGATTACGTACACACCACTGGTAGAGGTTGTCAAGCGCACTTTGTAAAACGAAGGAATCTTCCATGCACCTAATTTCGTAATAAATTTTCAAATCATCTGCATAGAGAAGAAAATTACACTTAGAAAAGCACGAAGATATATCATTTATAAAAAGAATAAATAGTAATGGTCCAAGGACACTTCCCTGGGGAACTCCCGAGGAAGCAACGAAAGGAGCTGAGGACGCACCATCGAGGCGCACAACGCACTTTCTGTTACGTAGGTATGAAGATATCCAACTTAGAAAATGTGAGTGAAATCCTAAGGCTTCAAGTTTAGCTAAAAGAATTCGGTGCGAAACTCTATCAAAGGCCTTTGAGAAATCTGTATAAACCGCATCAATTCGGAAACCTTTTTGAAAGGAGTCCAAACAATCTTCAGTAAACACAGCAAGATTAGTTAAGGTGGATCTCCCCGGAATGAATCCATGCTGTTGGGGACAGATCAGGTGTTTTACAGCAAAATAAATTTTTTCTTTAATAATGGACTCAAACAGTTTCGACACCGTGGTTAGTTTAGATATGGGCCTATAATTTTCAATGTTATTTTTATTGCCACTTTTTAGGATAGGCGTAATAAAAGTTCGTTTCCAAGCATCTAGGAAGATTCCGGAAGACAAAGACATATTAAAAATATGCAATAAGGGCGCAATCAGTGAAGAACAATTTTTTAATAAAACAGCTGAAAGACCATCAGCGTCAGTTGTTGTAGACATCTTTAATTGTTCAATGCCATTTGCGATATCCTGCTCTGTTAATACCAACATGCCAAAATTTATGGAGGTATCAATGCTTGACGGAAAATTCACAGAAATGAAGTCATTATCATTATCCGCCGAAAAATTAGAAGAAAAAAAATCAGCAAACAAATTAGCTGCATCGGACACGGAGTTAGCTGAAACTCCCCTAAGCTGGACCGTGGTTGGTATATCCGAACACTTTTTCTTAGATTTAATGTAACTCCAAAAGAATTTTGGGTTGCATTTAATGTTGCTTTCCACATTGTTAATATAACGGCGATATAATAATCCATTGAGCTTGTTAAATTCACCCCTATAGTAAACGTACCGCCTACGAAAGTGTTCGTTACTAGAACGTTTATGACTTTTAAAAAGCGTATTCTTTAAGTTCCTCAGCCGCTTGAGTTCTTTCGAAAACCACGGCTGCTTAGTGGTTCTCTTACTAAACCTTGGGATGTGACTTAAGCAGATATCATAAATTTTTCCCTTAAAGATATCAAAGCAGCTAGTTACATCCATACTCTCGAAAAGCTGAGGCCAATCCAAATTAAGCAAAATGTCTAAATCAAAAAAGTTGCAACGCGAATAGTTGAACGAAACAGATTGCGGACTAGTTGGCAATTCAAAATATTGAAAAAACTCAAACTCCAAAACTAGTGGATTGTGATGCTGAGTTGGAGATGAGATATAACTAGCTGCGTGTGAGAGATTAAAATTTGTGTTATGGCTTACAAAAACTAAGTCTAACAGTCTATCTAATGCATTAAAATAACTATTGACCTGTAGAAGCTCAATACATTGCAGATTATCTATCAAATAACATTCAGAAAAACTCGTAACATTGGATGGAGTTAGAAAAACATCAGTATCTAAACGCCTCCAGGAAATGTATCTCAAATTAAAATCACCAAATACACAGATTTCACCATCGCCAATAGTGTCCTTAAGCGCCAAAATGTTGTCAACATGTGCCTTGTATAAATCATCGGAGCTATCAGGCGGTATGTACGATATGCCCAGTTGAAGCAGTGAAGCACGAAGGTGTTTGCGAACGGCAATAAGTACGCCGCCGCCCTTGCTTAAGCCAGTTTTAGCATAATCCCTGTATTTTCGAAATACATCAAAAAGTTGTGGGTTAAAAAACTCCGCATCAAAAAAATGTTCATTAAGCCAAGTCTCAGTTATGACGAAGCAGTCATAATCCAGAACTGAGCTGAAAGTATAGACGGACTCAGTTTTGGTTCTAAGTCCAGACGAATTTTCATAATAAATCTTTATTTTGCGGCCACCAGTTGCAAGTGGTGCTGTTACTTCTTGGGTTGAGGCTTGGCAGCCGTCTGAAAAAAATCGAATGGTCGAACTGCAACGTTCGCCGGCCACAATTTAGAGTTCAACAGTTTATTGTAGTACGCCTGTGGAACCCCAAGTTTGAAATTCACAAATCTTATAGTGCTGGGGTCAATATCACTTCGAATCAGCTTGGAACACAAAATCGAATTTGAGTCTATACCTGCACAATTGGCAACATAGGCAATTATTTCATCAGACGTAACTGTGGGCAAGAACGATCCTAGGTGCAACCATTTGTGACGAACCATTACACCCAGCTGGGCTTCATTATTGGTGCCGATTATGGGACGATTCCGATTATTAACATTTTTACGTCGCTTATTGGTAACCGAAACCCACTGTGGCTTATCACCTTGCGCCTTTTCACTTGAATTTTCACCACTATGGTTGTCAACATTATCAGCAGACGAGATATTCTCAGCAGAGTCAGAAACAGCATGTACTGTATTATTGGCAGTGGATTCGTTGTTAGCAGCATTAGTACCAACAAAAGCAGTCAAACCAGTATTGCAGTCAGATTCGCTAAAGGCAGTGAGAGCAGTGATAACAGCAGAGCAAGCACTAGCAGAGCCGACATGATTGTCAGCGTTGTCATTGTTATTGTTTTCGAAAATGAGTGATTGCGCGCCAGAACTCTCAGCAGCAATAACAACATTATTAGATTGAACAGGTTGAGCGCGGGAGTTCTTAGGCACATTACCTTTTTGAACTACATTTTTATCATCGTTTTTTTTTGATGATTGGCGGGTGATACGTTTGTTGTTGTTTTCACCGGGTGCCGGCGAAACAGAGCCATAGCGCAAAAGGTCAACAAGCTCAAGCAAAACACTTTTAACTTTGTCCATATCACCGAGCGCGTTCAAAATTTTATCTTTAAACCCACTATAGGCAGTACAATTAGCACAAAGCGACATTTTTAGCACAAAAACGGCAATAGAAAGCAAATTAAAACCAAAATAAACACAGAGCACGACAAACACGTCCGCACTGCACGGTGATTTCAGTTGTGATTTCGAGGGCGGAAGTTCGATAATCTCGTTACGTCACGAGATATTTGTATTAAAGTTTGGAATTTTTAGGGCGTGTGCATACATCAGTTAGAATAGCTATGTATATTATTAATCCTTGTAGATCAATACTCATTTTTCTTATTTTCAGGTATATATGACTAAATTGCGGTATGATGGAGTAAGTGTCCTCCAGGGCGAGTGACATTGGTAATTTTTATATATATGTTTATGTATTAGTATTTTGGGGTATGTATACGAGGGTAGGTCCATCTGCTGTCAACTGGTCGTGGCAGGTGGATTAATTTTCAGTGGCAGAAAGGTTCGCCTTTCGGCGTTAGGTTCTCTCTGGCCTCGGTTTCGAGTGAAATTAGGCTTTCGTGCGTCCTCGTTAAGGGTGACGAGTGAAGGGTGGAAGTTTGGGATATGGAAGATGGTAGGGTCTGGGTTGGAGGTGGAGTGGATGGTTAGGATGAGGTAGCGGGCCTCTCGCCATCCATTCCTTCCATAGGGAGCAGAAACAATTTGACCAACGGTCTTCTGATCTGCCCTTTTTCGGTTACGAGGTCCACTACGCGCACTCGGTTATCTTCGCCGGGGTGTACGTGGGTAACTCGACCGAGCCTCCATTCATTCGGAGTCAAGTTGTCTTCTTTGATGACAACAAGATCTCCCACCTTAATGTTTTGTTTCGGATGCTTCCACTTCACTCGTTTTTGAAGTTCGGATAAGTATTCCGCTTTCCATCGCCTGCAGAAGTTGTTGCTTTGATATTGCATAGGCCTGCGCTCTCTTTTCCTCCACGGAAGTATGGTATTATGGTATTCGTGTTCTTGTACTGGCCATTGTGAGTTGTCTTCTTGTAACCAAGAAGGTCCCTGCCACCACAAAGAATTGTAAAACGACATTTCTGGTTGGATTGGGTGCGTTTACACGCCCGGTTAGCATCTAACCGAACACCGGTTCTTGAGCCAGAAGTGTACTTAGTACATTCTTTTTTAGTCCGCTCAGTATTATTTGCGGATATATATCTCCGCCAACTATGAGATCTACTTCTTCATTAACGTAGAATCTCTTATCTGCCAAGACTAAGTCTGGGAATGCCTGCATTGTCGTCGCCTCGATCCAGATTCCCACCTAGTTTGGCTAGAATTGGCACAGAAGTTGTTAGGCTAAAGCAAGGGTCCACTGGTGAACGGAGTTCAATGTGGGAGGTAATTTGATTCGGCGTTTTAGTCGTTCTGTCATGAACGAGCATTCTGAGCTAGAATCTATCAGTGCTCTTGCTGGGAGGTCTGTACCATTATGATTAATGGTGACTCGAGCTGTCCCTAGCAGCACACCTGCACTTGAATGTACATGGCAGGATTTTACATTTCGGTAAGAATCCGAGCTTGAGTTTGAAACTTCCCGTCTCTGTTGTGCTTGTTGAGAAGTAGAGGCAGCATTATACTGATTCGGGCTGCTGGTTGCCTGCGTTTGTAGAGACTCCGCATGCAGGAGCGTATGATGTCGAGAGTGGCATTTGTTGCAGTCGTACGAACTGCTGCACTTCGACACTGTGTGTCCTGGGGATAGGCAGTTTAGGCAGCCCTTGGTGGATTTAACGAAATTAATTCGGGGACAGTTTCACACTCTGTGGGAGTTTGACTTGCACTTTGTGCACAGTGACTTTGTTACATTTGCTTGGTATGCACCAAGTCTTTTTGTAGGGGTTTCGTTGGCAGCTCGCGTAGATTGCGGTTTCTGCGCTTTCGAAGAAGCCCCTATGAAGCCAGACACTGTTTCAAGTGTCTGGAAGCGGTTGGACAAAAATTTGTCCATATCCTCCCACTTGGATATTTCCACTTTATGATCTATGCTTTGCTCCCATAGACCAAGCGTACTTTCCGGCAATTTCGTTGAACATAGGTATGTTATAATTGCGTCCCAGTTCGAAGTGTCAATTTTATGACTTCGCAAAGACGAAAGGCAATTATTTATATCGCGTTGCAATGTTGTAATTGCGCTACCACACTCACTCTCTACCTTTTTTAAGTTAAACAGAATTTGGAGTTGCGAGTTCTCAAGTATACGTTTATTTTCGTATCTCTCGCATAAGTTTTTCCACGCGATATCGAATCCCTCATTTGTACTATTTTTTACTATATCCTTTGCCCCACCTTGTGTCTTGTTGTTGAGGTGGAAAAGTTTCTCAACAGGTGTTAGGCGCTTATTCAAGATATAAATGGCAGTGAACATGTCACGAAATGTTGGCCATGACAAGTAATCGCCCTTGAAAACTTCAGTATCGCAAGGAGGCAGGCGGATACTGTGCTCAAATTCGGACTTTTCTTCCGTTTTTGTATCGGCTTTTGTTAACGCCGCTTGGCGTGTAGCCATGTCTGACATGCAGCGTAAATAAATGGCGTATGCCTTTTTGTATTTTAATTTCACTGCTACTATGTCAGAAGCTTCCAACTTATTTGAGTTTAACAACTCATCTTGGGCCGTTCTCGTTTTCCTCCACATTGACTTCAAGTCCTCTTGTTGAAGGCCAAGAGTAAACTTGGTGTGGGCGGAATTATCTATTTCATTATAGTCAGATTCGAATTCGCTGATCGTGTCAGCCAACCTAATGAAACTGTCCATATTTTGGATTCTGAGGAATTAGATTCAAAACAAAACTAGGAAAAATAGCTTGAGGTACGAGGAATGCTCAATCGTACAATATAATTCTTAAAAAAGGGTAAAGGCCGTATGTACCCCAGGAAAATCAAACAAACCAATTCAATAATTTTTTCAATAAATTAACGCAGAGTCTTTAAAATCTTATTAAATTTTATTTATTTACTAGCAGACCCGGCAGACGTTGTTCTGCCTGACCAGTGACTTCCCTAGAAATACATTTTCAAATATTTTTCTTTAACTTTTAACATTCCATTTATTGCAGTGCTTTAGGATATACAATGTTTCTGGCTTTAAAGTCTTTGGTATAAACAAATAAATTTTTTGGATGTCCAACTCGGATCTTTTGAACTCAATGGGTATGACAAAAACCATTATGCGCTGCTGAGCAGATGTATAGTTAGTACTTATTTATCCTATATCTACCTATAATACTCTGGATATGTAACGGCAAAAACAAACAAAAAAAATTAAGTGCTTTGATTAAGATTTAAGAACGTTAAAATGTCACTAAAGCAAATACATTCAGGGATATAACGAATTGAAATATTACTTAGCTTGTGGTCTTGGAACTGCCCACTTTTCCAAAGAAGTTACAAATGTAGCCTATGTATGTCGTACCCAACGAAGATTTTAACGTATTGGAAAAGTTTAAAACAGATCAACCATAAACTTTGGACATTATTGAAGTACAAACAAAGCACTGAATACAAAAAATGTGGGCGGTGCTACGCCAAATTATATAATTCTTGACCAAGGGACACACATATCCAAAAATCATTAGTTCAGACCATGATCCAACTATAGAAGGTCGAGGCATGAGACAGCTGATTAAAAAGTTTTTTCTTTAATTTTGACATTATGCTCATTTTTCAGTGTGATTTTGACAGTACGCACACAAAGTACAACAACAAAATACCTTACACAAATTATGTACGCACGGGTGTATGTCGCCATGCCATCACCTGTTTATTGCATCATGGTTCAGACCAAAAATATTCAAAGTTATGATGATTGAAATTTTATATAGCCTGGGGGCGTGGCACAACAATCTTCTGAACCAATCTGGAAATTTAGAAAAGATCTACCATAAACTTTGGACATTATTGAAGTACAAACAAAACACAAAAAAATGTGGGCGTGGCACCGCCCACTTTTCCAAAATGACATAAATCTTGACCAAAGGACACAAATATCCAAAAATCATTAATTTAGACCAAATATGTTCAGAGTTATGAAGAATTGTAGTTTTATATAGCCTGGGGGCGTGGCACCGCCCACTTTTCCAAAAATTAATATAGCCTATGCTTTAACCCATGATCCCTAGAATATACTGTGAAAATTTCATAAAAATCGGTTAAGTACTTTGGACGCCCATAAAGGACACACAGACACACATTCATTTTTATTTATAAGAATTAGTATGTAATCTACAAATTAGTTAAGTACATAGTCTGTAAGGATTCTAATCCAAAGACTAATAATTAAATAAATATATAGCTCTGAAACTCTGAAATACTTGTCCGAACTTCAAAAACGAGTCAAGTGGAAGCATCCAAAACAGAACATTAAACTGGGAGATCTCGTTGTTATCAAAGAAGATAACTTATCTTAGAACGAGTGGAGGCTCAGTCGATTTACCGACGTACACCCCGGCGCAGATAACCGAGTACGTGTAGTGGACCTCTTGACCGTGAAGGGTCAGATCAGAAGACTGTTGGTCAAGCTGATTCTGCTCGCTATAGAAGAAATGGATGGCGAGAGGCCCGCTGCTTTAGCCTAACCACCCACTCCACCTCCAACCGAGAACCTACCATCCCCCATATTCCAAAAAATTCCACCCACCACACAAGAAAACCTAACGCAGAAGGTCGAACCATTCTGCCAAAGAAAACCTAACTGCACTCGCGGACGAGGCCACAGAAAACTTAACGCCGAAAGGCGAACCTGTCTGCCACTGAAAAGCTATCCATCTGCCACGACAAGTTGGCAGCAGATGGACCCACCCTCGTATACATACCCCAATGCAAATACATAAAAAAATTTAAATATAAAATTACCAATATCACTCGCTCTGGAGGACACCTACACCGCCATTCCGCACTTTAATATACATATCTATTCTAACTGATGGATTCCAACCACCTAACAATTCCAAACTTTAATTGCAAATATCAGAATAGCAGAATATCGACCTTCCGCCCCTGGAATATGGTAACCTAGGCCCAAACACGTCGTTTGACACCTTTCTCGATGTTTTCGGAAGTGTTTTAGCCGTTGGCATTGGTTGTATAAAATTACCATCCAGGACCAAGTTTTGTGCCATAAAAGGTCAAAGAGGCATGCTTGGGAAAAAGGACAATACACCGTTACGTATTAATGATTTGACTGTCGATCATTCCTACACGTAATGTATCTGTGCATATCGATACCACTCATAAAGCTGGGTCTTCGGTAATAGGCGGGCTCTGGACCATAATTGAACAATAGTTTGAATCTGTCGGTTGCATTGGTTGAGAAAGGTCTCGCTGAAGTGCATTTTAGGCCTGAAAAATTGATATATTATCTCCAGCTCCAAAATGCAGAAGATCGTGCCAATACAGCTAAGAAGAATATATTGGTGAATTAAACAGGTGGTTGAGGAAAAACCGGTCGTTGCTGAAGAAGAGAAGAAAGAGAAGACACCTGTCGAACGCAAAGCAAAGTACGAAGGCGATATTGTAACTGAGGTAACTGCCGATTTAACATTCTTTGCGCAAGCTATAGAGAATGTATCTAAACTGGAATCAGTGATGTCTAAGTTGCATTCTGAATTTCAAGCAAATCCTCCAATAATGTGCTTAATCGTACTGTTAAATTGAATGTTGAGTTAAAACCTGCCACTGGGCCGGTACTAGCAACATTACATGATCCTACCACTAATGTCGATATTGGTAAATAATTGGTTGCAGATGGTTATGTATTAGCCGAAAACGACGTGAACGTAAACTTAAAGATTAAGTGGAACAATAAAGAGCTGCACAGTAGGAAATATGGTAACATTACTCAGGACGATGCGCCTGAATTTCGCCGCTAAAGCGGACATTGTGCGCGAGAGCGTTTTACATGTTTGTCTGCCACATACCCACCCTGACGATTTTGTATTTCATATCCCAGCTCGTACATATTTGTATGTAGCTATTTATTTTAAGTTACTTATGTCACTTATGTTTGATTTGCTATTTTTTACTGCATATATCACATACCGGGGCGCCTTACTTATGGCCTCGACTCGTTTGTTGCATCTGCTGCTGCGTCTTTCATGCATCAAGCTCACTCTGTATACATTCAAGTTGATTATACAGTCGTAAGAATTCCGCGTGATTCATCTCTAAGTTGATATCTTCACCAGTACTATGTTCATAGTTATGTGGCTTTAAATTTTATATAGCCTGGGGGCGTGGCACCGCCCACTTTTTTAAAAATTAATATAGCCTAAATCGTATACAACAATCTTCTGAACCAATGTGGAAAGTTTAAAAAAGATCGAACATAAACTTTGGACATTATTGAAATACAAACAAAACACAAAAATTTTAATTTAGACCCAATATGTTCAGAGTTATGAAGAATTAAAATTTTATATAGCCTAGGGGCGTGGCACCGCCTACTTTTCCGAAAATTAATATTGCCTAAATCGTACACAACAATCTTTAGAACCAATTTGAAAAGTTTAGAAGAGATCGACCATTAACTTTGGACATTATTGAAGTACAAACAAAACACAAAAATCTTTAATTTAGACCCAATATGTTCAGAGTTATGAAGAACTAAAATTTTATATAGCCTAGGGGCGTGGCACCGCCTACTTTTCCAAAAATTAATATTTCCTAAATCGTACAAAACAATATTTAGAACCAATCTGGAAAGCTTAGAAGAGATCGACCATTAACTTTGGACATTATTGAAGTACAAACAAAACACAAAACATGTGGCACCGCCCACATTTCCAAAATTTCATAAATCTTGACCAAAGGACACGCATTAGCTGCGCATTTGGTTGTTGTTGTTGTTGTTAGCAGTGCTTCGCCCTGCCCATAGGGCCAGTACACTCCTAGTTGTCATCGGGCTCTTCTAACGGAAGTCCAAGGAAACGCGCTGTTTCAACAGGGTTGGACCAAAGTAATAGGGGGGTTAGAAGAGTATGTTCCGAAGAACACGAAAAGAGATGTTGCGTGTCATGGGGGGCCATACCGCATACAGGGCATGTGTTCGGTATGGTGGGGTTCAGTCAGAACAAATAGGAGTTCAGCCTATTGCAATATCCAGACCGAAGTTGAGCCAGCATGACTCTAGTCTCCCTCGGAAGGACACGTCCTTCCTCAGCACGAACGGGTGGTTGGGCACCAATAACGGGGTTCACAGGCCGGGATCCGTCCACCGACTCAGTGTGGAGGTCCTTTAGGGCCCGCCTATGGTCCCGCAGATCAAACGGCAACGAGATGTGATGCCGGATCTCATCATAATGCTTTCGGAGATGTTTCCTTATGTCTCTGAGGGGGGGAGTTTCATCCAATAGCTGTCGATTTGGATGACTGGGTCTATGACAGTTCAAAAGGAACTGCCTACTTCAAAGTTCCGCATGCTCGCGAACGTTGAGCATATTAGCCTCTTGGTGAAGGAGAGACTCAGGAGACATATGCAAACAGCCCGTCGCGGTTCTGATTGCGGTGTTTTGGCAGACCTGCAATTTCCTCCAGTTGGTGTCGTGAAGGTGTGGCGACCATATGGGCGCAGCATAATCAATAACCGGTCGGCCAATAGCCTTATAGGTGACCAGCAACGTTTCTTTGTCTTTGCCCCAAGTACTGCCGGCCAGTGACTTGAGGATCTTGTTGCGGCTTTGTACCTTTGAGGCTATTGCGGTGGCATGATTAGCGAAGGTGAGGCTATTGTCGAATGTGACCCCTAGAATTTTTGGGTGGTTGACTGTAGGTAGTGGAACACCATCTACGTGGACATTCAACTCCTGCCCCATCTGCGCGTTCCACGTAGTGAACAGGGTCGTCGTAGATTTAGTCGGGGACAGTGTCAGGTTCCGCTCTGTGAAGAAGCTGGAAAGATCGCGCAGGTAGTAATTGAGTCTGGTGCATAGTTCGTCCGTGGAAGGTCCTTTGCCCGTAGCCATCACAGTGCAGTCGTCAGCGTACGAAACGATGGAGACCCCCCCTGGTGGAGAAGGGAGGCTCGAGACGTAGAAGTTAAACAGAAGGGGTGAAAGGACACCACCCTGCGGTACCCCTTGTTTAATTCTTCTAGGTCTACATCTCTCGTTTCGAAACTGCACTGACGCCAGCCGACCGTTTAGATAGTTGGCAGTCCATCGTTTTAGGCCGGCTGGGAGCGGTGTCTCCTCCAGGTCTTTAAGGAGTGTGGCGTGGTTGACTGTGTCGAAGGCTTTCGACAGGTCAAGTGCCACGAGAACCGTCCTGTGGTTTGGTTGGTGTTGGTTCAAACCGAAGTTAATCTGCGTCGTGATGGCGTTCAAAGCCGATATTGTGCTGTGATTTTTACGGAAGCCATGTTGATGACTGGCCAGCTGCAGGTTTGCAGTATAGTATGGGAGCAAGATAGCCTTTAACAACTTCATTACCGGCGAGAGGAGAGATATCGGCCGATAAGAATCTCCTTGGTTCGCAGGGCTTCCCAGGTTTTAGGAGGGGGACCACAGTCGCTTGTTTCCATATATCTGGTATGACGAAAGTGGTCAGTGAGAGGTTGAATAGAGCCGCCAAGTACTTGTGCCCCTCGTGGCCGAGGTGTTTCAGCATCTTCATGGCAATTCCGTCGGGTCCGAGTGATCTGGATGGATTCGTCTTCCTTATAGCTTCCTTGACCTCTGCGACGGAGACGACAATGGGTGCGGCTGTATGTTTGTGTTTGTGCGCACGTCGAATGGCTTTCCTCTTAGCCCTATCCGCAGAAGAATGCAGTATAAATTGCCGGCAGAATGCGCTCGCGCATTTCCTGGGGTCCGATTTGACGCAATCGCCGAAAGCAATGGCGACCTTGTCATTGTATTTGGTCGGGTTGGATAGGGCCTTGACTGTTGACCATAGTTTGCCGACACCGCCGGAGAGGTTGCATGACTCTAGGTGTTCTTTCCACTTTTTCAATTTATGGTCATTGACAGTCCGACGGATTTATGCATTGAGATCCTTTATTCTTGGATCTGCGGGATTCAGGAGTCTCACTTGGTTACGTTCTCTTGCCATTGCCGCTGCTTCCGCAGGGAAATTCGGTCGGTGGTTTCGCAAACGTCAAGCTGTGTAGTTGTGTTTTTATTTTGCTCTGTGCTTTTATCTAAAAATTTAATCATATTTGTCTTATATCTGAAAATTTTGAAGTTTAAGATTAAAGTTAATGAGTTGAATACTTAATGTGCTTCACTACTTGTTGTGAAAAGTGTAAATTTTTGATACATTTTTGAAAATTAAATAATTATAAATTCATTCTATTGAATTTGTGTGTGCCGAGTTGTGTTTTTGCATATTGTTTTTGTTGCTTTTGAAAGGCTTACATTTTACATTGTAATTGTTGTTGTGTGCTGACTTGGTTTTCTTTTTCTCACTCCTTTTTCGTTACAGCTGTTTGCGTGGTTTGTTAAACGTCAAGTACAGTGTGTTTAAAACTGTTCGCTCAGTACATTGCCTTCCAAACTGCCAGGGTTGTTTTTATTGCTTTTTATTTTTAACTACTAAATTTTTTAATTTTATAATTTTGAATTGTTTAATTTTTCATAATTATTAATAATATAATGTCGTGCACGTTTGAAAATTGCCAGATAAAAAGCGAGTCGGAGCGCTTTGTAGCATGCTGGCTGTGTGATGCACTTGTCCACGCAAAGTGTACTGGCTTAACTGGTAGAACAGCCGATCTTATTAATGATGGAAAAGGTCTGCGCTGGTCTTGTTTAAAATGTAGATCGACGGAAATTGATCTTTGTAAGGTCTTTCGTCATATTAGAAACGGGTTTTCCGAGATCAACAAAGACTTTTCTTTGCTGACCGAAAAATTCAAAAAATACGAAAGCATTTTTAAATCGTTTGGAAATCTTGACAAATCGTTTCAATTAGAAAGTTCTAGCAATCGTGATGGCGAGCGCGGGCGTACGGATGATCGGCCTGCTCCTTTATTAGCGCCGAACTTGCCGCAAGCCATCGAATTGATAGACTTGGCGTCCCCAATTCCAAGCACTTCTGTTCGAGCAACTTCCAAGAACCCTCCAAAGTCCTCCGCTAAAAAAAATCCGGATCCTCCTGCAATTGCAATTGAGCCTGAACCAATTGCTAGGAAGCTGGTTGTGGTCCCTCGCAAAAAATCTATTTTTGTGTCTAGGTTCCATCCTGACACTACAGAAGAAGATTTAATGTACCATATTTCGACTAAGGTAAAAGATCGTAACTTGACTATTAAAAAGTTTAATTTCGCGTATCAGAGAAATATGTCTTCATTTAGAATTGATGTCGCTGGAAAAGATTTCGACGCTCTTTTGGATAGTTCTTTTTGGCCCCCCGGTGCTCTTGTGCGGGAGTTTGAATACAGACCAAATAGAAATGTTCAAAATGTAGCAACAATCTCTCGTGATAACGTTGAGCCAAAAAACTGAGTACTAAGACCATGACTATCTTTTATCAAAATGTCAGAGGTTTGAATACCAAATTAACCGATCTTTATTTGAAATCTTTCTGTTGTAACTATAACGTAATTGCTTTTACTGAAACTTGGCTAAAACCTCATGTTTTCAACTCTGAATTTTTTTGCAACGAATTTCAAGTTTATAGAAATGATCGCTTGAACAGGGTCGGGGGTGGAGTTTTACTTTCAGTTCATTCCTCCATACCTTCAGAGGAGGTTGATTTACCTAACATTGATTCCATTGAGTTCAAATGCATCCGCATTCAGCTAGCAAATGTCTCCATGTACTTATTTGTTTGTTACATCCCTCCAGCATCTGATCTCGCTTTGTACATACAACTTATCTCTTTGCTCAAAACGGTTCACTTTTTGACTAAAGATTCTGACTCCATGATTGTTTTGGGTGATTTTAACCTACCTCATATATCGTGGAAAATAGTCGATGGAAATATTATTCCAAATCCATCTAGACCGGGCTACAATGACTTTTTAGACGGAATTTCCGATCTCTGTCTTAATCAAATAAACGTTACAGCAAACAAGTTTGGCAAAGTCTTAGATTTAGTTTTTGTCGATGATAAAAATAAATTTTCTGTAAGTCGTGGCGATCCGCTGGTTTTACCAGAAGACGTCTACCACCCTTCTATGGAAATATTTCACGAAACTTTAAGTAATGGCCATTGTACACAAGGCTGCTCAAGTAGTAACTTTGATTTTAATTTCTCAAAAGCCAACTATAAGAAATTAAATAAAGAACTGTCTAAATTAACTTGGCCTGAGCTGTGTGGCGATATCGATTCAAACGTTTTGCATTTTAATCAAACTATTTACAACTTATTTGAGAAGATTGTTCCTAAACGTAAAATAACATATGATCATCCAACGCAATCTTGGTTTACTAAAGAGGTTATGATGCTGAAAAATAGAAAAACGCGTTCTTTCAAATTATTTAAGAAATCGGGGTTAAACAAACACTACTTGTTGTATTCTGGTCTACGTAAGAGGTACATCGACTTAAATAAAAAGTGCTATAAAGCCTATATCTCTAAAACAAAGAGAGACATTATTCGCAATCCGAAGTCATTTTATGATTTCGTAAATTCTAAACGGAAAGTAGTGGGATTTCCCTCAGCCATGAAATATAAAGACATTTTATCTAGCGATAATCAAGATATTGCTAATTTCTTTGCGCAATTTTTCACTTCTAACTATTCTGCCGTCACCAATTCTGACTTTCTAAATTATCCCTATGAGCTACATGGGAACAATTTAATTAATTGTCCAACTATATGCGCCAATGATGTTCTTGTTTGTCTGAAAACCTTGAAAGAATCTTCTAAATGTGGTCCTGATAGGATTCCTACATGCTTCTTGAAGAAGTGCGCTAACAATATTTACAAACCCCTTACCAACTTGTTCAATCTGTCACTAAAGTGTGGTGTTTTTCCAACAGCATGGAAAGAGTCGTTTCTTCTACCGCTTCACAAAAGCGGAAGCAAGGCCTCTATTGAGAACTATCGTGGCATAGCAAAGCTGTCTGCCATCCCAAAAGTGTTTGAAGCTATTGTTACCAATCAGCTTACGAATCCTATCTCTGCCTTGATTTCTGACTGTCAACACGGGTTCTGTAAGGGAAAGTCCACCGTTACAAACTTACTTGAATTTACAAATCATGTCTCAAATGGCTTTAGAAAAAATCTGCACACCGACGTTATTTATACTGATTTCAGCAAAGCTTTCGATAAAGTGTGTCACTCGTTACTTATTCATAAACTAGATCAGCTGGGTTTCCAGCCGGGTCTCAATCGCTGGATCTCTTCTTACCTTAGTGACAGAACACAAAAAGTAGTGTTTAAAAACTGTGAATCCGTTGTTATTAGTGTCTCCTCTGGAGTTCCTCAAGGAAGCCATCTGGGCCCGATTCTGTTCTTGTTGTTTATAAATGACATTTCTACAGTAATAGAATTTTCGAAAATGTTAATGTATGCCGACGATGTAAAGCTTTTCATGTCATTCGCATCACCCGAAGATAGCAATAAGCTTCAATCAGACCTAAATACACTAGTTACTTGGTGCGATTTAAATTATATGCCGCTTAATCTAAAGAAATGTAAATACATGCGTTTTTCGAGAGGAATTTCACAGCCAGCTTCCTATACAATTAACAATTATAGTCTTGAGCAAGTGTATGATTTTGTTGACCTTGGGGTTACTATGGATTACAAACTCAATTTCAACTGCCACATTAACGTAACAGTCAATAAAGCTAGAGGCGTTCTAGCATTTGTTAAACGATGGTCTAAAGAATTTAGCGACCCTTATGTAACTAAAACTCTCTTTACTACATTAGTCAGACCGATACTTGAATACGGTTCTATTATTTGGAACCCGCGTTACCAGGTCCACGTGGATCGCTTAGAATCAGTTCAAAAACAATTTTTACTATTTGCCTTAAGAGATCTTCACTGGGATCCCTTGTATAATTTGCCATCTTATACGAGTCGCTTAAAACTAATTAATCTTCACAGCCTTTCTAGTCGGAGGGAAATGCTTGGAATTGTCTTCATGATTAAATTACTAAATGGTTCAATCGTAAGCCCGTTTCTTTTGAGCGAAGTGAACTTCAATGTACCTTCTCGTCCATCAAGACATTTTAAACCACTTATCTTGAAACAGTGCCGAACTAATTTTGAATTAAATGAGCCTTTTCGTTGTTTGTGTCAAGATTATAATTCTCATTCTGGTACGTTTGATATCTCAGACTCACTATACAGCATAAAAAAGTCAATTCTTTCTATCCTGAATACATAGCAACAACTTTTTTTTTCATATCCTTTGATTCTTATCTTTATTCTTAACAATAACTTTTCGCTGTCAACTAATTATTTATTAATTGTGGAATCTTTTGTACTTAGCTGATGAGGTTTTCTCTGTAGCTGAGCAGTTTTAGATCTCGACGATTAACAAACCAAAGCCTTTCAAAGACTCGGCACGAAAGAACAATCCGCGCGTCATGCGGATGCGCCCCTCGCGCCGGTCGGGCGGGATATGGTGGGTAATAATCCGTTGGGCAAAAAAAAAAAAAAAAAAAAAAAAAAATTTCCGGGATTCTGCCAGCAGGAATGAAGCGGCCGGAGGCTGAATCGATGACTTTGCGAAACTCTTTCTCACCTTTGCATACGTCCGTCGGTGTGGGTAGGTCAGCGAAGGAGTGCTCTGTAAAGTCCGTGAAGCGGTCCCAGTCCGCGTTACTAAAGTTAATGTACGTTCGTTTTTCTGTCGTTATGAAGTCGGACGGTCGTTCGATGTTTAGTAGGATGGGTAGGTGGTCTGATGCCAGTGTAAGCATAGGTTGCCAGTTAACGTGGTTGATAAGGCCCGCACTTGAAATGGAGATGTCTGGCGAGCTGTGGCAGTTATCTGCCGACCTAGTGGGGGCATCTCCATTCAATGTACAGAATGCCGAGTTGTCTATTTGCTCGGCGAGTGCGTGCCCTCTGTTATCTGCTGGCAAGTTGGAGTGCCAGAGATCGTGATGTGCGTTGCAATCACCTAGGATGAGGCAGTTATCGCCCCTTAGCAACGCACTAATATCAGGGCGATAGTCGCGGGGACAGCACGTAACAGGGGGAATGTATATATTTATCACTCGCAGGTCGACGTCGCCTGTCCGGACTGCTATGCCCTGGCATTCAAGGGTAGAGTCCCTGGGATCAACGTCCGGGGCAAATAGGTTATGCTGTACAGTATGGTGTGTGATGAAAGCAAGGCCGCCCCCATGACCGCTGGGACGGTCTTTCCTATGCACGTTGTACCCATCCCGAGTACGTACGTCCGAGTTAGCGTTCAGTTTGGTCTCCTGAATGTCGGCCAGTTTAATGTTGTTCGACTTCATAAAGTATGTTATCTCCGCGATGTTCCCAGCTAATCCGTTGCAGTTCAGCTGTAGGATTTTGAAGTGTGTCGGGAGGGAGGGTGAAGGCATGCTGGGGGTAAGGGACGGATGTGGTTGCCTGGATGGAGGTAGGCTTAGTCCCAAGCTGTGACGCAGTCTAGGATTCAGCGTGCCTTGGCCGATGTTGTGTGGCGTGGAGGGCGGCTGAGTACTGCAGCAAGGGGCCATAAATGCATCCGTCCAAAGGTTCCTGTTTGAAAGCCCAGAGCACATATGGATGTGGCACAGGCCAAGACAGTTATTGCACTTAACCGATGCCGCAGGCATATATAATCTTTGCCGACAAACAGTGCACGTGGTGAAAGGTACGAGGAGGTTATGTTCCTGACCCACGTGCATGCTGGAAGTAGGGGGGACGAGAGTGAGGACTAAGGTGAGGCGGGAGCAGCAAGGCTGCTGGTCGTGGAGACCGGGCCACCGTTGTGGCCATTTGGTGATGGTAAGTGCGGTGTGTGTGTGTGCGACGAGAACCGCGGGACGCACTTGCGCGCGAACAACATGGTGCCTCAAAAGTACTGAAAAAAGTACGGGTTCTGGGGATGGCAGGGTTAAGCCCTGAGCATCCAGATCTATGCAACCATCTCTTGCATTTACTGCATTGAACGTAATGTGAACGTTTGACATATATTTTCTTCCAGCAGACGCAGCAGATCCAGTCTCTTGGTCCGGGGTTGGATTCGATACCAGCCCGTAACAAGAGACATTGGAGCAACCCTGCTGCAAGGGATTGCTCCGAGGATGACAATTTAGGAGTGGGACTGGACAAATTGGACAGGGTTACACTGAAATAACAGCCCTTGGCCGGGTAAAACCCGGGTCATTCCGGTACGTAGAACCGGCTGTTGTGGGAATGCTGCGCATTTGGTAATATGGCGTGGCACCGCCCACTTTTCCAAGAATTAATATAGCCTATGCTTTAACCCATGATCCCAAGAATATACTGTGCAAATTTCATAAAAATCGGTTGAGCGCTTTGGACGCCTATAAAAGACACACATTCATTTTTATTTATAAAATGTTGTTGTACGTCTTAATCTGCAGCCATACCAATGTCAACTTCTTTTACACTGAAAAAGGCATCTTCAGTGCAGTAACGTATGTATATCTGCAGATGTAATAAGATTGACACCAGCACCTATACAAACTGAGTGTACGGCTAATATAACCAGTTTTTGGCATATCTCCAAAGAAGGTATCGAATCTTGGCAAAGTTTGATTACTTGTTCTAGCATAAAACCTCTACGTGCAACATCATCATTTGCCCCTAAATCTTGACTAAATTTCATTGCATTACCCAAATCAAGACCACTAGTGAAATGTTTGCCGGCACCTGATAACAACCCGGCATCCAGGATTAGTGCTAAGGTCTTCAATTTATATTGTCCGTCTTAAAATATATGAAAAGGTCTTAATCGTGAGTAGAAATTCAGCACGTGGCACATTAGCGATAGGTCGACTCTACCCCGCGTAAGTACGACTGATAATCCATGCCGTGCTGCCATACCGTTGCCCCGTAGAGCAGTTGGCTCTTCACGACGCCTGCCAGTAGCTGACGCCTCCCTTGCCTTGGACCTCGTGCACTTAGCATTATCCTGGATAACGATGATATCGTTTTCGCTGCTTTCTCGTCAGCATATTCTAGGAGTGTTTTGAAAGACAGTCTAATGTCTATCATGATTCCCAGATATTTATCTGCAGTCATTGTTTCAATGTCGTGGTCTCCGATTAGTACCATGACCTGTTTACCTTCTTCCGCCTTGATACTAGTACTGCCTCTGGTTTGTGCTCCGCAAGCTGTACACCATGTTGCATGAGCCATGATTGGACGCTGGCTATGCTTACATTAGTTTTTTCACGTACATATATCACTTAACTGTTTGGCAGTAACAATCAATGCGATATCATCCGCGAATCCCATAATCTTAACTTCATTAGGTCTTTAAGTCGTAGCACTCCGTCGTACATAATGTTCCATAGTAATGGGCCTAGGACGGACCCTTGAGGAACCCCGTCTGTGACATGGAGCTCTTCCGTGCCATCTGCCGTTTCGTATTCCAGCAGACGTCCGTCAAAATAGCTGCGGATTATCCGCCTCAGATAATAGGATATACCTACCCTATCTAGGGTATCCAGGATTTTCGCCCAGTTAGCCCATTCTTCGGACACAATAAGACAGTATTCCTTAGATCCCTCGAGCAAGCGTGTGCCGCTTATTGCATCTTGAGCGGTATATCTAGCCACGTTCACTGCATTTATGGTGAATCTGCCTCTGGTTGTCACATATACCACACACCTCTTCTATTTCTTTCCAGACGATTGTAGATTACTTGCTCAAGAATTTTGCCTGCCGAGTAGAGCAGGCATATGGGCCTGTTTTTGAATGGCTCCGCCAGGTTTTTCCAGGCTTTGGCAGTAGCACCAAATTTTGGCGTTTTCGGCGTAGGCTTTCCGAATGGATCAGTGCCTGGCAGAATTCCGTTTCACCTCATCCACATCACGGATCTCGCATAAGGTCTCTTCCGTCAGGGACTTGACTTCGGCTTTGCCAGACAAGGCTTGCCCTACTGGCGCTTGCAGCTGAGCGGTGCTGCCCTCTGACTGCTTGGTGAGCTGGAACAGCAACTCACCCTTCGCGGTCTTACGGATCTTGCGAACTATAGAAGTCTTTAAGAGCCTCCTCGGTTTTTACAGCCTTTTAAATATCAGCATATGTGCACTTTCCCGTTGTTTTGATGACGATGGCGTCGGGTCGGGCAGTCTTGGGCTTCGGGCGTTTCTTCTGAACAGTTTCCCATGCCGCTCCTTGCCATGGTGGCTCCCCCGTTTAAAGACCTTGGCTGCTGCTACTTCGGATAACTTAGGTGCAGGTTTTTTCGCATCCTTTTGCTTCTTTGCCTCTTTTTGTGGGGAACATATAACCTTTGATTACGCGTCAAAATACAGCGATAGTTTCTAGGCCCTTGTGGTTTTTCTATTGTAGCCTCTTGCCAACATTTTTTATTGGGATCGGTATAATAGCGAACCATAACCTTTTCACCTATCTCGAAATGCTTATGCCTAGTCCCTTTGTGATTTCGCTGAGCCTTCAGCTGCTCTTCGACTAGTCTTTGTTTTACTAAAGGAGGCCTGAGCAAGCTAAATCTAGTTTTGAGCTCTCTACCTAAAAGTAATTTCGAGGGAGTTTCACCGGTTCCACAATGCTTAGTGCTTCTATAGTCAAAAAGGAAACGGTTAATTAAAACATCAATGTTACCTCCCTGCTCTCTTCCTAACATAGCGCCTACTGACTTCTTGAAGGTTTTTACAAAATTCTCCGCCTGCCCATTCGTTGCCGGGTGCCCAGGTGCTGTTAAAACGTGTTTTAATTATTCTTTTCTAAGAAAATTTTAAATTCATTGTATGTAAACTGACTACCATTGCCACTTACTAACACTTCCACTAAGCCATACCTGCAAAAAAGCTCTCTAAACCGTGCAATTGTAAAGTGAGTACTCATATCTTTTGTTTTGAAAATTTCAACCCACTTCGAGAACGCATCGATTACTATTAAAAACTGGAAATTGTGAATGGGACCCCCGAAATCCACATGGATTCGGGACCAAGCTTTATCTTCAGGTGCCCACGGCATAAGCTCGCTCTTTGGCGGGCTGGGTTGAGAGGCTTTACAGGGTAGGCACGCCGCGATCATGTGTTCTATGCACTGGTCAATTCGGGACCAAACATACGATCTTGCTAAAGCCTTCGTTTTGACTATGCCTAAATGCGAGCCATGCAGCTCAGTCAAAACCTCCGACCGTAGCTTAGCAGGTATAACTACCCTGTAGCCCCATAGCAAATAATTGTATTCTACCGAAAGCTCGCTACTCCTGCTTATGTATGGAACGTACTCATCGCCCTTTAAAGCTTGTAGACTTCCGTTATTAACGGCTTCGCACACCTTTGCCAGAACGAGATCACGTCTTGTCTCCCCAGCCACCTTTTTAAAGTTCAGGTTAAGTTGATTATCGTCATTGCTGAACCCTACGTAACAACATTCTACGTTACCTTTTGGTTTCTCTATCTGCTTTAACCCGAACAAGTGATCTGCTGTTGGTAGACCCCTTAACGTGCCTAATTTCATAGTCAAACCCTGATAAAATGAACGCCCATCTTTGCAATCGAGCTGCCGCCATAACCGGCAGTTTTTTGTTCTCCCCAAAAATAGTGACCGGTGGTTTATGGCCCGTCTGTAATACGAAATGATTACCCAGAAGATACTGTCGGAGCTTCACCACGCTATATACGATGGCTAACGCATCCTTTTGTATAGTGCTATGAGTTCTCTCAGCCGGTGTTAAGGCAAGAGAAATAAACGGGATTGGCGTGTGGTCCCCCCCGGGAAACAAATGGGATAACACTCCAGCTACCGCTTCATTAGATGCATCCGTTGATAAAATCATTGGAAGATTGGCATCGTAACGTTCTAAAATTTCGTCAGAGGTCCTCCTTTTTTAACAAACCCATAAAGTGGAGTCATTTTGTGGGCAAAGTGTGGTATAAACTTAGCGTAATAATTCAACACAGGGGCGTAGCGAAGGGGGGAGGGGGGGGGGGGGTTTAAACCCCCTCCTTGCCTCAGGATAATTCGATTTTTTAGGTCGTTACAATTCAAATATTTGATGTTTTTAAGTCTAAATATTTTGTGTGGTTTTTCTTGTTGTTTATAATCAGTCGTCGGTGCTTGGCGGCATATATCGTCAAGCTTCAGTTTTTTGCCGTTGTCGTTCGCAGTCGTCGTTTTGAATGTGGCCGGCGTAGTGTTTTCGCGTTAATTTCGTCACTGTATCATTTGAATTCAGCAGCATGCAAATATGTCCATATATATGTATGTCCGTATTGCTGGTTTCAATATAATTTGGCCAACGATTCTTTCGAATTATGCTCTTTGATTCTCAGAAATTTATTAAATAAGTTAATCGAAATAGCTTTGAAGTAATTTTGTGAAATAATTATTAAATTTTGATATTTCGAGTTGTGGTTACCTAAAAAAAAAAATACAAATTTAATTTAAGCTTAAAGTTCAATTTGACTTAAAATGAGTTTATTAAAATGGTTACAATCGCCGCCGGAAAAAACTGCGCGACAGGACTCAAGGGAGTAGGCACATCGTTTTCCATTCATTATTTAGAGTGCAATTATTATTATGATTGATGTAATTACGATTTATTTATTTAAACGTGTTTATGAATCGCACTGCCTTTTACTTTTTAAATTCCAACCTAACCTATTTCATTGTTATAGATACGGATTTGGATGCAGCTTCCAAATGCGAATCCGATCCTTCTGTTTCAAATGTTTCCAAACTACCTTCCCCCGGCGACCCTGATGATGTTATTAACTTATTGAAAAATTTAAATGATTCCAATAGATTGGAATTATTCAATCGAATTAGTACACCGACACCAAGCTTTCCTTTTCCTATGAGTGGCAAAAAGAAATTGAAGTTTCAATATTCGTGGTTGAGCACATGGAATTGGCTTGCGTACTCAACTGTCCAAAATGGGGCTTTTTGTAAGTATTGCGCGTTTTTTAGCGTAAAAACTGGCGGTTCTGGCTCCCAACCTCTCGGTAAGTTGCCACTTTTAAATATTCGTAAAAAACGAAAAATATTTTTTAAATATTTTGCAGGTCAGCTTGTCTGCAAACCTTTCTCAAACTGGAAAAAGGCCATAGAAACATTTGAAAATCATTCAGGTTTGCAGTATCACCGTACCGCAATTTTAAATCACAACGAACGTGTTAGTATTACAAAACACGTTACAGTGCCAATCACACAACAATTGGATGAAGGTCTTGGTAAAAAAATAACAGAAAATCGGAAAAAAATTGACTCCTATAATAAAAGTTATAATGTTGTGTGGTGGTCAAAACATTGCCTTGAGGGGAAAGAAAGACTGGGGTCCATTAGAAGTATCTGCAGAAAATGCTGAAAACGATGGAAATTTTCGTACAATATTACGAATGCTTAGCGAGACTGACCAGGAATTAAGGAATCATTTAGAAACTTGTCCGAAAAATGCATCTTATCTCAGCCCAACAATTCAAAACGAAGTAATCGATGCTTGCCATGAAATAATATTGCACAGAATAGTTGGAGAAGTGAATGAAAGTAAAGGATTTTCCGTACTAGCTGATGAAAGTGCAGACATATCAGGTAGCGCTGACGAATTTCCCTTAGCCATCTACGTTCACTGTGCTGCGCACTCCTTAAATTTAGCAATCGCAGATTCGTGTAATATCAGCTGCATACGTAACGTTTTTGGCACATTAAAGATGATCTATAACTTTTTCAATACGCCGAAACGGCAAATTCTTTTGGAAGAATGTATTGAAAAATATCCTTGCCCCATTGTGCGAAAAAAATTGAAAAATGTATGCCCTACAAGATGGGCTAGTAGGGGTCAATCCGTTGCTACTTATCAAGAACTGCAAGGCGCAGTCTTAGAGGCACTTGAAATTGCATCTGCATGGAAAGATAGCGTGACTTCTTCAACGGCATATTAGTTATTGAAAGCTATTAAATCTGCAGAATTTCAAACTTCGATTGTTGTCAGCACCGTAAAAGTGCTCAAACAAACGCGTAGGATCACTACCGTATACAAACTTTTATCCCATTTTAAGACTCAGCAATTCAGAATTTGGAATTACGATTTTTGAACCACAAAGAACTTCTGATGTCTTTTGACGCATTGCTTTCAATTGATGACAACGACGTTCAAGCAAAAAATTTAATTTCTCGATATGCCAAAGTTTTGCATTGTCGTGGTAATGAAAATATTGGCATGCCTGAAATAAAACTTTGGCAACGCCTTCTGAAATCTCTTTATGCCCAAAAATAAAAAAAAAAGCTGGAATGCTCACGATTTGTTGGAGGTAAGTTGGTACATTAACTGCACAGTCCGGTTTTTTTTTATCAATCTATCTATGATTAATATCTATTACAGGAATGCGATTCTGTGGCTTTTGCTAATGTTCACATTTTGTTGAAAATCTTGTGTACGCTTCCAGTAACAACGGCAACGAACAAGAGATCTTTTTCAACCCTTAGGGTGATTAAAAACTATTTGAGAAACACGATGAGTGAAAATCGATTGAATGGCTGTGCATCACTAAGCATCCACCGTGATAAAATTGTTACCGTTGATGAAGTTTTAGATGAAATGGCAAAGAAAAGCCGACGCATGCGCTAGAGTTTTTAATATAACATTTTTCATATCATATTCTAAATACACGTACTTTAATGTTAAAGCTAAACACAACATTTTTTTTTTTATTTAACTGAAAAAAATAAAAAATTTGAACCCCCCCCAAGGCAATTTTCTGGCTACGCCCCTGATTCAACATGCCGATAAACGCATGCACTTCCGTTACCGCTGCAATTCGGTCCTTGATTTTCCTTAACCCTTTTTTGTCAAGTAAGTAAGTTACCTCTTCTTTGACAAACTCAGACTTCTTTAAATTTAATCTTAACCGGGCCGACTTTAGCCTGTTTAAGACGGCCTCTAGAGTATCTAAATGCGCTTTGATCCTAGGACCACCGATGACTATATCATCTTAGTAGTTTATTACATTGGGAATGCCACGCAATATAGTTTCGATAGTCCTTTGGAATATCGCCGCAGCGGGTCTAACTCCAAACGGTAACCTCGTCATCTTAAAAAATCCCATGTGCGTACTCCAAGCGCACAGTAACTGTGAATCTTGTTCCAGCACCAGCTGATTATAGGCGTTAGACAGATCCAATTTACTGAAAAGATCTCCTTTCAAGGTAGCAAATATTTCCTCGATTCGAGGCAGGGGATACTTATTATCAGCTAAAAACTTGTTAATGGTAGACTTATAGTCGCCACATAACCGCAATTCACGTTTGACTTAAGGATCGGTACTAGCGGCGTCCCCCAATCCGAATTATCAACACGCACTAAAACGCCTAGATCTACTAGCTTATTTATTTGCTGCTCTATCTTTTCTTTCCACGCCAATGGCACCGGTGTTGGCTTACAAAAAATAGGTGTTGGATTCCCTACCAAACTCAACTTTATAGTATGTTCCCCCAATTCGTCTTTAAAACCCTCCGAAAAACGCGATTTGATTTGATCCAGCGCATTTTTTACCATGCCTACCGTATTCACTTTTGCTAGCACTATGCCAAATTTACTCATAAAATCGCGCCCCACAATACTAGCACCAGACGTATTACATACTACTATTCTTAGTTTATGTGGTTGCCCCTCATACTCAAATAACGAACAAAACTCACCAACAACATTTATATTTTCGCCATTATACGCTGTAAATTTATCCGCACAAGGGCCTAGAATTTCCTTCGGAAAAGTAGAGTCAAACTTAGTTTTCGGCATTATAAAATTCAGACAAATTCCATTTACCCTAATTTTTGTCACATAAGGATCAACGGAGGTGTGCGATGCTGATGCCGCCGAAACACTATAAATAGATAAATTAGATACAATATTAGACAAATCATTATTTTCTTGAATATAATTAACGGATTCTCCTTTATCTGCTGCTTTACCACTCTTTTGGTTGCAAACGTTAGCTAAATGCCTTTTTCTTTTACACTTGTTGCACGTTTTTTTTCATACCTTTCATGAGCATGAAATGGTATTATAACTTTGGTCCGATGTTTGTAAGTATGAGAAGAAGAAGAGATAGACCCACCATTAAGTATACCGAAATGATCAGGGCGACGAGCTGAGTTGATTTAGCCATGTCCGTCTGTCCGTCCGTCCGTCCGTCCGTCCGTCCGTCCGTCTGTCCGTCTGTCCGTCCGTCTGTTTGAACGCAAACTAGTCCCTCAATTTTAGAGATATCTCGATGAAATTTTGCAAGCAGGCGCCATTTTGCATAGGATTAATCATTTGTCGGAACCAGCAAGATCGGAACGATACAACGCATAGCTCCCATACAATCGATTGTTCCGATAAACGGGTTTTGGCCTCTAACTCTTGCAATTAAAAAGCTATTAGAGCGAAATTTCGCAGGTTTAGTACATACTATATAAGTAATGTGTGTAGTGAAAATCAGCTGGATCGGACCAACATAACATATAGCTCCCATATAATCGATAGTTTCGATAAATGGGTTTCGGGCTATAAATTTTTCAAATAGAAAGCTAGAAACGTAGAATTTTGCAGGTTTGGTACTTATTATATGAGTGATGTGTGTAGTGAAAATCATACAGATCGGACTTACATAACATATAGCTCCCATATTACCGATTGCTCCGATATATGTATGTGGTTTGGCTATGTATTTTTAAATTAACAGTTTTGGAGAGTTTGTGAGTAATTGTAAGTAAGGAGCGGACACTGAGAAAAGTTGTGCATATTCATGAAAGGTATAAAGACTTCGGCGCAGCCGAAGACAGCCCTTTCCTTACTTGTTTTTTTTTAATAATAATAATTCCCAACGGATTACCGCGCATGATGCGCGGATTGTTCTTTCGTGCTGAGTCTTTGAAAGGCTTTGGTTTGTTAATAGTCGAGATCTAAAACTGCTCAGCTCCAGAGAAAATCTCATCAGCTAAGTAAGGTAGATAAAAATTAGATGACACAATTTATAAATAATTAGTTGACAGCGAATAATTATTGTAAAGAATGAAGATAAGAATCGAAGGATATGAAAGCAAATTGTTGCTATGTATTTAGGATAGAAAGAATTGACTTTTTTATGCTACATAGTTAGTCTGAAATATCAAACGTACCATAATGAGAGTTATAATCTTGACACAAACAACGAAAGGGTTCATTTTATTCAAAATTAGTTCGGCACTGTTTCAAGATAAGTGGTTTAAAATGTCTTGATGGACGAGAAGGTACATTGGAGTTCACTTCGCTCAAAAGAAACGGGCTTGTGATTGAACCATTTAGTAATTTAATCATGAAAACAATTCCAAGCATTTCGCTCCAACTAGAAAGGCTGTGAAGATTCATTAGTTTTAAGCGACTCGTATACGATGGCAAATTATACAAGGGATCCCAGTGCAGATCTCTTAAGGCAAATAGTAAAAATTGTTTTTGAACTGATTCTAAGCGATCCACGTGAACCTGGTAATGTGGGCTCCAAATTATAGAACCGTATTAAAGTATCGGTCTGACTAATGTAGTAAAGAGAGTTTGAGTAACATAAGGGTCGCTAAATTCTTTAGACCATCGTTTAACAAATGCTAGAACGCCTCTAGCTTTATTGACTGTTACGTTAATGCGGCAGTTAAAACTGAGTTTGTAGTCCATAGTAACCCCAAGGTCAACAAAATCATACGTTTGCTCAAGACTATACTTTTTAATTGTATAGGAAGCTGGCTGTGAAATTCCTCTCGAAAAACGCATGTATTTACATTTCTTTAGATTAAGCGGCATATAATTTAAATCGCACCAAGTAACTAGTGTATTTAGATCTGATTGAAGCTTATTGCTATCTTCGAATCAAGGCAAATTCATTCTTATGGTAATGTTAAGTGAACAGCTGACTTCCTCTCCTGAGGAGACATAAATAACATCGGATTCACAATTTTTAAACGCTACTTTTTGTGTTCTGTCGCTAAGGTAAGAAGAGATCCAGCGATTGAGACCCGGCTGGAAACCCAACTGATCCAGTTTATGAATAAGTAAAGAGTGACACACTTTATCGAAAGCTTTGCTGAAATCAGTGTAAATAACGTCGGTGTGCAGATTTTTTCTAAAGCCATTTGAGACATGATTTGTAAATTCGAGTAAGTTTGTAACGGTGAACTTTCCCTTACAGAACCCGTGTTGACAGTCAGAAATCAAGGTAGAGATAGGATTCGTAAGCTGATTGGTAACAGTAGCTTCAAAACACTTTTGGGATGGCAGAAAGCTTTGCTATGCCACGATAGTTCTCTATAGAAGCCTTGCGTCCGCTTTTATGAAGCGGTAGAAGAATCGACTCTTTCCATGCTTTTGGAAAAACACCACACTTTAGTGACAGATTAAACAAATTGGTAAGACGTTGGTAAATATTGTTAGCACACTTCTTCAAGAAGCATGTAGGAATTCTATCACGACCGCATTTAAAAGATTCCTTCAAGGTTTTCAGATAAATAAGAACATCATTGGCGCATATAGTTGGACAATTAATTAAATTGTTCCCATGCAGCTCATAGGGATAATTTAGAAAGTCAGAATTGGCGACGGCAGAATAGTTATAAGTGAAAAATTACGCAAAGAAATTTGCGATATCTAGATAAAATGTCTTTATATTTGAGGGAAATCCCACTACTTTTCGTTTAGAATTTACGAAATCATAAAATGACTTAGGATTGCGAATAATAATAAGAACGAGTTTTTCTATTTTTCAGCATCATAAGCTCTTTATTAAACCAAGCTTGCGTTGGACGAGCATATGTTAATTTACGTTTACGAACAAACTTCTCAAATAAGTAGTAAATAGTTTGATTAAAATGCAAAACGTTTGAATCGATATCGCCACAAAGCTCAGGCCAAGTTAATTTAGACAGTTCTCTATTTAATTTGTTATAGTTGGCTTTTGAGAAGTTAAAATCAAAGCTACTACTTGAGCAGCATTGTGTACATTGGCCATTACTTATGGTTTCGTGAAATATTTCCACAGAAGGGTGGTAGACGTCTTCTGGTAAAGCCAACGGATCACAACGATTTACAGAAAGTTTGTTTTTATCATCAACATAAATTAAATCTAAGATTTTGCCAAACTTGTTAGCGGTAACATTTATTTGACGAAGGCAGAGATCAGAAATTCCATCCAAAAAGTCATTGAAGCCCAGTTTGGATGGATTTGGAATAATGTTTCCATTAAATATGTTCCACGATATATGCGGTTGGTTGAAATCACCTAAAACAATCATCGAGTCAGAAGCTTTAGTCAATAAGTTAACAGTTTTGAGCAGAGAGACACGCTGCATGTAGATTAAAAGATCACATGCTGGAGGGATGTAGCAAACAGATAAGTAAATATACACGTTCTCTAGCTGGATGCGGATGCATTTAAACTCAATGGAATCCGTGTTAGGTACATTAACCTCCTCTGAAGGAAAAGAGGAATGAACGGCAAGTAGAACACCACCCCCGACTTTGTTCTGTCTATAAACTTGATATTCGTTACATAAAAACTCGGAATTGAAAACATGCGGTTTTAGCCAAGTTTCTGTGAAAGCAATAACGTTATAAATGCAATTGGAAAGATTTCAAATACAGATCATTTAATTTGGTATTTAAACCTCTGACATTTTGATAAAAGATATTCACGGACTTAGTACTCAGTTTTTTGACTCGACATTATTACGAGTGATTTTAGCTACGTTTTCAATATTTCTATTCGGTCTGTACTCAAACTCCCGCACAAGAGCCCCGGGTAGCCAAAAAGAACTGTCCTAAAGAGAGTTAAAATCTTTTCCAGATACATCAATTTTAAACGAGGACATATTTAGTTGGTAACCGAAATTAAATTTTCTAGCGGTTAAGGTTTGATCTTTAACCTACATTCCACCGTCATCTGATTTATCTGTGTATATGCACCACATTTTTTTTTTAAATGGTGTTCATTCTATGTTAAAACCGTCCGATTCATTTATTGTTTTGGGGGACTTTAATCTTCCATACATCTCGTGGAGCGAAATTAATAATAGTATTGTGCCAATCTCGGCTAAGCTTAGTAACAATGAGTTTTTGGATGAAATTACCAACCTTTGTCTTAGCCAAATTAATGTTATCCCAAATAAGTTTGGTAAAGTTTTGGATTTAGCCTTCGTCGATGACCTGTCTAAATTTTTTATAAATAGGTGCGATCCTCTAGTGTTACCTGAAGATGTTTACCATCCCCCTCTGGAGATAGTCTACGAAACCATAATCAATGAGGGGAAGTGCATTAAGAAACCTTGCACCTCTAATATAAAATTTGATTTTGCGAAAGCCAATTTTAAAAAGTTAAATGAAGAACTATCTAAGATAATCTGGCCTCGGTACAATGAGGAAAGTATATACCTAAGCGAATCTGCGTTTATGATGAGCCAGCTCAGGCCTGGTTTACTAAAGAGCTAGGGTAAAACCGGGATAGATGCCCCACTTTTTGGAAAAGCTGCCTAAATTTGAAAATATTAGTTTTATTTGAATAATTTTTTTTAATATAGCTGGTTCAATATTTTAACTTTAATTATTTAAATTTTGGTTTACCTATCGTACACGGTTTTTCCAGAAATTACTTTTTCCTGAAACCTTCTTTTTGAGGGATAGATGCCTACCTTAGGGATAGTTGCCCCACCATGAAAATATTGCGAAGGATAGATGCCCTTTATGGCATGTAAGCGAAAAACACAAATCGAACGCAACGTATGTAGTTCTACCCTACTCAAAACCATAATAAATTAAACATGTTGGGTTTTTAATCTTTTAATTACTATCATTAGAAGATACCTAAATCTGTTGTTGTTGTTGTTGTTAGCAGTGCTTCGCCCTGCCCAAAGGGCCAGAACACTCCTAGTTGTCATCGGGCTCTTCTAACGGAAGTCCAAGGAAACGCGCTGTTTCAACAGGGTTGGACCAAAGTGATAAGGGAGTTAGAAGAGTATGTTCCGAAGAACACGAAAAGAGATGTTGCGTGTCATGGGGGGCCATAGCGCATGCAGGGCATGTGTTAGGTATGGTAGGGTTCAGTCTGGACAAATAGGAGTTCAGCCTATTGCAATATCCAGACCGAAGTTGAGCCAGCATGACTCTAGTCTCCCTCGGAAGGACACGTTCTTCCTCAGCAAGAACGGGTGGTTGGGCACCAATAACGGGGTTCACAGGCCGGGATCTGAGGGATCTGTCCACCGACTCAGTGTGGAGGTCCTTTAGGGCCCGCCTATGGTCCCGCAGATCAAACGGCAACGAGATGTGATGCCGGATCTCATCATAATGCTTCCGGAGATGCTTCCTTATGTCTCTAGGGGGCGGAGTTTCATCCAATAGCTGTCGATTTGGATGACTGGGACGGTGGCAGTTCAGAAGGAACTGCCTACTTAAAAGTTCCGCATGCTCGCGAACGTTGAGCATTTGAGCCTCCTGGTGGAGATGAGACTCAGGAGACATAAGCAAACAACCCGTTGCAGTTCTGATGGCGGTGTTTTGGCAGACCTGCAATTTCCTCCAGTGGGTGTCGTGAAGGTTAGGCGACCATATGGGCGCAGCATAATCAATAACCGGTCGGCCAATAGCCTTATAGGTGACCAGCAACGTTTCTTTGTCTTTGCCCCAAGTACTGCCGGCCAGTGACTTGAGGATCTTGTTGCGGCTTTGTACCTTTGAAGCTATTGCGGTGGCATGATTAGCGAAGGTGAGGCTATTGTCGAATGTAACCCCTAGAATTTTGGGGTGGTTGACAGTAGGTAGTGGAACACCATCTACGTGGACATTCAACTCCTGCCCCATCTGCGCATTCCACGTAGTGAATAGGGTCGCTGTCGATTTAGTCGGGGACAGTGTCAGGTTCCGCTCTGTGAAGAAGCAGGAAAGGTCGCGCAGGTAGTCATTCAGTCTCGTACAAAGTTCGTCTGTCGAAGGTCCTTTGCCCGTGGCCATCACGGTGCAGTCGTCAGCGTACGAAACGATGGAGACCCCCTCTGGTGGGGGAGGGAGGCTCGAGATGTAGAAGTTAAACAGAAGGGGTGAAAGAACACCACCCTGCGGAACCCCTTGTCTAATTCTTCTAGGTCTACATCTCTCGTTTCGAAACTGCACTGACGCCAGCCGACCGTTCAGGTAGTTAGCGGTCCACCTTTTTAGGCCGGCAGGAAGCGGTGTCTCCTCCAGGTCTTCAAGGAGTGTGGCGTGGTTGACCGTGTCGAAGGCTTTCGACAGGTCAAGTGCCACGAGAACCGTCCTGTGGTTTGGTTGGTGTTGGTTCAAACCGAAGTTAATCTGCGTCGTGATGGCGTTCAAAGCTGATGTTGTGCTATGGTTTTTACGGAAGCCATGTTGATGATTGGCCAGCTGCAGGTTTGCAGTATAATATGGGAGCAGAATAGCCTCTAACAACTTCACTACCGGCGAAAGGAGAGATATCGGACGATAAGAGTATCCTTGATTTGCCGGCTTCCCAGGTTTTAGGAGGGGGACCACAGTCGCATGTTTCCAGATATCTGGTATAACGAAGGTGGACAGTGAGAGGTTGAATAGAGCCGCCAAGTACTTGTGCCCCTCGTGGCCTAGGTGTTTCAGCATCTTCATGGCAATTCCGTCGGGTCCGAGTGATCTGGAGACGACAATGGGCGCGGCTGTGTGTTTGTGTTTGTGCGCGCGTCGGATGGCTTTTCTCTTAGCCCTATCCGCAGGAGAATGCAGTATAAATTGCCGGCAGAATGCGCTCGCGCATTTCCTGGGGTCCGACTTGACGTTATCGCCGAAAGCAATGGCGACCTTGTCATTGTATTTGGTCGGGTTGGATAGGGCCTTGACTGTCGACCATAATTTGCCGACCCCGCCGGAGAGGTTGCATGACTCTAGGTGTTCTTTCCACTTCTTCAATTTATGTTCATTGACAGTCCGACGGATTTCTGCGTTGAGATCCTTTATTCTTGGATCTGCGGGGTTCAAGAGTCTCACTTGGTCACGTTCTCTTGCCATTGCCGCTGCTTCCGCAGGGAAATTCGGCCGAATTTCCGGGATTCTGCCAGCAGGGATGAAGCGGCCAGAGGCTGAATCGATGACTTTGCGAAACTCTTTCTCACCTTTGCATACGTCCGTCGGTGTGGGTAGGTCAGCGAGGGAGTGCTCTGTAAAGTCCGTGAAGCGGTCCCAGTCCGCTTTACTAAAGTTAATGTACGTTCGTTTTTCTGTCGTTATGAAGTCGGACGGTCATTCGATGTCTAGTAGGATGGGTAGGTGGTCAGATGCCAGTGTAAGCATAGGTTGCCAGTTAACGTGGTTGATAAGGCCCGCACTTGAAATGGAGATGTCTGGCGAACTGTGGCAGTTACCTACCACCCTAGTGGGGGCATCTCCATTCAATGTACAGAATGCCGAATTATCTATTTGCTCTGCGAGTGCGTGCCCTCTGCTATCTGCTGGCAAGTTGGAGTGCCAGAGATCGTGATGTGCGTTGAAATCACCTAAGATGAGGCAGTTATCGCCCCTTAGCAACGCACTAATATCAGGGCGATAATCACGGGGACAGCACGTAACAGGAATGTATATATTTAACACTCGCAGGTCGACGTCGCCTGTCCGGACTGCTATGCCCTGGCATTCTAGGGTAGAGTCCCTGGGGTCAACGTCAGGGGCAAACATATTATATTGTACAGTATGGTGTGACGGTCTTTCCTATGTACGTTGTACCCATCACGAGTACGTAAGTCCGAGTTAGCATTCAGTTTGGTCTCCTGAATGGCGGCCAGTTTAATGTTATATTGTACAGTATGGTGGGACGGTCTTTCCTATGTACGTTGTACCCATCACGAGTACGTAAGTCCGAGTTAGCATTCAGTTTGGTCTCCTGAATGGCGGCCAGTTTAATGTTGTTCGACTTCATAAAGTCTGTTATCTCCGCGATCTTACCAGCTAACCCGTTGCAGTTCAGCTGTAGGATTTTGAAGTGTGTCGGGAGGGAGGGTGGAGGCATGCTGGGGGTAAGGGACGGATGCGGTTGCCTAGGTGGAGGTGGGCATAGTCCCAAGCTGTGACGCAGTCGAGGGTTCAGCGCGTCTTGGCCGATGTTGTGTGGCGTGGAGGGCGGCTGAGTACTGCAGCAAGGGGCAATAAATGCATCCGTCCAAAGGTTCCTGTTTGCGAGCCCAGAGCACATATGGATGTGGCACAGGCCAAGGCAGTTATTGCACTTAACCGATGCCGCAGGCGTATATAGTCTTTGCCGACAAACAGTGCACGTGGTGAAAGGTACGAGGAGGTTATGTTCCTGACCCACGTGCATGCTGGAAGTAGGGGGGGACGAGAGTGGGGACTGAGGTGAGGCGGGAGCAGCAAGGCTGCAGGTCGTGAAGACCGGGCCACTGTCGTGGCCATTTGATGATGGTAGGTGCGGTGTGTGTGCGCCGGAGCGACGAGAACCGCGGGACGCGCGTGTGCGCGAACAACATGGTGCCTCAAAAGTACTGAAAAAAGTACGGGTTCTGGGGATGGCAGGGTTAAGCCCTGAGCATCCAGATCTATGCAACCATCTCTTGCATTTACTGCATTGAACAGAATGTGAACGTTGAACATATATTTTCTTCCAGCAGACGCAGCAGATCCATTCTCTCGGTCCGGGGTTGGATTCGATACCAGCCCGTAGCAAGAGACATTGGAGCAACCCTGCTGCAAGGGATTGCTCCGAGGATGACAATTTAGGAGTGGGATTGGACAAATTGGACAGGGTTACACTGAAATAACAGCCCTTGGCCGGGTAAAACCCGGGTCATTCCGGTACGTAGAACCGGCTGTTGTGGGAATGATACCTAAATCTAGTATTAGGTACATCAATGGCCATACCTACCTTATTAAATTGAAGCGTTTGCTTTCAAGAATTGGCATGCATTTTTATATATGTTTATTTATATTTGTAAAATTTGCAAGCTCGAGACCCAGTGAACAATAATAATTGGTAACAATTATTATATTCGATTTTGTGGAAAAATTGATATTTGGAGAAAAAATTACAAAGCTAGTCACAGCGATGGATAGGATTACATGTTTCAAAGTGTCCCCACTTATCATCAGATCCCTTTTCGGACACTGGGATATGAACCCGTGTCTGCACCAACGCCGCTGTTAGAAGTCTAACAACTCAGATATGATGCCCTGTGACGTCACGATGCATTCATCCCCACTTAAATTTTTCCTTTTGGTTTTTATACCTTTCATGAGCATGAAATGGTATTATAACTTTGGTCCGATGTTTGTAAGTATGAGAAGAAGAAGAGATAGACTCACCATTAAGTATACCGAAATGATCAGGGCGAGGAGCTGAGTTGATTTAGCCATGTCCGTCTGTCCGTCCGTCCGTCCGTCCGTCCGTCTGTCCGTCTGTCCGTCTGTCCGTCTGTCCGTCCGTCTGTTTGAACGCAAACTAGTCCCTCAATTTTAGAGATATCTCGATGAAATTTTGCAAGCAGGCGCCATTTTGCATAGGATTAATCATTTGTCGGAACCAGCAAGATCGGAACGATACAACGCATAGCTCCCATACAATCGATTGTTCCGATAAACGGGTTTTGGCCTCTAACTCTTGCAATTAAAAAGCTATTAGAGCGAAATTCCGCAGGTTTAGTACATACTATATAAGTAATGTGTGTAGTGAAAATCAGCTGGATCGGACCAACATAACATATAGCTCCCATATAATCGATAGTTTCGATAAATGGGTTTTGGCCTCTAACTCTTGCAATTAAAAAGCTATTAGAGCGAAATTTCGCAGGTTTAGTACATACTATATAAGTAATGTGTGTAGTGAAAATCAGCTGGATCGGACCAACATAACATATAGCTCCCATATAATCGATAGTTTCGATAAATGGGTTTCGGGCTATAAATTTTTCAAATAGAAAGCTAGAAACGTAGAATTTTGCAGGTTTGGTACTTATTATATGAGTGATGTGTGTAGTGAAAATCATACAGATCGGACTTACATAACATATAGCTCCCATATTACCGATTGCTCCGATATATGTGGTTTGGCTATGTATTTTTAAATTAACAGTTTTGGAGAGTTTGTGAGTAATTGTAAGTAAGGAGCGGACACTGAGAAAAGTTGTGCATATTCATGAAAGGCATAAAGACTTCGGCACAGCCGAAGACAGCCCTTTCCTTACTTGTTTTTGTTGTTTTTAGTCTTGCCAACAGTATACACACATTGCTTAGACTATCAGTCCATATGTATCAATGCGTGTGTTGGGCTTGTTTTGTTTGTACATTGTTATTGTACTTAACCCGTGCTCTGGTTTTAGTGTATTTTTGTTTTTGGTTTTTACGGTCTTTCTATTTACATATATTTGTAAAATTTGCAAGCTCGAGACCCAGTGAACAATAATAATTGGTTTCAATTATTATATTCGATTTTGTGGAAAAATTGATATTTGGAGAAAAAATTACAAAGCTAGTCACAGCGATGGATAGGATTACATGTTTCAAAGTGTCCCCACTTATCATCAGATCCCTTTTCGGACACTGGGATATGAACCCGTGTCTGCACCAACGCCGCTGTTAGAAATCTAACAACTCAGCTATGATGCCCTGTGACGTCACGATGCATTCATCCCCACTTCAATTTTTCCTTTGGTTTTGTTGTTTTTAGTCTTTATTTTACGGGTATTTCAATTTCGTCGCAAACAAAATGTTTTATACTAACAAAACACGTGTTCACTGCTCGAAGCCCTTAGATAACTAAAATGCGCTGTGGCTGCGGCTGCTAATTATTAAATTAATTGTTAGTCACGAGCTCGGGAAGTTAGATTTTTTGAATATGGGGCATCTATCCCGTTGGGGCATCTATCCCGGTTTTACCCTAAAAGCATTAAAAAATAAAAAGTCGCGTCTTTTCAAAATGTACAAGAAAACGGGTTTACATTCAGATTATATACAGTATTCTATTATACGTCATAGATATTTAGAACTAAATAAAAAGTGTTATAGAGATTATATTTGCAAAATGAAAAAGCAAATTTTTTGCAACCCTAAATCATTTTATGGTTTTGTAAACTCTAAACGCCAAGTAAAAGGGTTCCCTTCAACCATGAAATTCAGGGATGGCATCTCCAGCAACAACCTAGAGATAGCCAATTTATTTGCTCAATTCTTTAAGTCTAATTATTCTATTGCAATCAATTCACCACCTAACAACTATCCATATCAACCACATTCAAGTCATTCAATCCATGTTCCTAATTTAAACTCGGAAGATGTTTTATTACATCTGAAGACCTTGAAGGAATCATTTCCTGGTCCTGATTTAATACCGACATGCTTTCTTAAAAAGTGTGCTGAACACATATACCAACCGTTGACCGAACTGTTTAATCTTTCTTTACAGTGTGGCGTTTTCCCGGTTTCATGGAAAGAGTCTTTCTTTATACCTCTTTATAAAAATGGCAGTAGGTCATCGATAGAAAACTATCGTGGTATTGCAAAACTCTCGGCTATTCCCAAATTATTTGAAGCTATTGTTACTAAGTGCCTAACCTTTTCAATCTCAACATTAATTGCTAGCTCCCAGCATGGATTTTGCAAGAGTAAATCAACAACAACCAACTTACTTGAATTCAAAACCCACGTGTCGAATGGATTTAGAGATAATCTAAACACCGACGTCATTTACACAGATTTTAGTAAAGCATTTGACAAAGTTTGCCACTCTCTACTGTATCACAAGCTCGATCTGGTTGGTTTCCAACCGGGCCTCACCCGTTGGATCTCCTCCTATCTCTCTGAAAGAACTCAAAGAGTAATTTTTAAAGATTCCGTTTCTAACATTATCGATGTATCCTCTGGTGTTCCTCAGGGCAGCCATCTTGGCCCTGTTCTGTTTTTGATTTTCATAAATGATATCTGTACAACAATAAAGTATTCAAATATCTTGATGTATGCTGACGATGTAAAACTATTTAAGTCATATGCGTCCGCGGAAGATCGGACTTTGCTTCAAATGGATTTAGAGTACTTAGTTACGTGGTGCAATGTAAACTATATGCCGCTAAACTTAAAGAAATGTAAATTTATGTGTTTTTCACGTAGAGGTATACAGCCAGCTTCTTATGCAATTAATAATCACAGTATTGAAAATGTTAATGTTTTTGTTGACTTAGGCGTAACGATGAACTGCAAACTTAGCTTCAGTCCGCATATTGAGGCAACAGTCAATAAGGCTAGAGGTGTTTTAGCTTTTGCGAAAAGGTGGTCAAAAGAATTTAGTGACCCATATGTTACTAAAACTCTTTTTACTACCTTGGTTAGACCGATATTGGAGTATGGCTCGATTGTGTGGAGTCCGCGTTATCAAGTTAATATAGACAAGCTAGAATCAATTCAAAAACAGTTCCTACTTTTTGCCTTGAGAAACCTACAATGGGATTCAATGTACAGTCTTCCACCTTATACTAGTCGGTTAAAACTTATCGATCTCCCAACTCTTTCTAGTCGTAGGGAAATGCTTGGTGTAATTTTTATGGTAAAATTAATAAACGGACACATTTCAAGTCCATTTCTTTTAAATGAAGTTAAATTTAATATTCCCTCCCGAGCTTCAAGACATTTCAAACCTATTTTTTTGAAGCAATGTAGAACTAATTTTCAATTGCACGAACCTTTTCAGTGTTTATGTGAAAAATATAACTCTCACTCTTGTAATTTTGATACTTCGGACTCGCTTTTTATAATAAAAAAATCTGTTCTTTCCTCTCTCAACTAATTATTTTGTTTATGTTTATGTATTTTAATCTCTTATGTATGCACCTTATTCGGCTGATGAAGTTTTTCTGTAGCTGAACAGTTTGAGGTCTCGACCCTTCACCTCCGCCTTTCAAACACTCGGCAAATTTGATCCGCGCGTTATGCGGATGCGCCCCTCGTGTCGGTTGGGCGGGATGGTGGGTAATCCGTTGGGCTTATTATTATTATTATTATTATTATAAATATGGTACCTCAAATCATCTTCAGTAGTGTCTGGATGGAACCGAGACACAAAAATCGATTTTTTTTTGAGGGACCACAACCAGCTCCCTAGTAATTGGTTCGGGCTCCATCGTTGGAGGTTCCATTGTTTTTTTATTTGTTGACTTTGGGGGGGCGTTTTTGGACGTTGCCCGAACAACCGTGTCAGGTATTGGAGATGCCAAATCAATAAGTTCAAAGGCTGGAGGTAGGTTCGGCGCCATTGAAGTAGAAGGCAGATCATAAGTACGTCTGCGCTTGTTTTCGCGATTCTCTTCGCGATTGTTGGAGCATTTCAAGTTAGGCGAACTATCTAGAAGTTTTAAGGTTTTGAAAATATTTTCGTACTTTTTGAACTTTTCAGTCAGCAATGAAAAATCTTTGCTGATTTCAGAAAACCCGTTTCTAATGTGCCTGAAAGTTTTGCATAAGTGAACTTCCGTCGATCGACATTTAGTACAGGACCAGCGCAGGCCTTTTCCGTTGTTGATTAAGTCCGCTATTCTAACAGTTAACCCGGAGCATTTTGCGTGGATAAGTCCATCGCACAACCAGCATGCTACAAAGCGTTCGGACTCGCTTTTTATTTGACAGTTTTCAAACATACACGACATTTTTAAAAAAGTAATTAAAGCACTTTATAAAAAATAACGAGATAGGAAATTTAGTTTTATCAAAATAAAAGAAAAATTTAATTTATCAAATGAAAAGAAAAACAACCCTGACAGTTTGAAACGCACAGGATTTAGCGACCAGTTTTAGACCCACTGTAGTTGACGTTTAACAAACCACGCAAACAGCTGTAACAAAAGAGAGATCAAAAAGCAAATCAGCACACAACAAAAATTGCAATGTAAATTACGAGCCTTTCAAATGCAACAAATAAAATATGCAAAAAACTAGGCACATACAAATTCAGTACAATGATTTAGATAATTAATCACAATTCAAAGATTTAAGTAATTTTTCACAGGAAGTAGTGAAGCACATTAAGTATTAAACTCTTTTAGCTTTAAATGTAACTTTTAATATTTAAAATATCAAGTAGTTATTTAATTATTAAAGAAAAATACAGAGCAAATAAAAAACACAACTACACAGCTTGACGTTTGCACTCTTCGCTAACATGATTTTTCCAGCCGCAGTGCACACACTTTTTGTTAGTTGCCTTGCTATTATAGTTGTTTTGGGAGCGGCTACCGCTTTTATTTTGTTTGTTGTCTTGTTTGTCACGTTTTGCCACCCAATTTCCTTCACTTATCTGTTGCTTTGTCTTGTATCTTTCTACTACCATCATCGTCCTTTTAATTGCGTTTTCCAGTGTTAATCGCTCATCTTCTCAAATGACTTACTTCACTTATCTGTTGCTTTGTCTTGTATCTTTCTACTACCATCATCGTCCTTTTAATTGCGTTTTCCAGTGTTAATCGCCCATCTTCTCAAATGACGGGCCATTTAATCCCGTAACAAATTTATTTAGAACAAAATCGTTTAACTGGCTGCCAAATTTGCAGTCTGGCTAATTTTTTTTTATTCGAGCGTGCCACTGCGTTACCGACTCGGTCGGCCCCTTTGTGGCCTCGAAAAATTTTCGCCGCTCACGATATATTACCACCGGTTTTTCGTAATACCGTTCCAGTAGAGTACATAATTCGCCATGAGACTTACTTGTCGGTAAAGCGGGGTCACACAAGTCGCGTAGTAATCCATACGCTTCAAGCCCCACGGCTTTTAATAAAATCGAAGTCTTAATCTTTTCATCCATACATGATGTTTCTATAAAATGCGAGTCCAGAACTTCATTCCAGTTACTCCAATCATCCATATTGGGTCTGAACTCCCGAACGCCTGTAGTTAAGCTTGTTGTGATTAAGCTTTCGTTCACGGTTTCGTTTACCATTTTTATATATAATTACGCTCTCAGCTCAAAATTAATACGTATAATTATACCGCTGCTTCAAAAAAAATTTTCTGTTTTATTAAAACTTGCAGAGTTCGTATTTTCAGAGCTCGTCGCCACTGTGATGTCTCATTGTTCAAGTTTATTGTACGAATGCTTTATTTCATATTCTTAGTATACATATTCATTTGACGCTTACATCTAAATAGCTGATAGGTAGCAGAGCCTTACTGCCTAGTTATATAAAGTACAGGTATCGACCCAGTACCCAGGCTAAAAATATTTTGATATATAGGGGGCGTGGCACCTCCCATACAAATGGAATTTTCCATTGTCCGTATCTCTGGAAGTATTTATGTTAACCCATTGAAACTCGGTAAGGGGTTATATGGGATCGAACCCTACCACCTCCAAAACAACTGGGTATAACGAAAAAGTGGGCGTGGCACCTCCCATACGAATGCAATACTTCTTAGTCGATATCTCTGGAAGTATTTAGGTTAGACCACTGAAATTTGGTGAGAGGTTATATGAGATCGATCCCTACCACCGCCAAAAAAAAAACTGGGGATAAGGTAAAAGGGGGCGTGGCAACTCCCATACGATTGAAATACTTCTTAGTCGATATCTCTGGACCTGGAAATTGGTACAGAGCTATATTATATCAAAACAATCTTTGCGCATAAAAGTGGAGGTTATCGGAAAAGCGGGCGTGGCACCTGCCATATCATCTTATATTTCTAAAGAAATTCAAGGTAGGGAGCTGAAAATTGGTATAGAGCAAAATGATATAGAAACCATTCCCACGCATAAAAGGGGGGGTTATCGAAAAGTTTTCACCTCCCATACAAGCTTTATTTTTCAAACTGAATATCTATAAAATGGTTTAGGGTTAGGACCTGAAAATTTATCAGGAGATTAATGATATCAATAGCTCTATGTGGCGTGTTCCCGTGTAGGAAACCCTTTTTCGCTATTTATTTACGCTCCGGGACTGAAAACTAAAAATTTTGTGTATCGTGCAGTCTTAAACTGAATACTAAAATTATATATTTTTAGAGTTGTATGCACAATGAAGTAGTGCAAAATTAATAAAAAAATCTATTTTGGGCAGAACGAAGTTCGCCGGGTCAGCTAGTTTCTTGTAAACGAGTTTGTTGGTGGAATTGACTAGCACTTTGTATGTGCAAAATACACTATGAAATAATTGAAATATGCAAAGTTATCCCAATAAACCGTATTTTATTTGGATAAATTTTTTCGCAAAAAAATTAAACAAAAAACAAAGATGGTATTCATAATCTGTACAATTATTGTTTTTTTTTATGTTTACTGTAATTTTTAATTGTAAAGGGTGCCACTATTACGTCTCTTGTCAAGTTCTTATCCGATTCATTTATTTGATTGTTATACCCAGTTTACTAGTACTAGTACAAGGGTATTATCGGCGCAAAATAATCGAGTTAGATATAGAGTTCCAGGTATGAAAGTTCTTAGGTTGAAAAGAGGAATTGATTAAGGCATGTCCGTCCGTCTGTCCGTCCGTGTACATGATAACTTGAGTAAAAATTGAGATATTTCCATGAAGTTTTGCATATAACCACGCCCCCTTTTCGAAAATTTCGAAAATCACATAAGTTAACATAACTTGAGTAAACATTGAGGTATTTGCATGAAATTTGTTATGCAGGCTACTTTCTGGCCAAGGTAAGCTGCTGTTAAAAATTGTCTAAATTGGATGATAACCACGCCCCCTTTTTTGATATAGAAAATTTCAAATAAGATTCTAGGGCCTATATTATTTCCAAGTCATGGTATTTGTATCTCGTTCTGAAAACTAACACTGGGTATTTAATGTTCGGTACACCCGAACTTAGACTTCCTTACTTGTTTTTGTATTGTTCTTACCACAAGTTGCTTGCTAATTAACTTATTGTGAACAATTTAAATTGCTTGTAACAGACACGTTTGTTAATCAATTCCGGTGATCAGGCGCGTATTCAGGGAGGGGGTCCGGTCGGTCCGGACCCGCCCCCCCCCGAAATGTGCAAGTAAGTAGGTACAATTTTTTTTTGTCTGTCTGCAAATTAAAAAAAAGTAATTTTCAGCTCATGAAATGATATTAACTTTGTCGAACGGGTACAGGGCACAAGAGGGCGGTGGTTAAGCAAAAACCCGGTATATGTCTGGTTTAATACCTCAAAATAATTTTTATTTTGTTGTTGTTGTTGTTGTTGTAGCGCTACTTAGCCCTACCTAGGTAGTCAGTATCTTACCCAGTATTGTCATCAAACTCTTCTAACGGAAGTCCTAGAAACCTAGCGGCTTCGACAGGGGTGGACCAGAGGGATATGGGTGTTAGAAGAGTAGGCTCGGTTGAGCAGACAAAAAGATGATTAGTATTATGGGGGGACAAGCCGCATGCCGGACAAACATTAGGCAAGTCGGGGTTCAGTCTGGATAGTTAAGAGTTTAGCCTATTACAATATCCAGACCGGAATCATCACCCTAGTCTCCCTAGGCAGCTCGCGCTCCTCTTCGGCAACGGGGGAGAGCCAACAAAGGAATTTACCTTATTCGTATGGATGAGGGTGAGGGCCTGCCGGTGCACCTTAGGATCAAACGGCGTGGAAATCAGGTGACGGATCTCATCGAAGTGTTTGCGTAGATGGCTCCTTATGCTCCTGGGGGGGCGGATTCTCGTTGACCAGGCGTCTGTTCGGATGCTGCGGTTTGCAGCCTGAAGCCTCGTTCAGTGTGTGTCTGCTAGCCCCGGCGACCATATTGGCGCCGCGTAGCTCAGTACCGGCATGTTATCAAACGTCACCCCTAAGATTTTGGGGTGTGAGACAGTTGGTAGCTTGACACTATCAACGTAGACGTCTAATTCCATGATCACTTGCGTTGTCCACGTCGTGAATAGGGTGGCCGAGGACTTATTCGGTGACAATGCCAGGTTTCTTCCGGCGAAAAATTCGGACCGGCGACCATATGGGCGTCGCGTAGCTCAGTACCGACATGTTATCAAACGTCACCCCTAAGATTTTGGGGTGTGAGACAGTTGGTAGCTTGACACTATCAACGTAGACGTATAATTCCATGTTCACTTGCGTTGTCCACGTCGTGGATAGGGTGGCCGAGGACTTATTCGGTGACAATGCCAGGTTTCTCCCGGCGAAAAATTCGGACACTCCATTTTTGGCTTCAACAAATTTATTTAACCTAATTTTTTTTAAGACGGTTTTTCATAATCTAACATGTAAACTTTAAATTATATTTTAAAAATATGTGAAAAAGTTGCAAAATTTCGACGAATTTTCATAGAAATTTTCAACTTTTTTCTCAGAATTTTTAAAAAAATATTGAGTATGCAGGTTTGTAGGCCATTTAATTTCAGTATAATAAGGAATAAGTCTTAAGTCCATGAGAACTTACCCTGATTTTTAGGAATTTTTTTTCTGAAGAGCTTCATTGTCTTTTTTCATATAAAAATGTATATGGAGGAAAATCCTAAAGTCTTCCCCTGATTTTTAGGAATTTTTTTTCTGAAGAGCTTCATTGTATTTTTTCATATGAAAAAATATATATGGAGGAAAACCCTAAAGTCCCAAAAAACTACCAAAACAAAACAATGTGGGTAGAAACTTAAGTTGATAATATCTACTAGATATCTATCTATCACATATTGTGACTATATTATACAGAAAAAAAGTAATTTAATGCAAGTTAGACCAAGTAAAATACATTTTATGTTCAATATTGATAAATGCAGTATGTGGGAAATGTATGTATCTATACACCCAAACTATATTATTTATTTATTTATTTATTATAATGAGTAGTCTAGCATTAGAAGTACTTACAGACTACGTAGATAAATATATACATATATGTATGCCAAATACAACAGGAAAATTATAAAAATATATTAGCGAGTAAAGATTTAAACAAAGGTTTAGATACTGAGAGGTCGAATGCTAAAGAATTTGGGAGAAGATTAAGCTCCGTCATAGCTCTATAGAGGGGAGCATTAGAAGCATAGAGAGTCCGAGCACAGTCTGTATAAAAAATATCATTATTTCGAAGCTGCCTATTCGGAACATGAAACCGGATACACTCGAGTAGAGATGGCGCATCTAAGTTACTGTTGATAATGTCAAAGACAAAAGTCATTGACAGAGCGGTTCTTCTGCATTGAAGAGACTGAAGGCTAATGAGTGCACATCTAGTTTTATAGGATGGGATCGGCTCCGAAAAATTCAGTGTACGCGGCGCAAAGCGAACAAACATTTTTTGAACTCGTTCGATCCTCTTAATATGGTAATCATGATATGGCCTCCAAATGAAGCAAGCGTATTCTAGTTTGGATCGGACGAGCGATGTGAACAAAAGCTTAAGCGTGTACGGATCCGAAAAGTCTGAGCTGAAACGGCGGATGAATCCTACTACAGAGTATGACTTGGCAATGGTGGAGTTAAGATGGGACATGAAAATGAATTTTGAGTCGAAAATTACGCCCAAGTCCCTGACTTACTTGAGTGTCGAAAGAGAAGAACCATCAATATAAAAAGACATAGGAATTCAGCTACGAGATTTGTAACAGGTTACATGAAAGCATTTCGTTACATTCAACGGCAGGTGATTTGTATTACACCATAAAATTACGTTGCTCAGATCAGATTGTGTCTTATCAGAGTCAGAAAATTTGATATGGCAGAGAAAATCTTTAAGTGATCCGCATATAACATAAAGTTTGAGTGTTGAAAACATGTCGATATGTCATTTATAAAGATAACGAACCGCAACGGCCCCAGGATGCTGCCTTGAGGCACCCCGGAGGTGGCAAAAAAATAGTAAGATTGAGCACCGTCCACAACTACAGCACATCTCCGCTGGTCTAGATAAGATTTTATCCAAGATAAAAACGTTGAGTGGAAACCTAGTACTGCTAGCTTAGAGACCAGGAGAGTGTGACTAACCTTGTCAAATGCTTTTGAGAAGTCAGTGTAAATGGAGTCAACTTGAAGATGGTTATTGAAAGCCGAATGGAAAATTCAGAAAAAATAGCTAGGTTTGTCGTAGTGGATCTACCGGACATGAAACCATGTTGATTGTGTATGATTAAAGGGCGGACAGCAAAATGCATTTTTTGTTTCACTACATATTCAAAAAGTTTAGAAATAGTTGACAGCTTGGCGATGGGCCTATAATTCGCGACATTGTTTTTATTTCCACTCTTGAAAATAGGGCTAATGAAAGTTTCTTTCCAGGGGTCGATAAACTGACCACAATCAAGGGATTTATTGAACAGTAAAAGAAGTGGAAATTCCAGAGCCATACAGTTCTTGAGAAGATAAGACGATAAGCCGTCAATATCAGTCTGTGTGGATGACTTTATGTTCCTAATTCCATCAAGAATATCTTCAAGAGATAAAGTAAGGGCACTGTTGGAGACATGAGCTCCAATCTTATTGAGTTCGACTAAAACCCGTAGCAATAAATTACACTCATAGACACTAATTGAATTACATCTACACGCCTTTCAAAATCAATAACATACTTTAAGATTTCATATTTATATAATATAGCTGACCCGGCAAACTTCGTTCATTGTGCATACAACTTCAAAAATATAAAATTTAAGTATTCCGTTTAAGGCTACACGATACACAAAATTTTTAGTTCTCTGTCCCGGAGCGTAAGTAAATAGCGAAAAAAATTTTCCTACACGGGAACACGCCACATAGAGCTATTGATGTCATTAATATCCTGATCAATTTTCAGGTCCTAACTTTAAACGCTTTTACGATAACCCCACTTTTATGCGCAAAAATTGTTTTGATATCATTTAGCTCTATACCAATTTCCAGGTTCCTGCCTTAAATACTTTTCGAGATATTTAGCTTGAAAAATTAGTATGGGAGGTGCCACGCCCCCATTTTCGTTAACCCCAATTTTTTTGGAGGTGGTAGGGATCGATCTCATATAACCCCTTACCGAGTTTCAATGATCTAACAGAAAATACTTCCAGAGATATCGACTAAGAAATATTTCAATCGTATGGGAGGTGCCACGCCCCCTTTTTCGTTATCCCCAGTTTTTTTTGGAGGTGGTAGGGATCGATCTCATATAATCTCTCACCAAATTTCAGTGGTCTAACCTAAATACTTCCAGAGATATCGACTAAGAAGTATTTCATTCGTATATGAGGTGCCACGCCCACTTTGTCGTTATCCCCAGTTTTTTTGGAGGTGGTAGGGATCGATCCCATATAACCCCTTACAGAGTTTCAATGATTTAACCAAAATACTTCCAGAGATATCGACTAAGAAGTATTTCATTCGTATGGGAGGTGCCACGCCCACTTTTTCGTTATACCCAGTTGTTTTGGAGGTGGTAGGGATCGATCCCATATAACCCCTTACCGAGTTTCAATGGTCTAACATACATAAATACTTCCAGAGATACGGACAATGCAAAATTCCAGTTGTATGGGAGGTGCCACGCCCCCTATATCTATCAAAATATTTTTTAGCCTGTGACCATCCCTGGAAGATGTAAAGTGGGTGTGTAAAATTTGGTTACGATCGGTTTATAAGTTTAGGACGCAAGTCGATCTATACCTATTTACATAATTTGAATTTTATATATGTATATAGATATAGATAGCTGACCCGGCAAACTTCGTTCTTCCCAAAATAGATTTTTTTATTAATTTTTCACTACTTCATTGTGCATACAACTTCAAAAATATAAAATTTTAGTATTCCGTTTAAGGCTACACGATACACAAAATTTTTAGTTTTCTGTCCCGGAGCTTAAGTAAATAGCGCAAAAAAATTTCCTACACGGGAACACGCCACATAGAGCTATTGATATCATTAATCTCCTGATCAATTTTCAGGTCCTAACTTTAAACGCTTATACGATAACCCCACTTTTATGCGCAAAAATTGCTTTGATATCATTTAGCTCTATACCAATTTCCAGGTCCCTGCCTTAAATACTTTTGGAGATATTTAGCTTGAAAAATTAGTATGGGAGGTGTCACGCCCCCATTTTCGTTAACCCTTATTTTTTTGGAGGTGGTAGGGATCGATCTCGTATAACCCCTCACCAAATTTCAGTGGTGTAACCCGAATACTTCCAGAGATACGGACAATGAAAAATTCCATTTGTATGGGAGGTGCCACGCCCACTTTTTCGTTATACCCAGTTATTTTGGAGGTGGTAGGGATCGATCCCATATAGCCCCTTACCGAGTTTCAATGATGTAACAAAAATACTTCCAGAGATATCGACTAAGAAATATTTCATTCGTATGGAAGGTGCCACGCCCATTTTTTCGTTATACCCAGTTGTTTTGGAGGTGGTAGGGATCGATCCCATATAACCCCTTACCGAGTTTCAATGGTCTAACATAAATACTTCCAGAGATACGGACAATGGAAAATTCCATTTGTATGGGAGGTGCCACGCCCCCTATATATCTAAATATTTTTTAGCCTGTGACCATCCCTGGAAGATGTACAGTGGGTATGTGAAATTTGGTTACGATCGGTTTATAAGTTTAGGACGCAAGTCGATCTATTATATACATACATACACTAGTAGACCCGGCAGAGTGAATTTTGTTCCTTCTTAGTGATAATAATTATGTAAATTTTTTATTTTATCAAGTTCATTTTTTTATTATGGTTACGATAAATAAAAGAGATCTAGTACATATTTTAACTATTATTTAATAGGCTTTTTAGACTCTCTTGTTTTCTTCATTTAAGCACTTTGTGATACACGACTTGTTTTGTTTTGTTATCAGGGGCAAGAACAAACAACTCAGATGGTCTTCCGACTCGTGAACATACCACATATAATTGACCATGGGAAAAACATTGATTTTCGACCTTCAGACCACAAACTTTCAATCATTCGCTGATTTGTTAATTGATTGAGTGTTCATTAATTTTTTTACAACCAAACGCGTACCGTTGCACAGTTTTGGTTGGTTTATGTTGCGAAGCATGATGACTACTGAGCCAACCTTTAGTTGCAAGTTGTGCGGTGGTAATCCGGGCACATCCAATGAGTTTAAAAACTCAATTGGATAGTTGGTGGCTTTATCTTCGTTTGTTATACTGTCAATATATTTATATGAATGCATTGTTCCAATGATCTGATATTTCGTCGACAGCCGTTGACCTTGGAATTACTGGCAGTATTCGGCGGAAATCACCAGACAGTAAAACCATTGTGCGTCCAAAAGGTCTATTAAGTGTTTCTAATGCACGTTTATGCGCCATCGTACATTCGTCCCAAAATACGATCTTTGTTGCTGATAAAACTTTTGCCATTTCTGAGTTTCTTGCAATATTACATGCCGGTTCCTCAACATTTTGAAAATTTAACGGCAATTTTAAGGCAGAATAAGACGTACGACACCCTTCTAATAATGTGGCTGCTATTCCCGCAGAAGCAACTGCAACCGCAATGTTGGATCTTTCAAGAACAGTGGCTAAAATTAATGATAGGAGGAATGTCTTACCAGTTCCCCCAGGGGCATCCAGGAAATATAAACCACCTGATTCAGTAGGGGTACATTCGTTTGCACTGCTAAATTTAATTCCTGAGGATCATATTCACGTTCCCGTTCCAAATCTAGATTATATGCCTCGTTCGTTCCACTTTTTGACAATCGCATTAACACATAGAACTAAGCCCCATTTCCTATTACAACTCTTATTAACACGTTTTATTTGATAACCATATTGTACAAAAAATTTTTAGGGTCATCCCTGGTCCACATTTTGGTCGAAATTTCGAAGATGCATTCACACATAGAACTTAAACCTACTTGTTTTTGAAACTCCCATTAATACCTTTCATTTGATGCACATATTGTACGAATATATTCTAGGGTCACCCCTGGTCCACATATTGGCGATATCTCGAAAACGGGAAAAACGGGATAAAAAGTATCCTATGTCCGTTTCCTGGTTCTCAGTTACCTCAGTTACCAGTTTTCAGCCAAATCGGTTCAGCCGTTCTTGAGTTATAGATGGTGTAACTAACACAACTTACTTTTATATATATATAAGATTACATGAATACTTACCCTATTACACACACATTATACTCACCTTAGTTTATACTTACCTTTATCTAAAATACATTTTGCCTTAATTACTTACCCTTTCCTATACTTACCAAACACCCTGTAAAGATAATATTGTACTTACCGTTTTAAAGTCCAATAGCTCCTACCGTTTGCCCATTTTTACATACATACATACTTACACACATTCCAGTCTCCTTGCTGTGCAAGAGATCAAAATTAAGTTAAGTTAGTTCTAGTTCGCTTACAACTGTCCATCTCGCTACTTACCCGTTTTAAAGGTGATATCAGTGAATTAAAGTGATTAAATTAGATATAAATGATTAAAATACCATATCTAGTGTTTTCATTTATACGGAAAAACACCCGAGTGACCCTACACCCTATTATAACCCGAAAATAAAAAATTTGTTACATACAAAATTTAAAATAATATGATTAAAAAGTTATACAAAAAAGAATAAGTAAAAACAAGTAAGGAAAGGGCTGTCTTCGGCTGTGCCGAAGTCTTTATACCTTTCATGAATATGCACAACTTTTCCCAGTGTCCGCTCCTTACTTACAATTAACTACTCACAAACTCTCCAAAACTGTTAATTTAAAAATACATAGCCAAACCACATATATCGGAGCAATCGGTAATATGGGAGCTATATGTTATGTAAGTCCGATCTGTATGATTTTCACTACACACATCACTCATATAATAAGTACCAAACCTGCAAAATTCTACGTTTCTCCATTTATCGAAACTATCGATTATATGGGAGCTATATGTTATGTTGGTCCGATCCAGCTGATTTTCACTACACACATTACTTATATAGTATGTACTAAACCTGCGGAATTTCGCTCTAATAGCTTTTTAATTGCAAGAGTTAGAGGCCAAAACCCGTTTATCGGAACAATCGATTGTATGGGAGCTATGCGTTGTATCGTTCCGATCTTGCTGGTTCCGACAAATGATTAATCCTATGCAAAATGGCGCCTGCTTGCAAAATTTCATCGAGATATCTCTAAAATTGAGGGACTAGTTTGCGTTCAAACAGACGGACGGACAGACGGACAGACGGACGGACGGACGGACGGACGGACGGACGGACGGACAGACGGACATGGCTAAATCAACTCAGCTCGTCGCCCTGATCATTTCGGTATACTTAATGGTGGGTCTATCTCTTCTTCTTCTCATACTTACAAACATCGGACCAAAGTTATAATACCATTTCATGCTCATGAAAGGTATAAAAAATACACTCATGGACATTAAAATAGGTGTGCTCTCCTACAAAATCGGTTTCGCAGATATCTCAATTTTCTACTATAAAGTTATTGAAGTAAAGGTTGATTTAAGTAGGCCGAGTATTTAAAATATTAAAACGCAAAAGTTTTTTATATTAATTGGCGATAAAAAGTATTTATTGAAAGTTTTGTGTAAACATGGCATTTTAGAGTGGTCAATGAAATATGTGTATTCAACAAAATATTGAAATTAAACTCTCTACCGACATAAATTATTTGCTTAAAGGTTTGTTTTAATGTTATTAGATATTAAAGAGGAAAAAAATAAATCTTTGTTAAGTTAGATGGGACGTGCGCAGTGGTGAAGAAAGAAGGATAGTCCAAAAAATTCGTGAACAAGGAAAAACATACAAATTTATAGCTGAAGCTTTGGGGCGATCGCAAAATTTTGTTACAAATGAAATTAAAACACCAAAGAATAGTGATCGTCGCGGAGGTATTAGAAAAAGCGTCTCCTACAACTGATCAGCACATCGTACGCCTAGTGAAAAAAAATCCCTTCGTCTCATCTAGGACCGCAGCAGCTGAAATAAACAACGTAATCTCAAGTAGAACTGTGTGTAGGAGACTAGCACACGCTAATCTACCAGGAAGAACTGCTCGCAGAGTTCCATTGATGAGAACTGCAAATTTACAGGCGAGGAAAAATTTTGCGATCGATCATGAGTCGTGGCATGGCATAGAAGGTGACCGATAGTGGCGAAACATTCTGTGGGGCGACGAGACGAAAATAAATTTATTTGGGAATGATGGCAACAGGACCGTGCGAAGACCGCCTGGTAAAAAATTCAATATAAAGTTTACCAAGAAGACAGTGAAGTATGGTGGAGGAAACATCATGGTATGGGGTTGTTTTTCTTGGTATGGAGTCGGTCCAATTCGCCGAATTGAAAACACCATGGATAGATTTGTCTACAGAAATACACTTGAGGAAGTAATGTTACCCTATGCCAGAGAGAATATGCCCCTGGTGTGGAGTTATCAACAAGATAACGACCCCAAACATGGTTCAAAAGTGGTGAAAGACTGGTTCCAAGAAAAAAATGTGCGTGTTATTGGGTGGCCTAGTCAATCTCCTGATCTCAATCCAATTGAGAGTCTTTGGAATGAACTCAAGACACGATTGGCAAAGCAAGAATGCAGCAACAAAGCGCAAATATGGGAAAATGTCCAAAAGGCTTGGTACGACATCCCAGTCGAAACATGTCAAAAGCTAGTCAATTCCTTGCCTAGGAGGATGGCAAAAGTAATTAGAGATAATGGTGGATACACAGGATACTAGTTAAATATTCACTTTTTTATGTTTTCTTAACTCTTTGAACTTTTTTTAATTATACGTAATGTCCACCTATTTTAATGTCCAGCTGGAATTTAAAAAAAATAAAAAAAAAAAAATAAAAAATTAATATTAAAAGCGGCACACCATAGTGTGTGTGCCTAGCGGGAAGTGCTAATACGTACGCATACAGAAAAAAAATACCTCTGGTTTGCCAAAGGGCACGAAAGTTTGTGAATACAAATGACAGTAGGCTGTCCCAGTTTTTATTATTAAACATTAATAATATTTTTCATCGATACCACGAGCAGTATACCTGCAAAAGTGGTCCAACAACAACAACAATAACGCAACAACATCAAAATCAACAACAAAGCACGAAGCAACACCAACAACAACGTCACAACAAGAGGAACATACACTGAGCAATCACCAGCACGGAATATTCACAACAACACAAAACAGGTGGTAAGAAAACACGGGATGGCAAAGTGAGTACACTCTACACAAGATTACTCTACATATATTGATAAATATACAAGTACAGCAAGTCAACTCATCCCCCTTCGCGGAACAATTTTTCAAACCGTTTTTTACCCAAAATCCGCAATCCCTAAAAAGGTACAGTCACAGCAAAATTAATTACTTCGTACACATGTACATTTTTATGTAGCTCAGAAACCAAGCGGTATTTTTTGCGGATAACTTCACATAGCGGGACTCTGAAAAAGCTGTACTTATATCCATATATCAATACGTATATTTTCGCACACTTACACATAAATACACCTGGACTCTCTCACCCAATATTATTTGCGGCAAAATATATATATACGTGCACACTTACACAGTGTTGCATAGGTTTTGCAACATATTTGAAATACCCAAATGTGTCCCTACATATACGCACTAATATCGGTTGTACCATAAACTCCGCCCAAAATCAACACCAACCCAAAAAAAATTCCGACTCACATAATTATAGCAAAAATTTATAAATTTCCTATAAATATTATTCGAAAGGTAAAATTTTATTCGTTCGTGACAAAATTGTTGCTTTATTTGGGAAAAAAGTCCATACTAAAAATCGCACACCCTAATACCCATAATTGTATAGTTTACTTTTCACTCAACACTCACTGGAAATCAATTATAACTCCCACTATAACCTCCCACTTCTTTTTCTATTTTCCACTGTGATACATACATTTTTTTTTTTTTTTTAGCATCCAATATATTTTGCCAACTGTATACATAGAATACATCTAACAATTTTTTGATTTTTAAAAGTAATTCATAATTAATAACACTTAATAAACTTGATGAACATGGATGGATTGCTCTCAGTAGTGCATCCATTTTTTACTAATTTATCAATATAATTCAATAAACTTCTGGGCATGGACTTATTGCTATCAGCAGTGCATCCATTTTAAAAATTCATTAGCGTTGGAGGTCTGTGATTGACTTTCTTTTGAACGGGTTGGGGTGAGTTAGATGTCTCGTGTTGTGTGAAATAGCATACTTTTTGATTTCTTCAGCTATAGTTGCAACCTTTAGATCCCGGTGTATCTGGTTATTAGTCACATAGTAGGGTGCTTTTACCATCATTCTAAGAGTTTTAGATTGAAATCTTTGGAGAATCTCTATGTTTGAGTTTGCTGCAGTTCCCCACAGCTGTATTCCATATGTCCAAATGGGTTTTATGATGGCTGAGTAGAGCAGGACTTTGTTATCAACAGATAATTGTGAATTTCGGTTCATAAGCTAATACAGATTTCTTAGCTTGATACCAAGGGTTTTTCTTTTGGTGAATATGTGGGTCCTCCAAGTTATGGCCGCGTCACAATCAACTTTCGCATGTACATGCTTTTAACGCAAACTTATGCGTCACAAGAACAGCGGCACAAACATCACGCAAGGTTTTGCATTTGTAAACAGCTGATTTTTATTTGCGCCAATTTGTTATATTAAGCGCGCACCAAAAGCCAAATGTCAAATGCTTCTTCTTATGCTTTTCATGCATCAAAAGTTGAAATTTGGCAACTTTTGTATGACAGATGTCGCTAATGATGCGCGATGTGTCGCTCTCCACTCAAATGAACATTTTCAACTCATCTGTCAATGCATGACGCTGCGGCAAAAATTGATTGTGACGGGGCTATTTGTTTTCTGTCGAGGTGCATACCAAGGTACTTTGTTTCGTCACTTTGTGGTATATTGATACCGTTGAGTTTAACGGGTGGACAAGTGTTACGTCTGGTAGTAAACGTCACTTGAACGGATTTTGATTCATTGGATTTAATTGTCCATTCTTTCAGCCAATTTGTAATTTTATTTAAACTTCCTTGGAGCTTGAGCGAAGCCACGTTAGGGTTAGGTCCGGTGTAAAGTAGATAAAGTATTGGGCCCATTACGCTGCCTTGCGGGACGCCTGCTAAGCACTCATAAAGGGCAGTCTGCTCTTCACCTTGTTTAACGAAGAAATAACGATCTTTTAGATATGAGTGTATAAATAGGAAGTAGTTTACAGGGAGGGTGTATTTTACTTTATAGAGAAGTCCTTCGTGCCATACGCGATCAAAGGCTTGTGAAATATCTAGAAAAGCAGCTGTGCAGTAGTTTTTCTTCTCAAAAGCGTCGTATATTTGCTCGGTGAGTCTGTGGACCTGCTCAATTGTTCCGTGCCCTCTTCTGAAGCCAAACTGGTGATTGGGTATAATTTTACGCTTTTCTATTATGGGTAATAGGCTGTTCATGCTGGGCCAGCATTTTGCATTTTCTTCGCATTTTAGCATTTAACCCAAAATGCAGCATTTATTTTAGCATTTTCCATACAAATTTTTACAACAAAATGCAACTTTATTTTTGCATTAGCATTATAAATGCAGAAATCAACCCTGTAACCTTCGAAGAAAATCGTGATTCGAATTCAAAAGAGTGGCAATATTGGTTGTTTTTACTTGGCGTTCTCTCATTCTCTGTCTTTCGTAAACATACAGCAAATTTGTTCCGATTTTAAATTTGTAATTTATGGCGCGTGTTGTGTGATATTGTTAAAATAAATCAATCTACAAATTAATCTGATGTTTGTGCAGGGATTTAAATAAAAGATTTAATAAGAAGGTTTACATTTTTTGAAACGTGGCATAACCTCAAAAAAATGTTCGAACTTGCTAAATGTGCATTTGCTTAATGCGCCAGCATGAACGCTTTTTCGAAACCAATGTCCGAAAATGCTAAATGTTGCATTTTAAATGCAGCATGAACACGATATAAGAGACTTTTAAGGAAGATAATTTCCATTACTTTTGAGAGAATAGGCAGCAGACTAATAGGTCGGTAAGATGCAACTGTATCAGCTGGCTTCCGGGTTTCAGAATCATTTTCATCTGCGAAACTTTCCACTGTGGGGGAATGAATTGAGTTGTTAGTGCTGCATTAAACAACTGTGTCAGGAATTTTATGCCTTCGTGGGGTAAATTTTTTAGAATAGTGCCGTTGATAAGGTCGTATCCCGGAGCTTTTTTTGGCTTGAGTTTTGCAATTATGGTTTTCACCTCCGATGTTGAAAATTTTTTTATGGGTAGGTCCATTTGATATGGATGGCTTAAGGTAGTTTCCACTTCAGTAGTTATTCTTATTGGGGGTTCAATATCATGTGGAGTGAATACTTGTTTTAGGTGGCTCGCGAAAGTATATGCTTTTTCATCATCACTTTTTGCCCATTAGTTATTCTCCATTCGTATAGGTGCATTTGAGATAATTGGCCTCTTTAGCTTGCTGGTCGCTTTCCAAAGGGAGTAATCAGTTGCAGCTGTTGCATCAATATTACTGAGGTATTGTTGAATTTCTCTGTTGCGCTCCATACTGAGGATGGATTTAAGTTCGTTAGTTAATGCATTCAGCCGTTTCTTGTCATCGCGATGACGGGTTTGTTGCCACCTTTTCCGTTCGATACGCTTTTCTTTAAGCTTTTCTTTTACTTCATCGGTAACCCCTATGGTTTTTTTCCTGCTGAGGGTGGGAGTTGAGCTCCAAGCGGCGTGTTGTATACACCTGTTAAAGTGTTCAACTGCTTCAGCCATATCTTTGTCGGATTTCAGGGATAGTTTTAAAACAATATTATGGGAGATAATGGATCGGAAGTACTCCCAATCAGTCTTCCGATTATAGAGGCTAGAAGGAATAGCTGTGGACGTCAATCAAGTCGATACATACATACACACATACTTGTACTTAGAAGCGCTAAGGCAAGTGACTCTCAACAAAAAAAGCCGGTCATTACCACTTGTGCAAAATATCCCGCTAAACAAAATAGCACAGTGGGCCCGAGCATATAAAATTGCGAATAAATTACAGTGGGAAAAAACACTTAGTTTCTCAATAAATTTTTTTGTAGATTTTTAATATGGCGGATGAGAAGAAAGACCAGCCCAAAACCCTGAGACCCCCTGCAGCATCAACCCGATCTAAATCCCAGTCGGAAGATGAATACGGAGTTCTTCTTCTTCTTTAAATGGCCATCTAACCGCCTGAGCGATTTTGACCGTCCAACATAGCTCGCCAGTCATTTCTTCTTTGCGCCAACTGGCGCCAATTGGAGACCCCACGAGATCGCAGGTCGGTCTCCACTTGGTCCTTCCATCGGAGTGGTGGTCTTCCTCTTCCTCTGCTTCCACCGGCGGGTGCCGATAAGTATACCTTCTGGGCTGGAGCGTCTTCGTTCATTCGCACGACGTGGCCTAGCCAGCGAAGCCGCTGTGTTTTAATGCGCTGTACTATGTCGACGTCTGCGTAAAGCTCATACAACTCATCATTAAATCTTCTTCGGTACTCGCCGTCGCCAACGCGTAGAGGCCCATAAATCTTTCGCAGAACTTTTCTCTCGAATACTCCCAATGCAGCCTCGTCAGATGTTGTTAGTGTCCACGCCTCTGCACCATATAGCAGGACGGGAGCGATGAGTGACTTGTAGAGTGTGATTTTCGTGCGTCGAGAGAGGACTTTACTTTTCAATTGCCTACTCAGTCCAAAGTAGCATTTATTTGCAAGAGCAATTCTTCGTTGGATTTCTAGGCTGGCATTATTGTTGGAGTTTATGCTGGATCCAAGGTAAACGAAGTCCTTCACTATTTCGAACTTTTTGGTGCCAGCAGTGGCGTGGGTGCCAAGGCGCGAATGCGCTGACTCTTTGCTTGATGACAGCATGTACTTCGTTTTGCCTTCGTTCACCACCAAACCCATTTTTTCCGCTTCTTTTTCTAGTTTGGAGTACGCAGAGGTTACGGCACGGTTGTTAAGGCCGATAATGTCAATGTCGTCAGCATATGCTAACAGTTGCACGCTTTTATAGAATATTGTTCCAGCGCGGTTGAGTTCTGCAGATTGTATTATTTTCTCCAACATCAAATTAAAGAAATCGCACGATAGGGGGTCACCTTGTCTGAAACCTCGTTTAGTTTCAAACGGCTCGGAGAGGTCCTTCCCAATTCTGACTGAGCTGGTGGTGTTGCTCAATGTCATTTTGCAAAGCCGTATAAGTTTTGCGGGGAAACCAAATTCAGACATAGCGGCATATAGGCAGCTCCTTTTCGTGCTATCGAAAGCGGCTTTAAAATCAACAAAGAGGTGGTGTGTGTCGATTCTTTTCTCACGGGTTTTCTCCAGGATTTGACGTATTGTAAAAATCTGGTCGATGGTAGATTTTCCAGGTCTGAAGCCACACTGATAAGGTCCAATCAGTCTGTTCACGTCAGGCTTCAATCGTTCGCACAATACGCTTGACAAGACCTTATATGCGATATTCAAAAGGCTGATTCCGCGGTAGTTGGTGCAGTTTGCAGGATCACCTTTTTTGTGGATTGGGCAAAGAACACTTAGATTCCAATCTTCGGGCATGCATTCATCCGACCATATTCTGCACAGAAGCTGGTGCATACGCCTTACCAGCTCCTCGCCGCCATGCTTGAATAGCTCAGCAGGCAAACCATCAGCGCCAGCTGCTTTATTGTTTTTTAACCGGGATATTGCTATTCGCACCTCATTATAGTCGGGTTCTGGGACGTCAATTTCGTCGTCTTCGATTGTGGGTTCGGGTTCGAGCTCTTCTCTGGTTTCTTGCTCAATTTCTCCATTTAAAAGGGCAGAGAAGTGATCCCTCCATATCTCTAGTATTCTCTGAACATCAGTCACCAGGTCGCCGTTCTCGTTCTTACAGGAATTTGCCCCGGGCTTGAAACCTTCCGTCATTCGTCGAATTTTTTGATAGAATTTTCGGGCATTATTCCCATTGGCTAGCATCTCAAGCTCATTGATTTCACGCTTTTCTGCCTCTCTTTTTTTTGCCCGGAAAAGTCGCCTCGCTTCCCTTTTCAACTCGCGGTAGTGTTCACACACACTCCTTGTTGCACTCGATCTTAACGTTGCCTTGTAGGCTTCGTTCTTTCTTTTCGTTGCAGCTCGGCACTCTTCATCATCGTACCAGTTGTTTCTTCTCGTTCGCCGGAATCCAATTACTTCTTCGGCTGCGGTACGGAGTGCTCCTGTGATGTGCTCCCACTGCTCATGCATTCCACTGGGTTGAATTGTGCTCTCAGAGAGCAGGTGTGAGAGTCGGTCTGCAAAATCATTGGCGGTCTGTTGCGATTGCAGCTTTTCGACGTCCAGCTTTCCTTGCGTTTTCTGTTGCACCTGTTTTGTCGTACAGAGGCGGGTACGAATCTTAGCTGCTACTAGGTAGTGATCGGAGTCGATGTTTGGACCTCTTATTGTGCGAACATCTAAAACGCTAGAAGCATGCCGTCCGTCTATCACAATGTGGTCGATCTGGTTTCGCGTTCTTCGATCGGGAGACAGCCATGTAGCCTGATGGATCTTCTTGTGCATAAACCTGGTGCTGGCAATGACCATGTTTCGGGCACCGGCGAAGTCGATCAGCCTGTATCCATTTGGCGAAGTCTGGTCGTGCAGGCTGAACTTCCCGACTGTGGGTCCAAATACACCCTCTTTGCCCACCCTGGCGTTAAAGTCACCAAGCACGACTTTGATGTCATGACGGGGGCAGCGCTCGTAAGTTTCCTCCAGGCGCTCGTAGAATGCATCCTTTTCCACGTCGTCTTTCTCTTCCGTCGGAGCGTGGGCGCAGATAAACGAGATGTTAAAGAATCGTACTTTTACGCGGATTGTAGCGAGACGCTCATTCACGGGTGTGAACGACAGTACTCGATTACGGAGTCTCTCTCCCACCACAAATCCCACGCCAAATCTGCGCTTGTCGACATGCCCACTCCAGTAAATGTTGCAAGGTGGTTTGTTCATATTACCTTGCCCCGTCCATCGCATCTCCTGTATGGCGGTGATGTCAGCTTTAGCCTTCCTCAGGGCCTCAACCAACCGGGCAGCGGCACCTTCCCCATTGAGGGACCGGACATTCCAGGTGCATGCCCTTAAATCGTAGTCCTTGTTTCGTTTGCGTGTGTCGTCATCTAAAAAGGGGGTTCTCATATCCGAGGCTTTTTTGAATTTCATTGGTACGTTGTTTTATGTGGTGGGTCCCAAACCCAACGCACAACCCGTTCCACGGGAGGTTGTAATTTAAGTGCACGTTTATATAGCGAGCCGCTTGATCCAAGACAGACGCCCGCTTACAGCCGCACCACTAGGTGATCAGACGCTGCTTGTAAACCCCTGATAAGCCCTTAAACCGATTATGTCGGAGTGGCCTTGCCAGGTTGTCGCCTTCTCACGTTTAGCTCACCACCAAACGGGTGTTCGGTGGCTACCCAGAGGATACTTGGACGCAAGCGCCCGGAAGTAGTGAGCTGCTTGGACCGCATGCAAAAGAATCGCTCTGGCCATTCCCAAGTGAATGGCGATCAGAAACTTTCCCCACTTACGTGGACTTCTACACGCGGACCCATCCTCCATCGGAGTTGCGGAAAAGAAATTCCTCCTAACCACAAGTAAACTAGAAAAATTCTGCGAAAAATGGTGGAACATATTCAAATTCACCCTATCTCAAAGTCCCTGCATACTATACGGAAATCTTTTACGGCGGGTACCAAGATTGGCCGTCATTCCGGGACATGTTCACTGCGGTCTACATAAATCACCCTAAGTTATCCAAAGCTCAAAAACTCTTCCACCTGAGAGCAAAAACCCGAGGCAAAGCAGCTCTGATCATCAAAAAATACTCCCTCAATAATCAAAATTTCGAGCTAGCCTGGAAGGCACTCAAATCAAGATACGAGAATCGGAGAATTCTCGTGGATAACCAATTAAAGACCCTATTCAATATGCCAACAGTTTTTTCTGAGAATGGTGAAAGAATACAAGAGATTCAAACCACCATAAATAACTGTTTATCGATCCTAAATGCGAGTGATGTCTCAACTGATAACTGGGACCCCATCCTCGTATACCTATGTTCAACAAAGCTACCTGATGAGACCCTAGCACTCTGGGAAGAATCCCTCGACTCTCGAAAAGAACTGCCACTTTGGTCGGAGATGGACAAATTTCTCACGACGAGGTACGAAGTGGTAGAACGACTCGGCACATACAGACCCAATAAATCACGTAACCCGAACTCGAGCTTCAGTCACAGATCTTCGACAACCCACAACCAATCGAACTTCCGGAATAAGACCCAAACATACCATGTAGACTCGAAGCATCAGTTTTCTTGTAAATTGTGCAACTCAAATACGGAAATCTTTTACGGCGGGTACGAAGATTGGCCGTCATTCCGGGACATGTTCACTGCGGTCTACATAAATCACCCTAAGTTATCCAAAGCTCGAAAACTCTTCCACCTGAGAGCAAAAACCCGAGGCAAAGCAGCTCTGATCATCAAAAAATACTCCCTCAATAATCAAAATTTCGAGCTAGCCTGGAAAGCACTCAAATCAAGATACGAGAATCGGAGAATTCTCGTGGATAACCAATTAAAGACCCTATTCTATATGCCAACAGTTTTTTCTGAGAATGGTGAAAGAATACAAGAGATTCAAACCACCATAAATAACTGTTTATCGATCCTAAATGCGAGTGATGTCTCAACTGATAACTGGGACCCCATCCTCGTATACCTATGTTCAACAAAGCTACCTGATGAGACCCTAGCACTCTGGGAAGAATCCCTCGACTCTCGAAAAGAACTGCCACTTTGGTCGGAGATGGACAAATTTCTCACGACGAGGTACGAAGTGGTAGAACGACTCGGCACATACAGACCCAATAAATCACGTAACCCGAACTCGAGCTTCAGTCACAGATCTTCGACAACCCACAACCAATCGAACTTCCGGAATAAGACCCAAACATACCATGTAGACTCGGAGCATCAGTTTTCTTGTAAATTGTGCAACTCAAATCATTCATTGATGAGTTGTATAAAATTCAGAGAACTGTCGACCCAAGAGCGAAGCAAATTTGTGAAGGACAATAATTATTGCACAAATTGTCTAGCTTGCTCACATTTGGCAAAGGATTGTGGTAGCAATTTCACTTGCGTTTATTGTCAAAGCCGACACAACTCTCTTCTCCATTTTCAACCAAAACCCAGTACTCAAAACCTCGCACAGAGGAATAGAGCGTATAACAAAACAAACGTTGCGCCACCTCCGGTTGAAGACCCAGATAGACCATCAACGTCAAAAGATGCGAGTCGAACCCAACCAATTCAAACCCCCTTCAAGAAAAACACTACATCGACCCACTTTGCGAGTAGTTGCGAAACTACTCTCTTACCCACCGCTTTAGTCACAGTGTCAGCTAATGGCGAATATCACAAAATTCGTGCACTAATAGACCAAGGCTCCGAAAAAACCTTTGTAGCGTCGAGAATACAAGCACTCTTACAACTACCGACCAAAGAAACCCATTATAAAATATCCGGAATGGGAGGTTCAGTAGTTCAAAACTCAAATAGGATCTGCGAAAGAACCCTCTGCTCGTCTGATCTAAAGACCCAAATAAATACCCAGGCAATTTTACTGCCAAAATTGACTCACTTCCTGCCTAGCGTTAAAGTGTCAACAGTAAATTTGAAGGAATTTGCGACATTGCCACTCGCTGACCCTCAATGTTTCACCCCATCAAAAATTGATATGGTTATAGGCAGCGATCTCACCCCTCAAATACTACTCCATGGACTACATGCAAATGTAAGTGGTTCCCTACTAGCCCAAAATACTATATTTGGGTGGATACTCAGTGGTCCAATTAAAGAGACTGTAAATACATTCTCTACACAGGTATTTGAAAACCCCGATGAGACCCTTAGTACATTACTTCAGAAGTTTTGGCAACAAGAAGAAGTACCTATGACTCCAACTCTTTTGAGGAACTCTATCGCAAAACCACGCACATACAGGAAGATGGCCGATATGTTGTAAAACTCCCCTTCAAAAAGGAATTTCCTAGCACTCTAGCCCTAGGACACTCACGAATTGCAGCACAACAGCCCAGAACTAAGGGATAAATACTCTGAAGTTTTGAAGGAATACATCTCCCTGAATCACATGGAGGCAACCTCATCACAAGAGGTTATTGAAAAGGGAAAATAATTGTCCTTCTATCTCCACACCATGCTGTCTTAAAACCCGACAGCAAAACCACAAAGGTTCGTGTTGTTTTTAACGCATCTCGAACAACTCACTCAGGAAACTCATTGAACGACGTATTACATACAGGTCCCATACTACAAAATGATTTAATGCTCGTTCTGCTGAAATGGCGATTTTACAAATACGTTTTCAATGGCGATATTGAAAAAATGTATCGCCAAATACTCGTGTACCCGGAAGATCAACAGTTTCAGCGAATTCTCTTCCGGAGGGATCCTCATTTGCCAATGGAAGATTATAAATTGAAGACAGTAACGTTTGGCGTCAACTGTGCTCCTTATCTCGCCATCCGAACACTTCACCAACTCACAGAAGATATGAAACCCACCCACCCTCTTGTCCATGACATATTGCTACGAGAAACTTACGTAGACGATATACTCTCGGGCGAACACAATCTACAGTCCGCTATGAACTCTCTGTATCAGGCTATCGATGCTTTAAAATCTGCCAGTTTTCCCCTTAAGAAAATAACGGCAAACCACCCTGATATTCTGAAATTAGTCCCAAAGTCTGATCTGCTATATGAAGACTTCCTAAAATTTCACGACGCCAGTTCAACAAAGACACTCGGCATAAAATGGAACGCTATAACTGACTCGTTCTCCTACTCGTATGACCCTATTCCAGCTGAAAACTCAAATACAAAGCGTCAAATTTTATCGGCTAAACTGTTCGACCCGGCAGGATGGCTATCGCCAATAATGATATTAGCCAAAACTCTATTGCAGCAGCTCTGGTTAGAAGGAACGGACTGGGATGAACAAGTGAAACCCGGTGCCTTCAACAGATTTAACACTTTTCGCGAAAGTCTCTCCGCGATAAATGGAATACAAATTCCCAGATGGGTAAACTTCTCCCCTGATAAACCCTTTCAGATACACGGCTTCTCAGATGCCTCAGAAAAAGCATTCTGCGCATGTGTATACCTACGAGTACAGAATAGTGAAAGCACGTTTTCCACTCATCTGTTAGTGGCAAAGAGCAAAGTCGCCCCTCTGAAAACAGTTAGTCTCCCCCGTCTGGAACTTTGCGGAGCGGTGCTCCTCACAAAACTAATTAAACACATACACTCTCACTTAAATCTGACCCTTCACGAACTTTACCTCTGGTCAGACTCTGCCATCGTGCTAGCATGGCTGGAAAAACCCCCTCACACATGGAAGACCTATGTAGCAAATAGGACCTCGCAAATTTTGGACAATGTTGGTAACGCCACTTGGCGACATGTGCCTGGGGCAGACAATCCCTCAGATCTTGGCACCCGTGGATCTACACCCAAGGATCTAGCCGATTGCCCCTTATGGTGGAACGGCCCGGAGTGGTTGTCGAAACCTTCGACGTCCTGGCCCAAACCTGTGACCCAAATCATAACTCCGCCCGAACAAAAGCGTACCCAAGCACCCCATGCCACTGAAATGCCAGATTTACTCGATAGGTTTTCGTCGTACCCAAAAGCAGTTCGAGTAGTGGCGTACATGCAACGGTTTATAGATAAAGTGAAAAAACGCAATGTCTCAAAACCAGTACCCCTTACCCCCCCCCCCCCCCCCCTCTTGTCTCTGAACCCTATGCTCGACGAAACCGGTATAATGCGCGTCGATGGAAGGCTCGCCTATGCAACTCTCACATATAACGAGCGCCACCCTATTATTATTCCCGATAGCTCTCGATTATGCTCCTTACTCCTTGATTTTATCCATTCTGAATTTTTGCATGCAGAAAAGCAGCTAATGACCCGGATGATACAGCAGGAGTATTATATCCCTAGACTCAAGCAAAAGGTGCAAAAGTGCATCTTCCACTGCAAAGCCTGCACTATCTATAAGCAACAGGCGAAATCTCAAATAATGGCCGCACTACCCCCTGAGAGGTCCACCTTCTCCCTACCCTTTCATACTGCCGGCGTGGACTTTGCTGGCCCGTTTTTAGTAAAAACATCCATGCTCCGAAAAGCCTCGTATGCAAAGGCCTATGTCTGCATATTTGTCTGTTTTTCGACAAAAGCAGTACACCTCGAACTCTGCTCAGATTTGACGACAGCTGCGTTCAAAGCACCACTCTCTCGTTTTGTCAGTCGTCGTGGACTACCACATAAAGTTATGTCGCACAATTCAGAAGGAGCTCACGGCTTTTCTCAAAGAAGCCGCACCCGACATAGCTGAGAAATACTCTACCCACGGACTGTCCTGGCAATTCATCCCCCCTATGCTCCGCACATGGGTGGATTGTGGGAGGCAGCTGTGAAGAGTTTTAAAACTCATTTTCTCAAGGTTGCCGGAAGCCATAAATTCACATTCGAAGAATTCACGACGCTACTCGCGCGGATCGAAGCAGTTCTCAACTCGCGACCACTCTCTCCAATGTCAGATGATCCAAACGATATACTCGCTCTTACCCCTGGTCATTTTCTCCGCGGCGCTCCACTACTCTCATTGCCAGAAGCCGACTCTGAAAATCTGCCAATCATCCACAAATGGCAGAAACTGCAAGTGCTACACCACCAGTTTAGTATACGCTGGAAAAACGAATACCTCAAAGAACTTCATAAGCGTACTAAGTGGAAAACCCAGCAGACAAACATCAGGGAGGGAGATCTGGTCGTCGTAAAAGATGACCTTCTACCTCCGAATGACTGGCGACTCGGACGCGTCATTCGACTCCATCCTGGCTCGGACGAAAATGTTCGAGTTGTAGATGCCCGAACTCAAGGCGGAGTTTACACACGACCCATCTCAAAATTATGTGCATTGCCCCCCGCAAAATATGATTCCGACTCTCACCTCAACCCTCTCTCCGTGGCATGTAAATGTTAGGGATAGCGCTCCGACCCTATCACTACATCCGTGCTAACACCACAAATATTTCCATTCTTTTCTTCTCGTTACAGACGCTACGGAGACTACAACACCTGCCGGTTGTGCTGCGAACGGCACTCTCTGCGTTACTGTCGCGCTTTTAAGGTCATGACGCCAGAGCAGCGGTACGAGTCAGTGCGGGCTCACAAGTACTGCATTAATTGCTTGGCAACCTCACACGCCACGGTGGCATGCAACTCCCGGGACAGTTGCCACCGATGCGGCTTGGCACACCACACACTAATACATCGGCAGTAACACCACGATGTCGGGGAAAGTCCCGAAAAAGAGGCAACGACGACAGGCATCGAAACCCGAAAACCAATCCATTCAGCGGCGAGTAGTCATCACCAAACCGAAGGAGAGACGGCAGAAACCCGAAAACACCCAGCGGCGCTTACGGAACCTATTTTCCAAGGCGGTGAACACCTTGGCAGAGATGCAGGAGTTACTGCTACCGCCATCGGAGCAGGCCGGCCGCCATGTTGGAGACATGAGCTCTAATCCTATTGAGTTCGACTAAAACCAGCAATAAATTACACTCATAGACACTAATTGAATTACATCTACACGTTGAATTATATACATACATTACATGAATACTTACCCTATTACACACATATTATACTCACCTTAGTTTATACTTACCTTTATCTAAAATACATTTTGCCTTAATTACTTACCCTTTGCTATACTTGCCAAACACCCTGTAAAGATAATATTGTACTTACCGTTTTAAAGTCCAATAGCTCCTACCGTTTGCCCATTTTTACATACATACATACTTACACACATTCCAGTCTCCTTGCTGTGCAAGAGATCAAAATTAAGTTAAGTTAATTTTAGTTCGCTTACAACTGTCCATCTCGCTACTTACCCGTTTTAATGGTGATATCAGTGAATTAAAGTGATTAAATTGTAAATGATTAAAATACCATAGTGTTTTCATTTATACGCAAAAAGACCCGAGTGACCCTACACCCTATTATAACCCGAGTTTTATACAGGCACCAAAGTTAATTGGGGAGCCGAAGGGTGTGGGAAAATCCGGGGAAATTCCCAAGTGTGAGACGAAATTAGACCGAAAGAAAGCAGCAAAAAGATTAGCCGCCTCAGCAGAAGAGGAGGATTGAACCGCGTTATAAAACACCGAGGACGGGATAGCCGAGCAAGCCTTTTTGGATTTAGCATAATTCCAGAATGCTTTGGGGTTGTCTTTAATATCCAATTCGAAGTTGCGACGATAATTTCTATGAAGCTTCTTAGCGAGCTTCTTGAATTTCTTAGAGTACCGGAGGTATCTTACTTTATAAACCATGGAGTTGGTGGACTTGTATTTATTATAAAATCTATTTCTCAGATTCTTTAGCTGCTTTAAGTCCCTCGTATACCATGGAATCCTGTAGCAAAATTTTTTCTTAAGCGGTATATTATCCAAACAGATTATATTAATAATACATTTAAAAGCATTAAAACAGTTTGTTAGATCCTTGCCCAGAAAAACAGTTTTCCAATCAACGGAGGAAACTTCTTGAAAAATGGCATAAAAGTTGCCACGTCTGAAAGAGAGGCTGTCAGGCTCTGGCCGAGAACCGATACTTTCAAAAACATAAAATTCAACATCAAGTGAAAGTGGGATATGATGTGCATCGGTATATGATAGCGGATCAGAACATTCACTTAAAGAGCAATTAATATTGTCATTTATGAAGATAAGGTCAAGAGTTATAGATAACAGGTTGGTGAAACTGTTTATCTGGGAGAGGTTGACACTAAAGAGATTATCGACAAGGTAAGACTCAGAAAAACTGTTGACATTAATAGGAAGTAGGTTATAACTTTTATGGACATGCAACCATTCAACATTAGGTAGGTTAAAATCACCTAGAATACAAAAATTACAGCTATCGTGATTGCGAACTAAGTTGGTAATGTTATCTACATGAGCCTTATAGAGACAGTCCGTGCTAGAAGGCGGATTGTAGGACGCAAAAATAAAAGTTTTAGTGGCGCCATGAATATGGACACAGAGTTGGTCCAATAGCGAGTCCTTAACGCTAAGATCCACTAGTGACGAGCGAAATTGCCGGCGAACAGCGATCAATACACCTCCACCTCTGGAAAGAGTTAACATCATCACCCCTTTTTGTGAGGCTAAAGCAAGCAATGTTAGACGCAGTAATGTTAGCATGCACAGAAATGTAACTTATTATATATTGTTCGGTAACGGACGGCTTAAAAGAGGATATGTGTATCCATCTATACCGCACAAAAACAGCTAAGTCGGCATTCATGTTGGTACCAGTAATACCAGCAGGTGATTTAACAGAAGTCTGTTTCATAACATTTCCTGGTTGCTCGATGACAGTGGTATGATTAGAAATACAATTTCCTACAGCATTAGCAGCAGCATCTGCAAATGACAGAACGCCGGCAGCAGAAATATTATCACTGTTGCTACTGTTATTGATAACATTAGTAGAAAGAGTATTACCACTGGAACTTGCCCACTGTTTATTTACGACAGGTGTAGATGCAGATGCCTTTGCTTGTTTTTTGACGTTTTTCTTTCTTTTTCTTTTCGCTGATTTTGTGCATTCGACTGATTTGCATGTGATGGTATGGGAATTACATACTCATAAAATGTAACGGTAGAAGCGTGAGAGGGAGTACTAGAGACTGCAGCTGTTGTTAGTTTGTCTGCAGGTTGCCCGCTACTCGTAGCATTTATAAGCGAGTTAATTTGCGCTGGATGGTTAGTAGCATTAGAGGTGTTGTTGGGCAAAAATAATGAAGAAATTTGATTTTTCAAATCATCAGACAAACAATCAAATTTTGAATTTACAGCACATATGTATGATCGAGTCAAAACATATTTTTTGACTTTCACAAACACTGTTCAGGGTATCGGCCAGCTTTTCATGCATATAAACACACTCGAGACATAGATACAATAGGTGCCGATTGCCTCTTATCAACCCAATGTCATAATCCGAAATGTTAATACAGCAAGCACGGTGAAATATTTTTTTACAGAAACCATTGCATGGCACCAAGTCAGAGTCAAATCTTTTACACTGCACACTGCACTTTCCACAAGATTGATCCATTATTGAAAAAAATAAAACAAGAGGTGAAATAAAAATAGAAAATAACAAATTTACGGAGCGAGCGAAAACACGTCTATACTCGTTCACGTCTATTAACAAAGTAGTAGCGAACTTGACAGTTCTATCTTTTCTGGAGGAGTTTTAACGTCAAATGAAAAAAAATGTTAACCCGTTCCAAGGTTTATAAATACAGGTTGCGTCGTCAGAAGCTTGGTGTGTTTGCTATTGTTGTTGAAATTTGTTTCAGATGTCAAATGGCTATCAAATCGGTTTGGTTTGTTTACAAATAAACACAAGCAAAACAGAAAAAATTTCAAAATGAAAAAATTTCAAAAGAAAAAAGTTTTACTTTTAATTGGTGTGCGTCCAATTTCAGTTTCTTACTTATTGTTTTGCTAATTTTACATAAAATTTGGAGAAAACTTTCAAAACAAATCCAAATTAAGTTTTTGCACGACTTTGAATGTTTGGAATCAAAATGGCTGTTGGCTTTGACAACAATTTGACATCTGAAAATCAATAAAAAACAGAAAAAAGCAGAAAAAAAAATTAAACAGCTGTTCAATTGCTGTCACCTGTCTTACTTCACGATGACCCGTTCGATTTTCAAATTTGTAATTTTTATCAGTTGTTTATTTTTATTGAAGAAATAACAAATCGTGGTATCTGTATACGACTGCAACCGAGTGCTGAAACACGCCCAAAAATTGCCGTGAGAGGTATCAAGAGACGCGCCCAGTACCCATAAATAATAATCCGAATACGACATCAATTTTTTTGAGTATTTTTCAAGATATTTGCAAACCAATGAAACAATTTGTGTACCGTTATTTTTTTAAATCGTGGACAATAGTCGGCAAATCAAGATGTAAGCCACATAAAAACTATAGACAACGGTTCCCATTAGTTCTTCGGATTTTTGCAAATATTTTTCAAAATGATAGCAATATTTATTCCCGGAGACCAATTTTCATTTGAACCGAAATGTGTCTTTGGTACTCCTCCCAACATTTTTTAGAACTTGATGATAGTCGTAAACAGTGACCCAAATCGTTGCTATATTAATATATACACATAGACCAGAAAGTCTGCGTTCAACTTACACTTTTTTGTATCAACTGATAAAACAAGACATAAATATATAATTCAAATCATTTTATTTTCATAACTTCTTTTCTTATATTGTAAGGTTAAAATTACAGAAAAATTAAATTAAGTTCCTCCTTTAATTTTTTAAATAACGGGATTCGAAAGTCAAAGCAAGCAAAAGTTAAAACCAAAAAGTCTGCGTTCAAGCATATAAAAAATTCAAAAGTATGGAAAATATTTACTCAAAACAAAAACTAATACTTAGTTGGATAGCCTCGTTGTTTTAAGACCTCTGCTAGTCTATTTGGCTCGATAGTACCAACTTCTCGGTTTCCTCAGCTGTAATCTTATCCCATTCTGTCCTCAGAACGTTTCGCAAGGCCTCTTTACCTGTTATCACATGCTGACGTATTTTTTTTTCTAGCAAATCCCAAAGGTGCTATATTGGGTTGAGATCGGGTGATTGTGGGGGCGTTTTAAGCTGTCTTGGAGCATTATACAATAGCCAAAGACGCATGACCTCCGCTGTGTGTTTGGGGTCGTTATCCTGCTGGAACCGAAACGTTGTGGATAACCCAAGATTTTCTGCACTTGGCTTCAAATTTTGCTTCAAGATATTGAGATAACCCCATCTATCCATCGTGGATTCAATAAAGGTCAAGTTGCCCACACCAGCAGCTGCCATGCAACCCCAAACCATAACACCACCACCGCCATGCTTCACAGTGCCAACCAAGTTTTGCTTTTCAAGCGCTGGTCCAGATTTCCGCCACACGATTTGACGGCCTTTTATTCCGAAAATGCAAAATTTACTTTCGTCTGAAAATATTACTTGTTTCCAGAACTCCGGAGGCTTGTTTATGTAGGTGTTGGCAAACTCAATTCATTTTTGCCCATTCACAGGTGAAATAAATGGCTTTTTGCCCGCAACTCTACATTGATAACCAGCACTACCAAAAATTTGTCTGGCACTTTCGGCACAAATGCGTTTGTTAAACATTTCTTGCACGTTTTCAATGATTTTTGTAGACGTAATTCGAGGTTTCGTTTTTACCATGCTGATTATTTGGCGCTCTTCACGGAGTGATAATTTTTTTGGGCGAGCGGACCTTGTCTTAGATGTTATAACTCCCGTTTTTTTGTAATTATTTATGACGCGCCGGACAGAAGAATATGTTCTTCCAACTGTTTGGCCAATTTTTCGAAAAGTTTTTCCTTCTTTCCATAATTTAATAATTATTTTTCTCTCCCCAACGTTAATTTCTTTTCCTTTAACCTCCATGCTTGAAATATATTACTAGCTTTTATCAATATGCAGCACCGACCGCGATAAACAAATGACTAACATACAAAGAACAGAAAATGCGCAAAAGAAGAAAGAAGCATCCTAAAAACTAACGGTATCATTGAAACAAATCAAGTGAACGCAGACTTTTTGTGTGCCATATTCGCTAGTAGCTACATTCAAATGCCGTTATCTCAAAAATGCGTGAACGAATTTGTCTTCTTTTTTCGGCGTTTTGCAAGTGAATATATACAAAATAAATACACGAAAGAAATTGATTTGCAAAATGCAATAATGCTGTTTCCCAATATCACTTATATTAATTTTTAAGGTGAACGCAGACTTTCTGGTCTATGTGTACATACGTACATATGCAAGCTTGTTCTTTGCGGTCAAGGTCTTTAAAGAGGTAGACTCCAGAGTAGCACTTGGTGGCAAAAGTGGGCTCATTAGATAGTTTGCAAATAACTATGTATATTAATTTTGTTGTTGGATTTTGCGGTCTATTTTGTTTACAGATTTGTAAGTTATGAGCAAGCTCGAGACCAGTTAACAATAATTCTAAACGAATTAATATTGTCAGTTTTTGGGAAAAATTGATGATTGGAGAAAAATTACAAAGAACAAATCTACAGCGATGGATAGGATTACATGTTTCAGAGTTTCCAGGCTCATCATCAGTAGTGCGATTCTGTAACTTTTAACACCTCCCCGAGTGTTAAGCTTGTCGCCGAATTTTGGCGTTTGCTCTTAACGAAACTGCGATTCTGTAACTTTCCTTAACACTTTTTAGTGTTAGCTGTTTTATGTATGTTTTCTGTTAAAATTGAGGGGAAAACTGCACTCATCTTAAGTACAGCATTTAACAGCGCCGACGTTCATGTCGCAGTAGCGCAGGTGATAAGCGTTCGGACTACAACGTGCGCGTCGCGAGTTCGGTTTCATGTTCGGAGAACTTATTTTCTATAACTTTTAACACCACAAAATTTTTTCGCGGTAACTAAGGTGTTAGCTAACACTTTTCGGTGTTAAGGGAAGTTAACGCTAACACTTGGCGTTAAAAAGTTACAGAATCGCAAAAAGTGTTAAAAATGGTGTTAAGCGAAGTTAACGCTAACACTTGGCGTTAAAAAAGTTACAGAATCGCGCTACAGATCCCTTTTCGGACACGGATTCGAACTCGTGTCTGCACCAAAGCCGCTGTTAGAAAATTCCAACACTAAGCAATGATGCCCTGTGACGTCACAATGCACTTATCTCCACTTCAATTAATTCCCTTTTGTTTGTTTGTTCTTGCCAACAGTATACACAAAATTTCTTAAGACATGCAGTCTTTATGTTATGATGTGTGTTGGTCTTGTTGTTTGTACATATTTACATATGTACGTAAACCCGTGCTTTGGTTTCAATGTATTTTGTTGTTGGATTTTGCGGTCTATTTTGTTTACAAATTTGTAAGTTATGAGCAAGCTCGAGACCAGTTAACAATAATTCTAAACGAATTAATATTGTCAGTTTTTGGGAAAAATTGATGATTGGAGAAAAATTACAAAGAACAAATCTACAGCGATGGATAGGATTACATGTTTCAGAGTTTCCAGGCTCATCATCAGATCCCTTTTCGGACACGGATTCGAACTCGTGTCTGCACCAAAGCCGCTGTTAGAAAATTCCAACACTAAGCAATGATGCCCTGTGACGTCACAATGCACTTATCTCCACTTCAATTAATTCCCTTTTGTTTGTTTGTTCTTGCCAACAGTATACACAGAATTTCTTAAGACATGCAGTCTTTATGTTATGATGTGTGTTGGTCTTGTTGTTTGTACATATTTACATATGTACGTAAACCCGTGCTTTGGTTTCAATGTATTTTGTTGTTGGATTTTGCGGTCTATTTTGTTTACAAATTTGTAAGTTATGAGCAAGCTCGAGACCAGTTAACAATAATTCTAAACGAATTAATATTGTCAGTTTTTGGGAAAAATTGATGATTGGAGAAAAATTACAAAGAACAAATCTACAGCGATGGATAGGATTACATGTTTCAGAGTTTCCAGGCTCATCATCAGATCCCTTTGCGGACACGGATTCGAACTCGTGTCTGCACCAAAGCCGCTGTTAGAAAATTCCAACACTAAGCAATGATGCCCTATGACGTCACAATGCACTTATCTCCACTTCAATTAATTCCCTTTTGTTTGTTTGTTCTTGCCAACAGTATACACAAAATTTCTTAAGACATGCAGTCTTTATGTTATGATGTGTGTTGGTCTTGTTGTTTGTACATATTTACATTAGGAGTGGGATTTTTTTCGAATAATATTCGAATAAACACTATTCGAATAAACGAATAAAAATATTCGTTGCAAAAAATTCGAATAGTATTTATTCGAATTTTTTATTCGTTTATTCGAATATTATTATTCGTTTATTCGAATATTATTATTCGTTATAGTACTATTCGAATATTTTTGTTAATAGATTTTTAAAACGATATTCGTTGTTTTCTTTGCTTGTACCTATGAGCGCGCATTTATGTGTTGTATGTTTTGCATGTATATGTGTATGTTTGCGTGTACAAATGTGTGCCCAAGCGGTTACAATATTTCTTTGATTATTCGAATAGTGGTAACGAATAGTTGTATTTATTCGGTTAATGGTGGTTGAATAGTTTTTGGCTTATTATCTTAATAATTAAATAGCTATTCGTACAGTGTTGTGGGAATAATAAAATACAATTATTGGTAATATTGAAGCTGTAAATATGTATTTGTACATTTATATGTTTATTGCAGTTACATTTGCTTGGTAGGTTTTGTGCTAGGTCTTCAAGCAAGAGATGCCAGGGCCGAAATTCATTATATATACTGTTTATTATGATAACAAAAGGACGGGTTTGTGATGATTTTTCATGTTCACATGTGTAAATAGTTTAATTTGCGTCAAGTAACATACACAAAATAATACTACCTGCTTCCTAATTTTTGTTAAATACTCATATAAATGTACTTACATACATATGTATGTAAGTATGTAGGTATGGTCATGGAAATTTGCGAACTCTTTGTATTGAATGGGCTGGTTAAGGATGATCATTATTAGGTAGATTTTTTATTGTGTTTCATCAACTGAAGAATTGCATAAAGCGCGACTATTTGTTTTAAATTTGGGTGTCTAAACTCGTTAACTAAATGAACACAAAGGACTTACTTGCATGAGGAATTGCGAATTCACCCGGCAGTAGCAGGTATGTATGTATGTAGCTATTTTCTTCTGTTGTCTTCTCTTGAAAAGAATGATATACATATTTAAAGAATAATTAGGTTAGTGTACCTAAATTATATAAATATAGGTTAGCGTTTAAAAAAATTTAAGTTTCCGCATACTATGTGTTAAGATGCAAAATTTAGGCGCGTATATAAATGGTGCATAAAAAGTTTTTTTAACCAAAATCATTGAACGCCCCTACCTACATACTTACATACTTATGTATGTATGTAAGTACATTTACATATATGAGTATTTAACAAAAAATAGGAAGCAGGTAGTATTATTTTGTGTATGGCTTTACGCAAATTAAACTATTTACACATGTGAACATGAAAAATCAGCACAAACCCGTTCTTTTCTTACCATAATAAACAGTATACATAATGAATTTCGCCCTGGCATCTCTTGTTTGAAGACCTAGCACAAAACCTACCAAGCAAATGTAACTGCAATAAACATATATGTAAATGTACAAATACATATTTACAGCTTCAATATTACCAATAATTGTATTTTATTATTCCCACAACACTGTACGAATAGCTATTTAATTATTAAGATAATAAGCCAAAAACTATTCAACCGCCATTAACCGAATAAATACAACTATTCGTTACCACTATTCGAATAATCAAAGAAATATTGTAACCGCTTGGGCACACATTTGTACACGCAAACATACACATATACATGCAAAACATACAACACATAAATGCGCGCTCATAGGTACAAGCAAAGAAAACAACGAATATCGTTTTAAAAATCTATTAACAAAAATATTCGAATAGTACTATAACGAATAATAATATTCGAATAAACGAATAATAATATTCGAATAAACGAATAAAAAAATTCGAATAAATACTATTCGAATTTTTTGTACCCGCCGAATAAAAGTTTTGTTTATTCGAATAATTTTTATTCGAATAGTCCCATGCCTAATTTACATATGTACGTAAACCCGTGCTTTGGTTTCAATGTATTTTGTTGTTGGATTTTGCGGTCTATTTTGTTTACAAATTTGTAAGTTATGAGCAAGCTCGAGACCAGTTAACAATAATTCTAAACGAATTAATATTGTCAGTTTTTGGGAAAAATTGATGATTGGAGAAAAATTACAAAGAACAAATCTACAGCGATGGATAGGATTACATGTTTCAGAGTTTCCAGGCTCATCATCAGATCCCTTTTCGGATACGGATTCGAACTCGTGTCTGCACCAAAGCCGCTGTTAGAAAATTCCAACACTGTATATTAATAATTTTTTGACTTTTGCAAATGGGGTTTAACTTTTTAATAAGAAAATTGTATGGGGCCCAAATATTGAACGTGGGCCAGTAAGGGTAAATACGTTGGTTTATACTTTTTTGAAGTAAGAATTCCTACAAAAACAAAATATTTCATTTGTCCATTCTACCTTGTTTAATTTTCCTTGTATACACCTAAGCGCTATTTCGATTATTTCATTCGGTTTTTTTTGAGTTCCTCTTCGAAGCTTTATGTACCTACCTATAAAAATTCCCTGAGGCGGAACCATCTCCCATACAAAATTTTTAAGGCGTTTTCCATAATATTTCGAAGTGCATAACTTCGGCTCAATCAATAGTTATCTGAGTTAAAGTTCAGGTTTTGATAAATTTGGTTTGCGCTTGCAGTAGTAAAAAAAATAAATGTTATCTAAGTCATTTCCATTTTCAAGTAAAACCGTTTTTTTTTTTTAAAATGTGGACCCCCCCGAAAATATTTCCTGGATACGCGCCTGCCGGTGATGATAGAAAAAAGATCAACGAATTGTTGGTAAAAAAGTTAAATAATTGAAGCTTTATTAATCCTATTTGTATGCAAAAATTAAGCAAGAACTAATCGGAAAACATGTTAAAACGCTCTTTTCCGCTACGAGTACGGGACACCCTATTGTAGATATGCATGTATGTTTATGAAAGTGTTGGAGTAGATAAACAAAAATAGCTACCTATTTCGATATTATAATTGTTAATCAGCATGTATGTGCATTTATGTACGCCGTTCTAATTCGCAGTTTATTAAAAGTCCGGTTGAGTGTTGGTCGCCTTAAGATAAGCGCAAGTAATTAACAAGTTGTAATATAATACTTTCATGTTCTTTGAAAGAAACTATTGTAATAGTGTTTTTAAGATGCAGCAGAATTTTATAATCTACATTGTTCTAGGCTGCATCTTTTGCGCGCTAACCGCTGTCAATGGCAGCACTAGTTGTCAGGTAAATTGCAGCTGTTCGACTGGATTCATACGGTGCATACACGCCAATTTGGAAAATGTTCCGAAAAGCTTTAGTAGCGAAGTAGAGATCATGTAAGTAAATTCCGTTCCAACTTGACACACATTATTTAACAAAAAGTAGGCCTAGACAACTGTCTTGCTTTTGTAGGGTATACACGAAAAGCGGTGATTAAATATAAAGTGATTATAATTCAGTTACTTTATTAGCTTTACTAAATGCTACAAATATGAAAACTTATATTATATAATTAACGCAATTATGTGTCCACCTCGTGTCGAAAATCAAGAGAGAGGTTAACTTACATATCGAAAAATGAAGAACTGGTTTTTATTGAATTCAGCACAAATTCCACACGTCAACGTCCGCTGTTGTCGATGGTTGCCATACTTTTAACCCTCAGTTATACTTAAAGAAAATTAAATAGAAAGAAATTTTAAAAGCACGATAAATTCAATTGATTTTCTAACAGAGCAAATCCAAAAAAAAATTTACAATCAGTGCCCATATACCCATTAAGGTGCCTCGCCAAAAAAAGTTGCACTGTTTCCACCGGAATTTCAAAATTCACTCTTTTCTAAGGACTCCCCAAAATATTTCGAAAAAATATTAAGATTTACCGGAGCTAAAGCGTTAAAAAACCCCTAAAAATATCCTTTTTTGCATATATATAAAAGGAATATGAAAAAATGTTTTTTAATAAAAAGCATCTGAGATGATAGAGTGCAAAAGGTAAGCATAAAAGTTTAAAAATTTTATCAATGCTATTATTGTATACCTGTGTGCTAATATTCGCAATGTGTAAAATTTGACCAAAAAGGGTAACGTCTCGAAAATACCTTTCAAATGATATCCTAATCGTCCTAATCCGTCAATAATTGGCTGAGTTATTAAAGTTTTCCACAAACCCACCCATCGAAATATGACCAAAAAATGGATTGCGTTGAAAAAATTTTCAAACTTTTTTATGCTTACCTTTTGTACTCCAGCTAATTCATCATCTCAGGTGCTTTTTATTAAAAAATATTTCATACTCCTTTTATACATATTTATAGCGTTTTTTTAACACGGTTTAGCCCCGATAAATTTTAATATTTTTTCGAAATATTTTGACCAAGGTCGTACAATACATTAAAGTTTATAACTCCGATGGAAACAGGGTGTCCATTTTGTTTGGTATGTATATACATATGGGCTTCGGTGTGAAAATTCGTGGGGAAAATGAACAGTACTCTTACACTGGTCATCAAAGAAAAACGAAGACATTTTTTTGGTTTCTCAAAATAGAGAAACATCGTTAGTATAGAAAATGAATTAAATTGATTTTATAAATTTTTACCATTGATTTCGCGTTTTATAAAACCAATTTTCGGGGATTTTCAGCGGGTAAGGAATTCCACGCGTAGTAAGTAAAGTTACTTTTGGAGTATACCACGCTTTGAATTCCTTTACTCTTTTAAATATTACCTATTGATATGCAGATGATGCTGAAGACCACAACTTGATGTTCTAAAGGTTCGAAAAAGTTTGTCCGCAGTCAGACTTAGTTGTTTCTCTAAAAAATTGCTTAAATTTAAGGTAAGGGTACACCCAGCAGCACTACTTCACACGACACTACGCGACCAGTCCCGTTGTTTCGGCATTTTCTCCAAATGTCCTCGAGGAGAAAGATTAATTTTTTCTTAAAAAACGCAGAATTTTTCGAGGACTTTGGCTTAGGTTGGGACATTTGCCCCTACCTGGCTACGACTACTACGCCTACTAATACCTACGTATTGATTTTTATTTTTTTGTTGGGAAATAATATCGGTATTACGGCATTAAAGCTTAGGTGATAGCAGAAAATGTTTTATTAGATTTTATTGCGCTGGTTTTTGCACCCGGGCAAGGGCTCTTATTTTACTGTAACCCTATCTAATTTTTCACTTCCCTCTGTTGTGTGCCTAATGCTGTCTTATATGACGTTGTTTCAAAATTTTGATTATTTTTTTTACGCTACCCCCTAGTTTGGTTCATTTATGTATAAAAATGAGCTGTGTGAAATTTGGCGTCAATAGGATAAGGATAAAGCGTGCCCCTCCGGCCGATTTAAAAAAAAAGTCGCATACTAAGCTATTGATTTTGTGGTTTCATAAAAGTAACACCACGGAATCATATAAATAAGCTAGTTATAATTTGCAGTGCAAATATGATAGTTTGAACCAATTTTAAAATAAGTGCCTTCTAAATTTAAGTTCAATGGACTCGTGAATAACACTTTCTTGAAGATGCCAAATACATATAGAGGTGAGTGCCATATGTACATACAATTAATAAATACATATCGATAGTTTAAATCACACAAAATATTAAAGTATCATAGGCCATGTTTACATGAGCCTGGAACCGAAATATTTCAAAACTCATCTCTTACTAGGCATTTGGAAATCACTTTGAAGAAAAACGCAACAAAGTTTAGAGTCGATTTGGAAATTGCATATAAACATGGCAATATATTCTGGGTTTCGTACTACCACTTCAAAACTATAAAGTAAGAATGCATTTTAGTATATCCTACCGAAATCTATGAAATTTGTAATTTCAAAAAATGTGTCAGTTAGGCTCTTTGTGTTTTAAGGTGACGATGTGTGTTAAATCAGGCCAGTGTGTATCCTGTAGAGTTAAATGCCGATAAAATTTTTTCTACATAGATCGTAAATGTCTAATTTGTATTATATTCTGTGGTAGTTGAACCTGCATTTCCGGGAAATTGGTTAGAACTTTGTCACACATATCGAAGAATTTAAGGAAAAAAATTGCAAGAAACTATGTTTTTATATGTGATATAAAAGCATGAATAGAATTCCTATTGACCGTGAAATCTGTAGCGTCAAGAAGTCACACAACCAAGACGTTCTCGGATGCGCAGCACGCGTATCCAGGGTGGCGCAAAAGTAAGCTTTCGATGTTTACGCGCTTGATATGATGGCATGTAAATGGTCGCCGCCACAGTTGATTGTCATTTGAGCCCTTTTTATGGCATTTCCCATCACTTTGGCCAAAACCTCCGGCGATAGGTCCTCACATTCTTGACGGATATTGTCTTTAAGAGCTGCAAGAGTCTGAGGCTTGTTGACATAAACCCGCGACTTCAAAAAGCCCCACAAAAAGAAGTCTGGAGCGGTCAAATAAGGCAGTGAAGCGTAACATTGTTTATTAACGTGTATTTCGCATGTGTTTACTACACAAATGTCAAAACAGAACTGACTTTAGGGGCCAATCGCAAAATGTATAGCATTTTCTGATAGGAGGATTACTTTTGCGCAAAGAATTTACTCTAGCTGCGGCTCGATAGTTGCAAATCAGATAAACCTAAATTCATAGATTGCGGTAGGATATTCTAAAATGCATTCTTACTTTATAATTTTGAAGTGTTAGTACGAAACCCAGGATATATTGCCATGTTTATATGCAATTTCCAAACCGACTCTAAACTTTGTTGCGTTTTTCTTCAAAGTGATTTCCAAATGCCTGGTAAGAGATGAGTTTTGAAATATTTCGGTTCCAGGTTCATATAAACATGACATTTGATACTTTAAAATTTTGTGTGATTTAAACTATCGATATGTATAAATTATATGTACGTATGTCACTCATCTCTATATGTATTTGGTATCTTCAGGAAAGTGTTTTTCACGAGTCAATTAAACTTAAATTTAGAAGGCACTTATTTTAAAATTGGTTCAAAGTATCATATTTGCACTGCAAATTATAACTAACCTATTTATATGATTCCGTGGTGTTACTTTTATGAAGCCACAAAATCAATCGCTTAGTATGCGAATTATCCGATTCAAGACAAACTTCACACAGCTTATATTTATACATAAATGAACCAAACTGGGAAGTAGCGTGAAAGAAAAATTAAACTGGAAAAATAAGGGCCACCCTACTGTCCAAGATGCACTCACATCTAGACTGCGGCATATATTAGTCCTCAGCCTAGCTCCACCTAGGCAAGCGCATCCACCCTTAAGGCCTAGTGTAACCCCTATCTCTCATCTGACGCACTTCAAAATAGTGCAGCATAATATCAAAATCGCTGCGATACAAGAGACTAAACTTAACAGACTTACGAACTTGTGATGGGTACGATTTAAATCGAAAAGACAGTCCTAGAGGTCACGTGGGTGGCCTTGCGTTCATTACACTTCATACTGTACCATTCAATATATACCGATTCAGCCCCCGGCAGCTTCATTCCCGCTGACGCACAAACAAACACATCACAGCGCCCATTTTCGTCCCGCAGAGGTAAAGGAAGTTATAATGAAGACCAGACCCCTGCGGGTTGGGGTTTAGTATATGCCCGCGGTAGGCATACCGGTCGTAAGAGGCGACTAATATGCACAAAGGTAATGGTGTGCAACTTGATGGTTGATCTACGGACATGATGCCTCTCACCTCTCATTACCCATCTTCTCTTTCCTTTCGGAAGGAGGGATGACATGGCCTAGAAGCTTGCACTGGTCATAACAAATCGTTACCACGACAGTCGGGCAGTACCGCAAGGGAGTACCGGAGCGTACCGGATTCATATCCGGCCAAAGACTGTTAATTCGACAACACTCCCCAAAACCTTCGGGGAGCGATTTTGTTGCTACCACAACAACAACAACATAATGAAAACCAAGCCCTAAAGATCTATTGGAACCTAGGGGATTGCCATGAAGATGCTTAAACACCTAGGCCACGAGGACCAGAGTTATCTAGCGGCTTTTTTGACCTCTTGCTAACTACTTTCGTCATTCCACGTCATTCCAGAAAACTGGGAATAGGCGATTGTATTGCCCCTAGGGAAGCCGTCCGACATCCCTCCTCTCGCCGGCTGTGAAGTTTTTAGAGCCCATTCTGCTGCCATATTACAATGAAAATCTGCACCCGATCATCAGCATCACTAACGCACTCGACACCGTCAATCATTCTACCTCGTGGACCGCTAACTATCTCAATGGTCGGCAGGTGTCAGTCAAATTTAGGAACAAGAAATCTATACCACGAAGAATAGGCCGCAGTGTGAAGTTCTATTTTGTTTAATTTCTGTACTTCCAGGCTTTATATCCTCAAGCCACTGAACGGCAGTACTTGGGGAAAAGACATAGGAACATTGCTTGGTTCATATTTTTTAACCTATTGGCCACCCGGATGTTAGTAATGCTGCGCCCATATAGTCGCCCAACCTTTCTGACGGCCACGACATGTCTGCTTATGTCATCTGAGTCTCACCTCCATCAAATGGGTAAATTGCTCAATTCTCGGGAGCACGCGGAACTGTTAAGTAGATAGCTTTTACTGCCATAAACCTAATTCTGTTGATCCGTTGATTTTACTAGGCTAGTGTATCAGCAGAGTGCAAGTGAAAAATATCATTCCTCTTAAAAAAAAATCTTTATTAGGAGACAAGAAAAAGTGTACATGAAATATTTTTTATATTAACTTCAAACAAAAATTATTCTAAACACGACAAAAACCTACACAATAGTAGGCAATTAAGAGTGCTATAAATTTATTTTATAACCATTGGTTTGTGTACACATATACATATGTTTATCGAGCCATCTTTGCGAAAATAACTTAAGCGCCAAAAAGCAATTTTTACAGGAGGCAGTACTTTCTAATTATTTTCGATTTCATTAGGTGAATTACATTGCAATATTAAATGTAGCCTATTTAAGGTCTCACATAAATAATAATTACATTTCAAGGTAGCATTTGTGCAAATTAAACTATTTTGCTTTAGGTGAAGTAATGAACCGATTCACAGTATACTCTTGGGATCACTGGCTACAGCATAGGCATATATATTTTTGGAAAAGTGGGCGGTGCCACACCCTTACTCTATATACAAGTTTAATTCTTCATAACTCTGAACATATTTGGTCTTAATTAATGATTTTTGGATAAGTGTGTCCTTCGGTCAAGATTTATATAATTTTGGAAAAGTGGCCGGTGCCGCGCCCACATTTTTTGTGTTTGTTAGTACTTCAATAATGTCAAAAGTTTATGGTCGATCTCTTTTAAACTTTCCCAATACGTTTAAAGCTTCGTTAGGTATGACATAGGCTATATATGTAAATTTTTTGGAAAAGTGGGCAGGCCCAAGCCTACAAACAAAGGAATATTTCAATTCGTTATATCCCTGAATGTATTTGCTTTAAATTAGTTAAATTTTAATGTATGTATGTTTATTAATCTTAATGAATGGACCTCATTTTTTTGGTTTGTTATTGCCATTTATACATATCCGGAGTATTAAATGATTTTCATATAATCATGATAGTAGCGTTAAGTGATAAGTGTGTACAGCAATGTTTAAGGACAGTCTAAATAGAATAGGATATAACTAAATAGATGTATAGGCTCACCAGCGCATAACGGTTTTTGTCATACTCATTGAGTTCAAAAGATCCGTTTTTTGAGTCGGTCATCAAAAAAATATATTTGTTTATACCAGAAATATTGTATATACTCAAGCACTACAATAAATGGAATGTTAAAAATTAATAGAAAAATACATATTTGAAGGCAAAAAACCCAGCGTATTGTTAGCTCAATAGTTAGCAATGCGTGCCAAAATTTCTCTGATGAATGAAGTTAGCAACTTCTGAAATGGATCTATAAGACAAGCTATGGCGGCTGTATCTACATTTTTCCTGTTCAATTCAACATAAAACTTTTAATAATAATTATTTAAAAAAAAAAACCCAAAAACAACAATAATTTTTCGCTGCTGAAAAAATTATTAATAGGTCTCAAGCTCATACCGAACCAGGATACCTACTTCAAATATAAAGGCCGGAACACACAAGCTTGTTGTTTGTGTAAAATCTCATATTTGAAAATTTATTTCTAGGGAAGTCACTGGTCAGGCAGAACAACGGCTGCCGGGTCTGCTATTATAAAATAAAAAATAATTTATCATTAAATAATTTTGAATGATGAATGACCGGTTGTTTTATTTAAAAAATCAATGAGATGAACAACAGTTTATTTTCATTGAACCGGTTCTTGAATAAAAAATGCTCGTTATTCATCCCTCAAGTAATTCTGAGTTATGAATAACATCTTATTTTTATTTATGGACTTCTTGAATAACTATAAAACCTTATTATTCTAAAACGAACCCATCGAGACCCCGGCAAATTATACAAATATGCGCATATTCCGAAACAGACCCAAAAATGATCCCGAAGCAATTACGAAAATAGTCCCGAAATGATCCCGAAAAGGGTCTCGAGGTTATCCCGAATATAATGCGCATATGAATATAATTTGTCTGGGTCCCGAGGTAATTATTTTTAGTTTTTAAATATAACTGAATAAAAAAGAAGGTTTATCATTATTCAAAAATTCCGTAAATACAAATATGTTACTTATCACACAGAATTTCTAGAGTGATTAATAACATGGAAATGGACATGTTGTTCACCACTTTAATTTTTTTTAATATCCATTAACCAATCACCCATCCAACCAACCAACCCAACCTTTTTCTTCTTCATTTTCAAATTAAAAGCTGTTTAAGAACAATGCTTGAACTTTAAATATTCATAGTACGATTGTTAGGAAATAGTGATGGATTTGAAAAAATATGGTAGAGATCCGTTGTAATTTAAATAATTTTAAGCAATGTATCTTATAAATAAAAATGAATGTGTGTCTGTGTGTCCTTTATAGGCGTCCAAAGTGGTGCCCCCCATAACTTCAGAAAGAAAAAATTCAGAAATTCTGTTTTTCAGAAACATTTATTCAGAAAACACTTTTCAGAAACAACAAATCAGAATGAAAAATTCAGAAATCACTTAACAGAAAAATGAATGAAAAATTCTCAAAATCTTTATACTTCTTTTTGCGTTTTCGACATGGTTCACCTCCAGCTGAAAATTGCTGAAGTTTTGTGACAGTTAAGGCCTGTTCGTTTATTATTTTATTTATAAAATTAAATATGTTGGGGTGTGTTCCAAATGCACTTCGAATGGCGTTGTGACAACCTTCAAATCCGCCGCCAAATACATGCACATAAAGAACGTGGATCGGGCCCCGAGTTGGGGATCTGACCCGGGTCAATTTTCGGTTTTTCACTAATAACTTTTCACAGAAACAAAATATTGCTTTTTCCCCTTAGGATTATTGTTACGGAGGTCAAGACGCGTCTTTTGATACCTCTCTCGAGATTTTTGGACGTGTATTAACACTTGACGTTGGATGGAAGTATTACCGAATTATTTGTTCGTGCTTCACCCAGTTTGGTTATGTTATACATGTTCCACAGCTCAATTGGAAACATTGCTTTTTTTCTACGTTGCTGTGAAAATATAATTTTCAGTGATCAGCAATGGATTGAAATGAGGAATTAGTAATTTATACTACTAAATATGAACAATGCGTTTTTAGAAAGCTATCAGCCGGCTGAAAAAAGAATGTAGGAGAAAAAATTTTGCGCAAAATTTAATGTTTTTTCTGCCGTCTGGTTACTTTCTCAATTTTGACTTCGGAATTTTGACTTCTGAATTTTTGATTTCTGAATCTTGACTTCTGAGTTTTGACTTCTGAATTTTGGCTTTCTGAAAAAAGGGTTCCGACTAATGTTTTCTGAAAAAATGTGTTTCTGAATTTTTGTTTTCTGTATTCTTGGGGGGAACCGTCCAAAGTACTTAACCGATTTTTATGAAAATTTCACAGTATATTCTTGGGATCATGGGTTAAAGCATAGGCTATATTAATTTTTGGAAAAGTGGGCGGTGCCACGCCCCCAGTCTATATAAAATTTAAATTCTTCATAACTCTGAACATATTTGGTCTAAATTTATAATGTTTGGATATGTGTGACCTTTGGTCAAGATTTCTGCGGTGCCACGCCCACATTTTTTGTGTTTTGTTTGTACGTCAATAATGTCTAAAGTTTATGGTGGGTCTCTTTCAGGCTTTCCAGATTGGTTCAGAAGATTATTGTGTACGATTTAGGCTATATTAATTTTGGGAAAAGTGGGCTGTGCCACGCCCCCAGGCCATATAAAATTTAAACGTTAAAACCAGAAACATTGTATATCCTAAAGCACTGCAATAAATTCAGTGTTAAAAATTAATTGAAAATGTATTTCTGGAAAGTCACGGGTTAGGCAGAACGTCTGCCGGGTCTGCTGGTATAATCTAAAATCTCTAATATAGAAAGCAGGTACTAAACAGGTTTCGTTTTTCTGGTAAAACAAACGAAAGTAGTTTTTTTTTATTTTTCAGTAGTGCGTTTCGAAATTTAAAAATTTAGTGTATGTATATGTATGGAGTTTCGAAATGGTGATTAGAAATTTGTGTACGGAGAAAACAACGCTGGCAATATCTCATTTTCGTCCTATCTCAAGTTTAGTTATTTACCCTTATTGCCACAGATATTAGTAGCTAAAATATTATTAAGTGGAGTATTTTCCAAAAGGGCAATTTTTTTTATAAATGAACTCTAAGTCTGTTCGAAAAATAAAGAAAAACATTTTGAAGTCGGTCAAGCCGTGCTTGAGTAATAGGTAAAATATAGTAAAAATATTTCTGACCAGCAGACCCGGCAGACGTTGTTCTGCCTGACCAGTGACTTCCCTAGAAATACATTTTCAAATATTTTTCTTTAACTTTTAACATTCCATTTATTGCAGTGCTTTAGGATATACAATGTTTCTGGCTTTAAAGTCTTTGGTATAAACAAATACCGCCCACATTTCCCAAATTATATCATTCTTGACCAAGGGACACACATATCCAAAAATCTTTAATTTAGACCCAATATGTTCAGAGTTATGAAGAATTTAAATTTTATATAGCCTGGGGCGTGGCACTGGCTACTTTTCCAAAAATTGATGTAGCCTGAATCGTACACAACAATTTTCTTAACCAATCTTGAAAGTTTAAAAGAGATCGACCAAAAACTTTGGACATTATTGAAGTACAAACAAAACACAAAAAAAGTGGGCGTGGCACCGCCCACTTTTCCAAAATTACATAAATCTTGACCAAAGGACACACATATCCAGAAATCATTAATTTAGACCAAATATGTTCAGAGCTATGAAGAATTTAAATTTTATATAGCCTGGGGGCGTGGCACCGCCTATTTTGCCAAAAATTGATATAGCCTAAATCGTACACAACAATCTTCTGAACCAATCTTGAAAGTTTAACAGAGATCGACCATAAACTTTGGACATTATTGAAGTACCTACAAACAAAACACAAAAAATGTGGGCGTGGCACCGCCCACTTTTCTAAAATTACATAAACCTTGACCAAAGGACACACATATCTAGAAATAATTAATTTAGACCAAATATGTTCAGAGCTATGGATAATTTAAATTTTATATAGCCTGGGGGCGTGGCACCGCCTACTTTTCCAAAAATTGATATAGCCTAAATCGTACACAACAATCTTCTGAACCAATCTTGAAAGTTTAAAAGAGATCGACCATAAACTTTGGACATTATTGAAGTACAAACAAAACAAAAAATGTGGGCGTGGCACCGCCCACTTTTCCAAAATTACTTAAATCTTGACCAAAGGACACAAATATCTAAAAATCATTAATTTAGACCAAATATGTTCAGAGTTATGAAGAATTGTAGTTTTATATAGCCTGGGGGCGTGGCACCGCCCAAATTTCCAAAAATTAATATAGCCTATGCTTTAACCCATGATCCCAAGAATATACTGTGAAAATTTCATAAAAATCGGTTGAGTACTTTGGACGCCCATAAAGGACACACAGCCACACAGGCACACATTCATTTTTATTTATAAGATGGGTTTGGTATTATAATTCATCACCAAAAATTCTCTTTATATTTCTTCTCTTTTGTCGAAGGCTTATGCATCTCTTAGTCAAAATACATTTTCTCTACGTTGAGTTCATACACACACGTACATACATTTTTGTTCCGCTGTAGCTTGAGTTTGATCTATGAAAATTCTTATGCTTGGATTGTTTGAAGCTTTTATAAATTTCATCCTAGAAATAAGGGGCTTTAAGTTTTGAAAATGGAAAAAATGAAAACGCCACTTGGTTTATTTTTGGGAAAACTTGCTTCTTAAAAAAATTTCATAAAAATTGGGCCATCACTTTCCGAGATTAGCCGTTACGAATATTTTCATATAAGCAATTTTATATAATTAGTATAGATATATACTAGAAGGACCCGGCAGACGTTGTTCTGCCCAAATTTAGGGAAAAAATCGCACGATAAATAAAAAAGTTTGGAATATTTCGGTCCCTGGTCCACTTCCCGGAAAAAAATTACCCCAAATTTTAGCAAAAGTGAAATACTACCTTTGTACCAAATTTGAAAAAAATCGCACCATAAATAAAAAAGTTTGGAATATTTCGACCCCTGGTCCACTTCCCCGAAAAAAGTTAATAGTACATACATCCTATTTTATATATTTAGATTATTGCCTACTGAAGAATTTACCTAATTCGAATATTGCTAAAATTTTGAAAAAAAGAGTATTGAAAAACGGTTTTCAAACATTTTCTTTTGCGGTGTTCGTTGGCATTTCAAAATTAGCGGTTAAATTAGCATAAAAAAGTGTTGAAAGGGTGTAAGTTTCTAAGCAAATTAATCAAAAAAGCTTTAAAAAAAAGCATTTTATTTTATTTTACTTTATTTTATTTTACTTTACTTTTTTTCTTTTGTTTGCCAACTGCAGAATCGTTTACTCCTTCGAAACGCATGAAAAAGTGGATTTTGCTAAGAACTGGATTTAGCAGGTATTTTACGCAAGCTTGGAGTATAGCAAAGGCGAAATTAAACCTGTGCTACTTCACTAAAGTTTTATTGAGAATTTATAAAAAAGCTTATTACATGACTACCACATTTTTTTCTTTTTTGAATTTTTACTTACATTATGATATTTTTATATTTTCTCCACACAATTAGTCGGTTATTTGTTAAAAATATTCACTTATATTCACTTGACACAGTTTATTTATTGGAAATTGACACAATTTGTAGTTTATTTATTTCAAATATATTCACTCAAAAATCTAAGGCCCAATTTCACAGTGCCGAGCTAACTTGCATTCCACAGTTAACTATCGATTCACAATTTTATTTAAGCTTTTTTGATATATATCTCTTGCTCATTATACAATAGATATCCTTATGAGCTCTAACCCGAGGTTAACTACCCAATGTTGAGCAGTTAAACTCTAGTTAACTCAACTTGAAATTTGAAAAGCTAGAGTTAACTGTGGAACGTAAGTTAACTCGGCACTGTGAAATTGGGCCTAAATGGTGTAATGAAATGACACCAAATTTTTTTACATTTTTATTTAATTTTGACACTAAATGCTTTTTGACTAATTGTGTCAGGATGAATGGACATTCATAAGTTGATTTGATACCATATTGTAGGTAAATTTTAGGGTTTTAGGGCAATCACATTCTCACCGATAACTAAATTAACGATAAATTTATCGAAGTATATCAAAGTAAAAATGAAATCCGGGACCATCCCCATTCGTTTGATACCCATATTGTAGGGTAATGTTCACCGATAACTCAGTTATCGATAAATTTATCGAAATATATCGAAGTCCACATGTAACCTGGAGCTAATCCTATCGTTTGATACCCATATTGTAGGGCAATTTTAAGGTTTTTGTGCAATAACATTTTCACCGATAACTCAGTTATCGATAAATTTATCGAAATATATCGAAGCCCAAATGAAACCTGGCGCCATCCCCTTTCGTTTGATACTCATATTGTAGGGTAATATTAAGGTTTTCGGGAATCACCGATAACTCAGTTATCGATAAATTTATCGAAATATATCGAAGTCCACATGTAACCTGGAGCTACCCCTATCGTTTGATACCCATATTGTAGGACAATTTTAAGGTTTTTGTGCAATAACATTTTCACCGATAACTCAGTTATCGATAAATTTATCGAAATATATCGAAGTCCAAATGTAACCTGGAGCTATCCCCTTTCGTTTGATATCCATATTGTAGGGCAATTTTAAGGTTTTTGTGCAATAACATTTTCACCGATAACTCAGTTATCGATAAATTTATCGAAATATATCGAAGCCCAAATGAAACCTGGCGCCATCCCCTTTCGTTTGATACCCATATTGTAGGGTAATATTAAGGTTTTTGGGCAATCGATCAATTTATCGAAATATATCGAAGCCAAAATGAAACCTGGGGCCCTCCCCTTTCTTTTAATACCCATATTATAGGGTAATGTTAAGTTTTTTGGGCAATCACCGATAACTCAGTAATCGATAAATTTATCGAAATATATCGAAGTCCAAATGTAACCTGGAGCTATCCCCTTTCGTTTGATACCCATATTGTAGGGCAATTTTAAGGTTTTTGTGCAATAACATTTTCACCGATAACTCAGTTATCGATAAATTTATCGAAATATATCGAAGCCCAAATGAAACCTGGCGCCATCCCCTTTCGTTTGATACCCATATTGCAGGGTAATATTAAGGTTTTTGGGCAATCGATCAATTTATCGAAATATATCGAAGCCAAAATGAAACCTGGGGCCCTCCCCTTTCTTTTGATACCCATATTATAGGGTAATGTTAAGTTTTTTGGGCAATCACCGATAACTCAGTAATCGATAAATTTATCGAAATATATCGAAGTCCAAATGTAACCTGGAGCTATCCCCTTTCGTTTGATACCCATATTGTAGGGCAATTTTAAGGCTTTTGTGCAATAACATTTTCACCGATAACTCAGTTATCGATAAATTTATCGAAATATATCGAAGCCCAAATGAAACCTGGGGCCATCCCCTTTCGTTTGATACCCATATTGTAGGGAAATTTTAAGGCTTTTGTGCAATAACATTTTCACCGATAACTCAGTTATCGATAAATTTATCGAAATATATCGAAGCCCAAATGAAACCTGGGGCCCTCCCCTTTCGTTTGATACCCATATTGTACGATATTTCTATACCTATATGCGAAATATCATAAGTATAGGTTCAATATACTTAGAGTTATATGGAATAAAAAAAATTTCGAAAAGAAACGGTCCCTATCAGGGTCGGAACCCCCAAAATTAAAAAAAAAATTGCCTATAGCTCCTTCCAGACTATAACCTGTAGGCGTGCCAAATTTCAACAAAATCCGTCCAGCCATTCTCACGTTTTTAGGGAACAAAAGCAAACGTCTGGACATCCAAACATCCAAACATCGCTATATTCACATTTATAATATTAGTAGGATGTACATGGTATCAGAATCAGATCGAAACCTTTAAAAAAAATTATTAAAATCGGTCAATCCAATCCTGAGATTTATCTGAACACAAATTCATTTATATACATATGTAGGTATACTACCAGACCCGGCAGACGTTGTCTTGCCCTGAAATCTAAATCACTAAACATACGAAAAAATGTTTGTTCTATCAGGAATTAGATACTGTCAAATGTCACTGTGAGCAGACGTGTTTTGTAGTGGTGCGAAATTTTGTGCTTTTTAATAGTAATTCCCAATCTTCTTAAGCCAAGTATTATTGGAAATACTTAACAACAATTTGTGCAAACGCCCTCAATTGCAGTCAACCAGTGCTTTTTTTTCATCACGCATATTAATATTCATAAAAACAAATTAAAATCAAAACATGACACCACAGAGAAACAAAAATCCGCGGAACAAAAATCGGCACAACAACAAAATTTAGTTTTGGAAGTAAACAGCCTGACAGCGATGAATTTGCTAAAGCGGATAGAAAAACAAGTGAAAGATGCCATGAACAGCATTCTCGGAAAGTTGAAGGAGAGCGAAGAGCGCCTGATGCATAGGATTTGTGATGTTTCTGCAGAATTGAAAACAATGAAAACAGAGATAAAGAAATTGGATGACAGATTAGGCGAACTTGAGAAATTGAGCTGTGATAATGGTAAGGAAACTGAAAAGATAGAATCCCTTGGCAAACAAGTTGATTAGCTTGAAAATGCGTTGGTGTCGACTGATGTGATTGTGTTTGGCGTACCACAACAAAGTGACGAAAACTTGACAGCGATGTCCTCACAGCTGTGCACGAGTGTAAATCTGCCTCATCTCCACATTCGCTCGGCTTTTCGCGCGCGCAAAAGCGCAGCTAGCAATAACCACTCTCCCATCATCTATAAATTAAATTCTACTTATGATCGCACATTGTTATTTAAAGCAATCAGCACAGTATTGAAAATTGGGAGAAAAGAGCTTGCTCTTCGCGATACTGGTGTAATGGATGATGGGAAGTTCTTTGTGCTTGAATGCATGACCAAAAAGAACAGAAGTCTTATGCACCACGCATCAATGCTGAAAAAACAAAAGCGATTGGTGACCGCGTTTTCAATACTTGGGCACGTTTATGTGAGAAAACATACATGAGATGATGCTGTAAGGGTATTTGATACAACAACAATTGATAGCATTGCGGCCGCTACATGACTTTACATCAGGGTTGGGCAGCTTCGACAGAGCTCTATGGTAGTATGTGTGTAATTAATGTCACTGTGTGACTGAGAACAAGTCAAAAAGAATGATACAAGAGGTTGCTCAAACGAAATTCTGTGAAGCTTCGATACGTAAACGAAAAGAAACGACTTTTAGCTTTCATTAGAAGATATTGTTATTTTAGCAAAAACGGATCAAATGTTCTTTTATTTTAATTAATGAAGTAAAAAAAAAATACTAAAACTGCATAATATGCAAATAATGCATTCCATTCTGGATTTCAATTCCAAAGTATACAAAAAATAAATGAAAAATAAGGAAATCAGCAAATTCTGAGGAACTTCATGTCCGAATTTAAGTGAATTAGTCAGGGATTACCTGAACATAATTATTATTTTTAAAATTTTTTTTTATATTTATTTTATTATGTTTTTTTTTTTTGTAACCCAGTGGGAAAGTGGGGAATGCATTACCTTTTTCATGCATGAAAAGATATACGAAAGTTGTTGTAAGAAAAGATCAATCCAAAAGCAATCGAAGGAGTAATGTGTCGCTCTATTTATATTTTTGATTTTTTTTTACTGTGCTTTGTGGGTTTTTATAGTAAAGAATGTGAAAAATTTCAAACTCATTCTGAAAAATGAAAAAAACAAAACACATTAAAAAAATTTCTGGAGGGCGCTTTCGTTTTTTGCCGTTTTTTTTTGTGATATGGCGAGCTCAGATCTCAAAAGATTGATAAGGTACTTATCCCGCCCTCAAAGGCAGAGTCCCCTGATGCGGTACGGTTTTTACAACTCATGAAGTGACCCCGATATCTGTTGTGAACTTGCCGTCTTGGAATTACACTAGTCGGTACGGTGTCATATAACACCTAGACTACATAGAAGTCGCCACCTCTTAGCTGACGTTATCATTATGCTTATGCCAACCCCTGTGGTAGTCCTAATAGTGGTTATAGCTTGTATTTTGTTTTATAAACCGTAACCCTACAAAAAATAATTTGCATGTAATGCGTCTTTTCTATCATGCAAAGTAATGGTAGATATAATGTGTCCATTGTAATGCATCTTTTCATTTATAAAAGGTAATGTATAGTTTGTCGCTTCAGTTTGTTGCGAGCGACACATTACTTTCGTAGGACATGTGCTGTGTTAATAGTCATGCATGTTGTAATGCGTAAATAGAGCAAGTGATAGATTACTTTTTGCATTACCAGACATTACCGTTTCCAACTGGGAAGTTTTGTATTCATTTTGATATGTGTACACTTAACATATTTTAGTAATCATAGAAAAAGTTGTATCCAGTTCAAAAAAATTGAATTGTGAGAAAATTACAAATTCCCTATATTTTTATAAATAACTAGCAGACCCGGCAGACGTTGTTCTGCCTGACCAGTGACTTCCCTAGAAATACATTTTCAAATATTTTTCTTTAACTTTTAACATTCCATTTATTGCAGTGCTTTAGGATATACAATGTTTCTGGCTTTAAAGTCTTTGGTATAAACAAATACCGCCCACATTTCCCAAATTATATCATTCTTGACCAAGGGACACACATATCCAAAAATCTTTAATTTAGACCCAATATGTTCAGAGTTATGAAGAATTTAAATTTTATATAGCCTGGGGCGTGGCACTGGCTACTTTTCCAAAAATTGATGTAGCCTGAATCGTACACAACAATTTTCTTAACCAATCTTGAAAGTTTAAAAGAGATCGACCATAAACTTTGGACATTATTGAAGTACAAACAAAACACAAAAAAAGTGGGCGTGGCACCGCCCACTTTTCCAAAATTACATAAATCTTGACCAAAGGACACACATATCCAGAAATCATTAATTTAGACCAAATATGTTCAGAGCTATGAAGAATTTAAATTTTATATAGCCTGGGGGCGTGGCACCGCCTACTTTGCCAAAAATTGATATAGCCTAAATCGTACACAACAATCTTCTGAACCAATCTTGAAAGTTTAACAGAGATCGACCATAAACTTTGGACATTATTGAAGTACCTACAAACAAAACACAAAAAATGTGGGCGTGGCACCGCCCACTTTTCTAAAATTACATAAACCTTGACCAAAGGACACACATCTAGAAATAATTAATTTAGACCAAATATGTTCAGAGCTATCGATAATTTAAATTTTATATAGCCTGGGGGCGTGGCACCGCCTACTTTTCCAAAAATTGATATAGCCTAAATCGTACACAACAATCTTCTGAACCAATCTTGAAAGTTTAAAAGAGATCGACCATAAACTTTGGACATTATTGAAGTACAAACAAAACAAAAAATGTGGGCGTGGCACCGCCCACTTTTCCAAAATTACTTAAATCTTGACCAAAGGACACAAATATCTAAAAATCATTAATTTAGACCAAATATGTTCAGAGTTATGAAGAATTGTAGTTTTATATAGCCTGGGGGCGTGGCACCGCCCAAATTTCCAAAAATTAATATAGCCTCTGCTTTAACCCATGATCCCAAGAATATACTGTGAAAATTTCATAAAAATCGGTTGAGTACTTTGGACGCCCATAAAGGACACACAGCCACACAGGCACACATTCATTTTTATTTATAAGATGGGTTTGGTATTATAATTCATCACCAAAAATTCTCTTTATATTTCTTCTCTTTTGTCGAAGGCTTATGCATCTCTTAGTCAAAATACATTTTCTCTACGTTGAGTTCATACACACACGTACATACATTTTTGTTCCGCTGTAGCTTGAGTTTGATCTATGAAAATTCTTATGCTTGGATTGTTTGAAGCTTTTATAAATTTCATCCTAGAAATAAGGGGCTTTAAGTTTTGAAAATGGAAAAAATGAAAACGCCACTTGGTTTATTTTTGGGAAAACTTGCTTCTTAAAAAAATTTCATAAAAATTGGGCCATCACTTTCCGAGATTAGCCGTTACGAATATTTTCATATAAGCAATCTTAATATATAAAAATCACGTGTCACATGTTCAATCAGGGTGAGCTCCTAAACTACTCAACCGATTTTAATGAAATTTGCACAGCATCTACAGTTTGATCCAACTTGAAAGATAGGATACCTTATATCTCAAGGGGGAGTGGAAATCGGTAAAAAACCATAAATTTTTTTGTTTACACAGCCACAAATCATAAACGGATCCACCGATTAGAATGAAACTTACTTGAAGTTAAACTTTGAAATATTTACTTTCGTTCTGCATCAAAAAAAATAGTTGATTCATATATTATTTAACCAAAATTGTTTAAACAATAGGAGCACCTTTTCTAAAAAAAGCTGTTTGTGTGTTTGTTCGCTGTCAACCAAATGAATCGATTTAAGTTAAGCGAGCGCTCGGTAGCGGTACTTCGCTTCGTACATACATACATGTATGTATGTATGACGCTTTAAATAAACAAAATTAACATTCATATGTACATATGTACGTTTTCGTGTTGCTGAGGGATAAGTTAAAATCAAATCCATATACTATGTACATATTTTGTAGTGAACGCATTTTGTGAAACCCCGTTATTCGTATTTTATACAATTGCTTCATTGTTCAAAAATATTTAATTAAAATATATACATATGTACATGTAAGTATTATCACATAATTATATTATTAATTTCTTATTTCATATTAATCAATTCAAAAATGATAGGAAAAAAATGAGAACGGCTGGACAGATTTGACTCAAGTTTTTTTTCAGTTCTTCGTAATTGGTAACGCGGTGTTTCCACCAAACCAAACACCGTGTTTAAAAGGGTTTGGGTTATGTAGAAATGGTTATGTAGAAATGTCAAGTTTTTCTACTGAGAGTTTACCGGAAAATGGGTTTACACCCACTAAATCGGAACGACGATCATAATAAATTGTTTAGTGGGTGTAAACCCCTTTTCCGGCAAACTATCAGTGGAAAACTTGACATTTCTACATAACCCAAACCCTTTTAAACACGGTGTTTGGTTTGGTGGAAACATAGCATAAGAGAAGGTTTGTGTGAGGGAAAATTTTGGGAAATATTTCCGGATTTTCAAGATTTATGTAATTTTGGAAAAGTGGGCGGTGCCACGCCCACATTTTTTGTATTCAGTACTTTGTTTGTACTTCCATAATGTCCAAAGTTTATGGTTGATCTGTTTTAAACTTTTCCAATACGTGAAAATCTTCGTGGGGTACGACATACATACATTTGTAAATTTTTTGGAAAAGTGGTCAGTTCTAAGACCACAGCTAAGTAATATTTCAATTCGTTATATCCCTGAATGTATTTGCTTTAGTGACATTTTAACGTTCTTAAATCTTAATCAAAGCACTTAATTTTTTTGTTTGTTATTGCCGTTTATACATATCCAGAGTATTATAGGATTTCCATAAAATCATAATAGTGGCGTTAAGTGGTAGATATAGGATATAATTAAATAAATACTAACTACACATCTGCTCAGCAGCGCATAATGGTTTGTGTCATAGCCATTGAGTTCAAAAGATTCGTTTTTTGAGTTGGACATCCAACAAATTTATTTGTTTATACCAAATACGTTAAAACCGGAAACATTGCATATACTAAAGCACTGCAATAAATGGAATGTTAAAAATTAATAGAAAAATAGTTGAAAATGTATTTCTAGGGAAGTCACTGGTCAGGCAGAACAACGTCTGCCGGGTCTGCTAGTTTTATATAATTAGTATAGATAGTATAGATATAGACTAGAAGGACCCGGCAGACGTTGCTCTGCCCAAAATTTAGGGAAAAAATCGCACGATAAATAAAAAAGTTTGGAATATTTCGGTCCCTGGTCCACTTCCCGGAAAAAAATTACCCAAAATTTTAGCAAAAGTGAAATACTACCTTTGTACCAAATTTGAAAAAAATCGCACCATAAATAAAAAAGTTTGGAATATTTCGACCCCTGGTCCACTTCCCCGAAAAAAGTTAATAGTACATACATCCTATTTTATATATTTAGATTATTGCCTACTGAAGAATTTACCTAATTCGAATATTGCTAAAATTTTGAAAAAAAGAGTATTGAAAAACGGTTTTCAAACATTTTCTTTTGCGGTGTTCGTTGGCATTTCAAAATTAGCGGTTAAATTAGCATAAAAAAGTGTTGAAAGGGTGTAAGTTTCTAAGCAAATTAATCAAAAAAGCTTTAAAAAAAAGCATTTTATTTTATTTTACTTTATTTTATTTTACTTTACTTTTTTTCTTTTGTTTGCCAACTGCAGAATCGTTTACTCCTTCGAACCGCATGAAAAAGTGGATTTTGCTAAGAACTGGATTTAGCAGGTATTTTACGCAAGCTTGGAGTATAGCAAAGGCGAAATTAAACCTGTGCTACTTCACTTTAGTTTTATTGAGAATTTATAAAAAAGCTTATTACATGACTACCACATTTTTTTCTTTTTTGAATTTTTACTTACATTATGATATATTTTTTAATTTCCCCACACAATTAGTCGGTTATTTGTTAAAAATATTCACTTATATTCACTTGACACAGTTTATTTATTGGAAATTGACACAATTTGTAGTTTATTTATTTCAAATATATTCACTCAAAAATCTAAGGCCCAATTTCACAGTGCCGAGCTAACTTGCATTCCACAGTTAACTATCGATTCACAATTTTATTTAAGCTTTTTTGATATATATCTCTTGCTCATTATACAATAGATATCCTTATGAGCTCTAACCCGAGGTTAACTACCCAATGTTGAGCAGTTAAACTCTAGTTAACTCAACTTGAAATTTGAAAAGCTAGAGTTAACTGTGGAACGTAAGTTAACTCGGCACTGTGAAATTGGGCCTAAATGGTGTAATGAAATGACACCAAATTTTTTTACATTTTTATTTAATTTTGACACTAAATGCTTTTTGACTAATTGTGTCAGGATGAATGGACATTCATAAGTTGATTTGATACCATATTGTAGGTAAATTTTAGGGTTTTAGGGCAATCACATTCTCACCGATAACTAAATTAACGATAAATTTATCGAAGTATATCAAAGTAAAAATGAAATCCGGGACCATCCCCATTCGTTTGATACCCATATTGTAGGGTAATGTTCACCGATAACTCAGTTATCGATAAATTTATCGAAATATATCGAAGTCCACATGTAACCTGGAGCTAATCCTATCGTTTGATACCCATATTGTAGGGCAATTTTAAGGTTTTTGTGCAATAACATTTTCACCGATAACTCAGTTATCGATAAATTTATCGAAATATATCGAAGCCCAAATGAAACCTGGCGCCATCCCCTTTCGTTTGATACTCATATTGTAGGGTAATATTAAGGTTTTTGGGCAATCACCGATAACTCAGTTATCGATAAATTTATCGAAATATATCGAAGTCCACATGTAACCTGGAGCTACCCCTATCGTTTGATACCCATATTGTAGGACAATTTTAAGGTTTTTGTGCAATAACATTTTCACCGATAACTCAGTTATCGATAAATTTATCGAAATATATCGAAGCCCAAATGAAACCTGGCGCCATCCCCTTTCGTTTGATACTCATATTGTAGGGTAATATTAAGGTTTTTGGGCAATCACCGATAACTCAGTTATCGATAAATTTATCGAAATATATCGAAGTCCACATGTAACCTGGAGCTACCCCTATCGTTTGATACCCATATTGTAGGACAATTTTAAGGTTTTTGTGCAATAACATTTTCACCGATAACTCAGTTATCGATAAATTTATCGAAATATATCGAAGTCCAAATGTAACCTGGAGCTATCCCCTTTCGTTTGATATCCATATTGTAGGGCAATTTTAAGGTTTTTGTGCAATAACATTTTCACCGATAACTCAGTTATCGATACATTTATCGAAATATATCGAAGCCCAAATGAAACCTGGCGCCATCCCCTTTCGTTTGATACCCATATTGTAGGGTAATATTAAGGTTTTTGGGCAATCGATCAATTTATCGAAATATATCGAAGCCAAAATGAAACCTGGGGCCCTCCCCTTTCTTTTGATACCCATATTATAGGGTAATGTTAAGTTTTTTGGGCAATCACCGATAACTCAGTAATCGATAAATTTATCGAAATATATCGAAGTCCAAATGTAACCTGGAGCTATCCCCTTTCGTTTGATACCCATATTGTAGGGCAATTTTAAGGTTTTTGTGCAATAACATTTTCACCGATAACTCAGTTATCGATAAATTTATCGAAATATATCGAAGCCCAAATGAAACCTGGCGCCATCCCCTTTCGTTTGATACCCATATTGTAGGGTAATATTAAGGTTTTTGGGCAATCGATCAATTTATCGAAATATATCGAAGCCAAAATGAAACCTGGGGCCCTCCCCTTTCTTTTGATACCCATATTATAGGGTAATGTTAAGTTTTTTGGGCAATCACCGATAACTCAGTAATCGATAAATTTATCGAAATATATCGAAGTCCAAATGTAACCTGGAGCTATCCCCTTTCGTTTGATACCCATATTGTAGGGCAATTTTAAGGCTTTTGTGCAATAACATTTTCACCGATAACTCAGTTATCGATAAATTTATCGAAATATATCGAAGCCCAAATGAAACCTGGGGCCATCCCCTTTCGTTTGATACCCATATTGTAGGGAAATTTTAAGGCTTTTGTGCAATAACATTTTCACCGATAACTCAGTTATCGATAAATTTATCGAAATATATCGAAGCCCAAATGAAACCTGGGGCCCTCCCCTTTCGTTTGATACCCATATTGTACGATATTTCTATACCTATATGCGAAATATCATAAGTATAGGTTCAATATACTTAGAGTTATATGGAATAAAAAAAATTTCGAAAAGAAACGGTCCCTATCAGGGTCGGAACCCCCAAAATTAAAAAAAAAATTGCCTATAGCTCCTTCCAGACTATAACCTGTAGGCGTGCCAAATTTCAACAAAATCCGTCCAGCCATTCTCACGTTTTTAGGGAACAAAAGCAAACGTCTGGACATCCAAACATCGCTACATTCACATTTATAATATTAGTAGGACTAGCAGACCCGGCAGACGTTGTTGTTGTTGTTTTAACAACAAAATCACTCCCCGAAGGTTTTGGGGAGTGTTGTCGAAATAACAGTCCTTGGCCGGATATGAATCCGGTACGCTCCGGTACTCCCTTGCGGTACTGCCCGACTGTCGTGGGAGCGATTTGGTATGACCAGTGCAACCTTCTAGGTCATGGCATTCCTCCTTCCGAAAGGAAAGAGAAGATGGGTAATGAGAGGTGGGAGGCATCATATCCGTAGATCAACCATCGAGTTGCACATCATTACCTTTGTGCATATTGGTCGCCTCTTACGACCGGTATGCCTACCGCGGGCATATTCTAAGCCCCAACCCGCAGGGGGGCCCGGCAGACGTTGTTCTGCCTGACCAGTGACTTCCCTAGAAATACATTTTCAAATATTTTTCGTTAACTTTTAACATTCCATTTATTGCAGTGCTTTAGGATATACAATGTTTCTGGCTTTAAAGTCTTTGGTATAAACAAGTAAATTTTTTGGATGTTCAACTCAAAAAACGCATCTTTTGAACTCAATGGGTATGACAAAAAACCATTATGCGCTGCTGAGCAGATGTATAGTTAGTACTTATTTAATTATATACTATATCTACCTATAAAACTCTGGATATGTATGAACGGCAATAACAAACAAAAAAAATTAAGTGCTTTGATTAAGATTTCAGAACGTTAAAATGTCACTAAATACATTCAGGGATATAACGAATTGATATATTACTTAGCTTGTGGTCTTGGAACTGCCCACTTTTCCAAAGAATTTACAAATGTAGCCTATGTATGTCGTACACAACGACGATTTTAACGTATTGGAAAATTTAAAACAGATCAACCATAAACGTTGGACATTATTGAAGTACAAACAAAGCTTTGAATACAAAAAATGTGGGCGTGGCACCGCCCACATTTCCCAAATTATATAATTCTTGACCAAGGGACACACATATCCAAAAATCTTTAATTTAGACCCAATATGTTCAGAGTTATGAAGAATTTAAATTTTATATAGCCTGGGGCGTGGCACTGGCTACTTTTCCAAAAATTGATGTAGCCTGAATCGTACACAACAATTTTCTTAACCAATCTTGAAAGTTTAAAAGAGATCGACCATAAACTTTGGACATTATTGAAGTACAAACAAAACACAAAAAATGTGGGCGTGGCACCGCCCACTTTTCCAAAATTACATAAATCTTGACCAAAGGACACACATATCCAGAAATCATTAATTTAGACCAAATATGTTCAGAGTTATGAAGAATTTAAATTTTATATAGCCTGGGGGCGTGGCACCGCCTACTTTTCCAAAAATTGATATAGCCTAAATCGTACACAACAATCTTCTGAACCAATCTTGAAAGTTTAAAAGGGATCGACCATAAACTTTGGACATTATTGAAGTACAAACAAAACACAAAAAATGTGGGCGTGGCACCGCCCACTTTTCCAAAATTACATAAATCTTGACCAAAGGACACAAATATCTAAAAATCATTAATTTAGACCAAATATGTTCAGAGTTATGAAGAATTGTAGTTTTATATAGCCTGGGGGCGTGGCACCGCCCAAATTTCCAAAAATTAATATAGCCTATGCTTTAACCCATGATCCCAAGAATATACTGTGAAAATTTCATAAAAATCGGTTGAGTACTTTGGACGCCCATAAAGGACACACAGACACACAGACACACATTCATTTTTATTTATAAGATGGGTTTGGTATTATAATTTGGGGAATCACCAAAAATTCTCTTTATATTTCTTCTCTTTTGTCGAAGGCTTATGCATCTCTTAGTCAAAATACATTTTCTCTACGTTGAGCTCATACACACACGTACATACATTTTTGTTCCGCTGTAGCTTGAGTTTGATCTATGAAAATTCTTATGCTTGGATTGTTTGAAGCTTTTATAAATTTCATCTTAGAAATAAGGGGCTTTAAGTTTTGAAAATGGAAAAAATGAAAACGCCACTTGGTTTATTTTTGGGAAAACTTGCTTCTTAAAAAAATTTCATAAAAATTGGGCCATCACTTTCCGAGATTAGCCGTTACGAATATTTTCATATAAGCAATTTTATATAATTAGTATAGATAGTATAGATATAGACTAGAAGGACCCGGCAGACGTTGTTCTGCCCAAATTTAGGGAAAAAATCGCACGATAAATACAAAAGTTTGGAATATTTCGGTCCCAAATTTTAGCAAAAGTGAAATACTACCTTTGCACCAAATTTGAAGAAAATCGCACCATAAATAAAAAAGTTTGGAATATTTCGACCCCTGGTCCACTTCCCCGAAAAAAGTTAATAGTACATACATATATACGTAAATACATCCTATTTTATATATTTAGATTATTGCCTACTGAAGAATTTACCTAATTCGAATATTGCTAAAATTTTGAAAAAAAAGAGTATTGAAAAACGGTTTTCAAACATTTTCTTTTGCGGTGTTCGTTGGCATTTCAAAATTAGCGGTTAAATTAGCATAAAAAAGTGTTGAAAGGGTGTAAGTTTCTAAGCAAATTAATCAAAAAAGCTTTAAAAAAAAGCATTTTATTTTATTTTACTTTATTTTATTATACTTTACTTTTTTTCTTTTGTTTGCCAACTGCAGAATCGTTTACTCCTACGAACCGCATGAAAAAGTGGATTTTGCTAAGAACGGGATTTAGCAGGTATTTTACACAAGCTTGGAGTATAGCAAAGGCGAAATTAAACCTGTGCTACTTCACTTTAGTTTTATTTTTGAATTTATAAAAAAGCTTATTACATGACTACCACATTTTTTTCTTTTTTGAATTTTTACTTACATTATGATATTTTTATATTTTCTCCACACAATTAGTCGGTTATTTGTTAAAAATATTCACTTATATTCACTTGACACAGTTTATTTATTGGAAATTGACACAATTTGTAGTTTAACTATTTCAAATATATTCACTCAAAAATCTAAATGGTATAATGAAATGACACCAAATTTTTTGACATTTTTATTTAATTTTGACACTAAATGCTTTTTGAATAATTGTGTCAGGATGAATGGACATTCAAAAGTTGATTTGATACCATATTGTAGGTAAATTTTAGGGTTTTAGGGCAATCATACTCTCGACGATAACTAAATTAACGATAAATTTATCGAAATATATCAAAGTAAAAATGAAACCCGGGACCATCCCCATTCGTTTGATACCCATATTGTAGGGTAATGTTAAGTTTTTTGGGCAATCACCGATAACTCAGTTATCGATAAATTTATCGAAATATATCGAAGTCCACATGTAACCTGGAGCTACCCCTATCGTTTGATACCCATATTGTAGGGCAATTTTAAGGTTTTTGTGCAATAACATTTTCACCGATAACTCAGTAATCGATAAATTTATCGAAATATATCGAAGCCCAAATGAAACCTGGCGCCATCCCCTTTCGTTTGATACTCATATTGTAGGGTAATATTAAGGTTTTTGGGCAATCACCGATAACTCAGTTATCGATAAATTTATCGAAATATATCGAAGTCGACATGTAACCTGGAGCTACCCCTATCGTTTGATACCCATATTGTAGGACAATTTTAAGGTTTTTGTGCAATAACATTTTCACCGATAACTCAGTTATCGATAAATTTATCGAAATATATCGAAGTCCAAATGTAACCTGGAGCTATCCCCTTTCGTTTGATACCCATATTGTAGGGTAATATTAAGGTTTTTGGGCAATCGATCAATTTATCGAAATATATCGGATCCAAAATGAAACCTGGGGCCCTCCCCTTTCTTTTGATACCCATATTATAGGGTAATGTTAAGTTTTTTGGGCAATCACCGATAACTCAGTAATCGATAAATTTATCGAAATATATCGAAGTCCAAATGTAACCTGGAGCTATCCCCTTTCGTTTGATACCCATATTGTAGGGCAATTTTAAGGTTTTTGTGCAATAACATTTTCACCGATAACTCAGTTATCGATAAATTTATCGAAATATATCGAAGCCCAAATGAAACCTGGCGCCATCCCCTTTCGTTTGATACCCATATTGTAGGGTAATATTAAGGTTTTTGGGCAATCGATCAATTTATCGAAATACAGTGGAACTTCCGTATAGTGAATTCGCAGGGGACCTGAAAATCGCTTCACTATATGGAGACTTCATTATATAGAAACGTCATTTTTACTTCAATTTTTTAACACAACTGAACTCCTACTACAATTTACCTATGCACATATGTATGTATTTTCATTTTGGGATTCCCCGTATTACATTTCTACATTTCGTTTATTTCTGAGAATACGAAGTTACAAATAATTGAGTGTAACCGAAAACATATTTGAAAAAATTCACTATACGGAGACAAAAACGTATGAAGCTTGATTTTCAAGCAGTAAAATTTGTTCATTATATAGAAAACTTCACTATATAGAAATTCATTATAAGGAGACAAAAATGCACCTAAAGTAGAACCAAAAAGCTGTGTCTTCGAAATGACGGGAGTACCACAAAATTCACAAAAAAAAAATCCAAAATCACAAAATCCACAGCTAAAAAAAAATCCACAAAATTGAAATCCACAAAATCAAAATCCCCAAAATCAAAATCCCCAAATACGAAATCCACACGTTTTTTTAAAAGCAGTATCACAAAATCCACAAACACAAAATCCACAACTATTTACATATGTATGTATGTGCACATATAAGGCAATATAAACATATAGACATGAATTAATAATGGATTTAAAGAAGCAATATATGTATGTATGTAGGTATGTACATTAAGGCGCCTCACGCTCCATACAAAAAAAAATGGACACCCTGTTTCCATCAGAATTATGAACTTCAATGTATTCTAGGACCTTGATCAAAATATTTCGAAAAAATATTAATATTTACCGGAGCTCAACCGCGTTAAAAAAACGCTTAAAATATCGTTTTTTATGTATAAAAGTAGTATGAAAAAATATTTTTTAATAAAAAGCACCTGAGATGATGAATTAGCTGGAGTACAAAAGGTAAGCATAAAAAAGTTTGACAATTTTATCAACGCAATCCAAATATTAAGATGTATGATTCTGTTTTTGGTCATATTTCGAGGGGTAGGTTTGTGGAAAACTTTAATAACTCAGCCACTTTATGACGGATTTGGACAATTAGGATATCATTTGAAAGGTATTTTCGAGACGTTGCCATTTCTTCAACATTTAACCGTTTTTGGTCCAATTTTACACATTGCGAATATTAGCACACAGGTATACAATAATAGTATTGATAAAATTTTTAAACTTTTTTATGCTTACTTTTTGCAGCCTATCATCTCAGATGCTTTTTATTAAAAAATATTTTTTCATACTCCTTTTATACATAAAAAACGATATTTTTAGCGTTTTTTTAACGCGGTTTAGCTCCGGTAAATCTTAATATTTTTTCGAAATATTTTAGGGGAGTCCTTAGAAAAGAGTGAATTTTGAAATTCCGGTGGAAACAGTGCAACTTTTTTTGGCGAGGCACCTTAATGTACATATATTGTAGCAAAAACAAATACTTTAGCGCTAAAGGAGTTATATGTACGCGACAAAAAAATACAACATTGTATTGTTTACCACAGTGTGGGGCAAAGCACAGGTTTTATGTTTGTTAGTTTTATCACAGAAATCATTCATTCATTAACAACTTCCCTGTCCAATGAGTCATATGTGACTCACGAGAGCGTTTTCAAATAAGCTCATGAGTCACATGTGACTCATTTCCCTATACAACTTTAAGAAGCTTTCTTGCTATGAACGTGTCGTTATTTATTTGTGAATTCTATGTGAGCGTATAGCAAAAGTCCCAAACTTTAGGCAATTGAAAGAAAATTTCGCAATTTTTTTCTGAAATTGTAAAAATTGTCCATATATACATATACATATGTACATATATGTACTATCTAAAAATGTATGATTTAAAATGCAAATATTACCGTTACCTTTTTACAATCACTTTACCAGCGTTCGAACTTAACAAATTGGTTTGCTCAGCACTAGATATGAGAAAAACTATAGTAGAGTGGACAAATGTGCAGCAGATTTTATAAAATTGCACTTAAATGATTTGTAATATTTGTAAATTAAAAAACTTATTTTGTGAAATTATATGAAAAACAACGAAGTTTGTATTTATTTATGTTGCCCAAATATGTAATATTTATTAACGTTATTTTGAGCACTGCATTTGCCTTTATTTCTCTATAAAATACTTATTAAATCCGTATACCTTAAATATCTGGAGTTTTAATTTTGATATAAAAAATTCGGAATTCCACATTTCCTGTGTGAAATAAATTCAAATTATGTTTAAAATCGCGGCGGTTTTAAACCTAATTTGAATTTATTTCACACAGGAAATGTGGATTTTGTGATGTGGATTTTGATTTTGTGGATTTTGATTTTGTGGATTTTGATTTTGTGGATTTTGATTTGTGGATTTTGATTTTGCAGATTTTGTGGTACACCCCAAAATGACTTCACTATAGGGAGAGCTTCATTGTAGGGAAGTTCACTATAAAGAAGTTCCACTGTATATCGAAGCCAAAATGAAACCTGGGGCCCTCCCCTTTCTTTTGATACCCATATTATAGGGTAATGTTAAGTTTTTTGGGCAATCACCGATAACTCAGTAATCGATAAATTTATCGAAATATATCGAAGTCCAAATGTAACCTGGAGCTATCCCCTTTCGTTTGATACCCATATTGTAGGGCAATTTTAAGGTTTTTGTGCAATAACATTTTCACCGATAACTCAGTTATCGATAAATTTATCGAAATATATCGAAGCCCAAATGAAACCTGGGGCTATCCCCTTTCGTTTGATACCCATATTGTAGGGCAATTTTAAGGTTTTTGTGCAATAACATTTTCACCGATAACTCAGTTATCGATAAATTTATCGAAATATTTCGAAACCCAAATGAAACCTGGGGCCATCCCCTTTCGTTTGATACCCATATTGTAGGGTAATATTACGGTTTTTGGGCAATCGAATTTTGACCGATAACTTAGTTATCGATCAATTTATCGAAATATATCGAACCAAAATGAAACCTGGGGCCCTCCCCTTTCGTTTGATACCCATATTGTACGATATTTCTATACCTATATGGGTCAATTTCAAAAAAAACGTACACAACGAGTTTTTTTTTGCTTATTTTTAAAGTTTTTCCGATTCGCCTGTAAGAGTGGCCAATTTATGTAGAAATTGATGAAGAATCCGGTGGGACCTTTAGGCTCTCAAAAAAATCAATATTTTTGGTTTTTTTTTAGGTTTTCTATGATTTCTATCTTGAGCGTCACACACCAAATATGTATAAAAAATCGCTGAAAATGCAAAAATATTTGAGATTCAAGTTTACTATGTTGTTCTTTTGTTTTTCAAGATTCACTTTTGCCAAAATCACCTTTTCGAGTATAAACACAAAATCACGATTCACCTTGATTTTTTTTTTTTTTTTTAAGTGACTAGTTATTTACAAATTTTAAGATGAAAATATGTAAATTATTGTTAAAAAGAGACTTTAACTAAGGGGTTAGTTGCAAACTAATAGGCTTGTAACAATGTATTTTAAAAAAACTGCATTTATAAGCGTTTTAAGGAAAAAAACTGAGTGTGACGCTCAAGATATTTTGTGACGATCAAGATGAAAATATGTAAATTTTTGTTAAAAAAAGACTTGAACTAAGGGGTTACTTGCAAAGTAATACTCTTGTAACAATGTATTTAAAAAAACTGCAAATATAAGCGTTTTAAGGAAAAAAAAACTAAGTGTGACGCTCAAGATATTTTGTGACGATCAAGAGATTTTGTTGCACGTAAACAAGAAATAATGCCAAATTTAAAGTGTAACGAAAAAAAGTTTATTTTTTACAAAAAGTAAATAAAAGAAAACAAAAATTCTTCAAAAAACAAAAATTTTCATACCAAACTAAACATGTACATACATATTCTTTGATGTCTTTAACAAAAGTTAAAAAAAAGGAAGTAATTCTTGAAGAAACTTATACACATACGCGCTTTATCGAGCTTTATTTTCTCGCGATATTTTCGTGCTCTTTCCGCCGCCGTTAATTTTGTTGTTTTACTCTTGAAAATTAAAAAATAAAATCAAAATTAAGCATTTTAAGCTATGAAGCAATATGTATGAAAAGTGATGCTCATGAAATGTTTGCCTATTTTGGTTTTTTCCGTAGGCAATTTATTTCCCAAATTCACAAATTATAAAAAAATGAGTTGAGACCATGTAAACAATGATTGTCAACTTTAATTTTTTACATTTAATATATTCACTTTTAAAAAAATTAGCGTGACGCTCAAGAATTTTTATCGCGCCCTTACCATGGTGCTCACAAAAACTACGCAAATCCACACTTTTTTTAATAGTTTTTGTTTTCGCTTTTTCACTATTGTAATAATTAAAGTTTGTACTTTTCTTACGTTATTTACTTTATTTAAATGAAAATTGAAAACTGCTAATATTTCTTGATTTATAAAAAAGTGACGCTCAATGCAAATTGGGGGCACAACTGTTCTTTGCAACGCCAAATTCGCACTAATTAATTTTTGACAACTATATCAAATCAAAACAAAAGAAAGATACCCAATAATTCGAAAACTGTTATTAAATGTTGCCCAGTAACTTTTTTCTTGATTTTATTTTATTTTGTTTACTAAAAATTCTAACGGGGGACACATGCTTTTGTATGAAAGGAGTCAGAGGGAGAAACAAAACACCATACTGAATAAACAAAAAAACAAATATACAAATTTGAGAATTATGTTTTTTTGTTACATATTCCTCGGTGATCACTGTCCCATTTTTGTTTTTTTTTTTTAAATTTGTTTTTTACCTAAAATAGTAGTGTAAAGTGCGGGGACACAAAAATTGCGTTTTTTTTGAAATTGACCCATATGCGAAATATCATAAGTATAGGTTCAATATACTTAGAGTTAGCAGGGTCGGAACCCCCAAAATTAAAAAAAAAAATTGCCTATAGCTCCTTCCAGACTATAACCTGTAGGCGTGCCAAATTTCAACAAAATCCGTCCAGCCATTCTCACGTTTTTAGGGAACAAAAGCAAACGTCTGGGCATCCAAACATCCAAACATCGCTACATTCACATTTATAATATTAGTAGGATTTTTTCAATATCAACTTCATTAGGGTAGCATTTTATTCTTAACAAGTCATTTTTTGGCTTTCAGAGCTCTTTGTGCTGGAGGTTGATAATATTCAGCCGTACTATTTTGAAATTAATTAAAGTTAATGAGTTGAATACTTAATGTGCTTCACTACTTGTTGTAAAAAGTGTAAATTTTTGATAAATTTTGAAAATTAAATAATTATAAATTCATTATATTGGATTTGTGTTCGCTCAGTACATTACCTTCCAAACTGCCAGGGTTGTTTTATAGCTTTTTATTTTTAACAACTAAATTTTTAAATTTTATAATTTTTCTTTTCATTTTTCATAATTATTAATAATATAATGTCGTGCACGTTTGAAAATTGCCAGATAAAAAGCGAGTCGGAGTGCTTTGTAGCATGCTGGCTGTGTGATGCACTTGTCCACGCAAAGTGCACTGGCTTAACTGGTAGAACAGCCGATCTTATTAATGATGGAAAAGGTCTGCGCTGGTCTTGTTTAAAATGTAGATCGACGGAAGTTGATCTTTGTAAGGTCTTTCGTCATATTAGAAACGGGTTTTCCGAGATCAGCAAACACTTTTCTTTGCTGACCGAAAAATTCAAAAAATATGAAAGCATTTTTAAATCGTTTGGAAATCTTGACAAATCGCTTCAAATAGAAAATTCTATCAATCGTGATGGCTAGCGCGGACGTACGGATGATCGGCCTGCTCCTTTATTAGCGCCAAACTTGCCGCAAGCCATCGAATTGATAGACTTGGCGTCCCCAATTCCAAGCACTTCTGTTCGGGCAACTTCCAAGAACCCTCCAAAAACATCCACTAAAAAAAATCCGGATCATCCTGCAATTGCAATTGAGTCTGAACCAATTTCTAGGAAGCTGGTTGTGGTCCCTCGCAAAAAATCTATTTTTGTGTCTAGGTTCCATTCTGACACTACAGAAGAAGATTTAATGTACCATATTTCGACTAAGGTAAAAGATCGTAACTTGACTATTAAAAAGTTTAATTTCATGTATCAGAGAAATATTTCTGCATTTAGAATTGATGTCGCTGGAAAAGATTTCGACGCTCTTTTGGATAGTGCGGGAGTTTGAATACAGACCAAATAGAAATGTTCAAAATGTAGCACCAGTCTCTCGTGATAACGTTGAGCCAAAAAACTGAGTACTAAGACCATGACTATCTTTTATCAAAATGTGAATACCAAATTAACAGATCTTTATTTGAAATCTTTCTGTTGTAACTATAACGTAATTGCTTTTACTGAAACTTGGCTAAAACCTCATGTTTTCAACTCTGAATTTTTTTGTAACGAATTTCAAGTTTATAGAAATGATCGCTTGAACAGGGTCGGGGTGGAGTTTTACTTGCAGTTCATTCCTCCATACCTTCAGAGGAGGTTGATATACCTAACATTGATTCCATTGAGTTCAAATGCATCCGCATTCAGCTAGCAAATGTCTCCATGTACTTATTTGTTTGTTATATCCCTCCAGCATCAGATCTTGCTTTGTACATGCAACTTATCTCTTTGCTCAAAACGGTTCACTTTTTGACTAAAGATTCTGACTCGATGATTGTTTTGGGGGGATTTTAACCTACCTCATATATCGTGGAAAATAGTTGATGGAAATATTATTCCAAATCCATCCAGACCGGGCTACAATGACTTTTTAGATGGAATTTCCGATCTCTGTCTTAATCAAATAAACGTTACAGCAAACAAGTTTGGCAAAGTCTTAGATTTAGTTTTTGTCGATGATAAAAATAAATTTTCTGTAAGTCGTTGCGATCCGCTGGTTTTACCCGAAGGCGTCTACCACCCTTCGATGGAAATATTTCACGAAACCTTAAGTAATGACCAATATACACAAGGCTGCTCAAGTAGTAACTTTGATTTTAACTTCTCAAAAGCCAACTATAAGAAATGAAATAAGGAACGGTCTAAATTAACTTGGCCTGAGCTGTGTGGCGATATCGATTCAAACGTTTTACATTTTAATCAAACTATTTACAACTTATTTGAGAAGATTGTTCCTAAACGTAAAATAACATATGATCATCCAACGCTAGCTTGGTTTACAAAAGAGCTTATGATGCTGAAAAATAGAAAAACGCGTTCTTTCAAATTATTTAAGAAATCAGGGTTAAACAAACACTACTTGTTGTATTCTGGTCTACGTAAGAGGTACATCGACTTAAATAAAGAGTGCTATAAAGCCTATATCTCTAAAACAAAAAGAGACATTATTCGCAATCCGAAGTCATTTTATGATTTCGTAAATTCTAAACGAAAAGTAGTGGGATTTCCCTCAGCCATGAAATATAAAGACATTTTATCTAGCGATAATCAAGATATCGCAAATTTCTTTGCGCAATTTTTCACTTCTAACTATTCTGCCGTCACCAATTCTGACTTTCTAAATTATCCCTATGAGCTACATGGGAACAATTTAATTAATTGTCCAACTATATGCGCCAATGATGTGCTTGTTTGTCTGAAAACCTTGAAAGAATCTTTTAAATGTGGTCCTGATAGGACTCCTACATGCTTCTTGAAGAAGTGCGCTAACAATATTTACAAACCCCTTACCAATTTGTTCCATCTGTCACTAAAGTGTGATGTTTTTCCAGCAGCATGGAAAGAGTCGTTTCTTCTACCGCTCCATAAAAGCGGAAGCAAGGCTTCTATAGAGAACTATCGTGGCATAGCAAAGCTGTCTGCCATCACAAAGTGTTTGAAGCTATTGTTACCAATCAGCTTACGAATCCTATCTCTACCTTGATTTCTGACTGTCAACACGGGTTCTGTAAGGGAAAGTCCACTGTTACAAACTTACTTGAATTTACAAATCATGTCTCAAATGGCTTTAGAAAAAATCTGCACACCGACGTTATTTATACTGATTTCAGCAAAGCTTTCGATAAAGTGTGTCACTCGTTACTTATTCATAAACTAGATCGGCTGGGTTTCCAGCCGGGTCTCAATCGCTGGATCTCTTCTTACCTTAGTGACAGAACACAAAAAGTAGTGTTTGAAAACTGTGAATCCGATGTTATTTATGTCTCCTCTGGAGTTCCTCAAGGAAGCCATCTGGGCCCGATTCTGTTCTTGTTGTTTATAAATGACATTTCTACAGTAATAGAATTTTCGAAAATGTTAATGTATGCCGACGATGTAAAGCTTTTCATGTCATTCGCATCATCCGAAGATAGCAATAAGCTTCAATCGGATCTAAATACACTAGTTACTTGGTGCGATTTAAATTATATGCCGCTTAATCTAAAGAAATCTAAATACATGCGTTTTTCGAGAGGAATTTCACAGCCAGCTTCCTTTACAATTAACAATTATAGTCTTGAGCATATGTATGATTTTGTTGACCTTGGGGTTACTATGGATTACAAACTCAGTTTCAACTGCCACATTAATGTAACAGTCAATAAAGCTAGAGGCGTTCTAGCATTTCTTAAACGATGGTCTAATGAATTTAGCGACCCTCTCTTTACTACATTAGTCAGACCGATACTTGAATACGGTTCTATAATTTGGAACCCGCGTTACCAGGTCCACGTGGATCGCTTAGAATCAGTTCAAAAACAATTTTTACTATTTGCCTTAAGAGATCTTCACTGGGATCCCTTGTATAATTTGCCATCGTATACGAGTCGCTTAAAACTAATTAATCTTCACAGCCTTTCTAGTCGGAGGGAAATGCTTGGAATTGTGTTCATGATTAAATTACTAAATGGTTCAATCGTAAGCCCGTTTCTTTCGAGCGAAGTGAACTTCAATGTACCTTCTCGTCTATCAAGACATTTTAAACCACTTATCTTGAAACAGTGCCGAAATAATTTTGAATTAAATGAGCCTTTTCGCTGTTTGTGTCAAGATTATAATTCTCATTCTGGTACGTTTGATATTTCAGACTCACTATGCAGCATAAAAAAGTCAATTCTTTCTATCCTAAATACAAAGCAACAATTTTTTTCATATCCTTTGTTTCTTATCTTTATTCTTAACAATTAACTTTTCGCTGTCAACTAATGATTTATTAATTGTGTAATCTTTTTTACTTAGCTGATGAGGTTTCCTCTGTAGCTGAGCAGTTTTAGATCTCGACGATTAACAAACCAAAGCCTTTCAAAGACTCGGCACGAAAGAACAATCCGTGCGTCATGCGGATGCGCCCCTCGCGCCGGTCGGGCGGGATATGGTGGGCAATCCGTTGGGCATTATTATTATTATTAAATCGCTAATCTCAAACTCCCTAAATTATCCGGGGAATACTGTATGTACTACATAGCTCATACAACTGGTTGGTTCGAACATGCATCACTCATTCAGTGCTGCCACACCCTACTAAAAAAATAATTTATCTTGTTACTATGTACATTATGGTGATTTGAAAAAATTATGTTTTCAGTCTAACTCCTTCAAAAGTTTGATTCATAAAAAATAAACAATATGAAAAATGGAAAGCATATGTAAAGGATGAAGGTGGGGCGCCGGGAGGGGGATTCGGAGCTATAATGAGGGTGGAGAGTAAAATTTTATAAATGCAGAAAAGTAAATGTTTAGGCAGGACAACGTCTGCCGGGTCTGCTAGTTAGATATAAAGAAATAATTTTTTTTTCTCCATAGGGTCACCCTAACTTTGAATGTACCACTCCCCCTTAATATAACTGTCCAAGACTATGGGAATGTCTTACATACACACAAAGCAATAATTTGAGGGAGAGTTACACTCTTTTTTTTCCCATACAAAAAATTTCCACTCTAATATGCACGTTAAAGCTGGTACATTTCTAGGAGCTGTAAGAATCTCGAATATCACTGGCTGAAAACGTTGTATTTTTCCATATTCATAACTTATTATTTTCATATACATACATAACTTCGTTTTGCTAAAAACATATCCAAACTTATACTGAAATTCGGGCGGGGTGCAATAGCGCCTTGTGAAATAAGACCTTTAAGGCCTTATTACACTATTGAAAGTGAAATAAGGCCTTTATTTCAAAAAAGGCTTTATTACACTTCGAAAGAGAAATAAAGCCTTTATAAAAATTTACCCAATTTGCAATAAAGCCAACTACCGATATGATGGGGTTATCACTAAGATTTGATTTCCGGCTGTGCGTCCGCCCCCCTTCCCATCCGAGTCCGCCGGTTCGTGCGTCCGCGCACATCCGCGCCGACTCCCGCGCCCACGGCCATCCACCGGACCATTTTCACGATTTTAAGTAAATAATTGAAGAATTTTTATTTTATTTATTGTGATCAAAATTGTACTATTTTACATTAAATAGAACACATTTTTATTAAAAACTAAACAACATATAAGTATTTCTTCCTTGGGAAATACGTTCCATCCAACGTCAAGTGTTAATACACGTCCAAAAATCTAGGTAGTGGTATCAATAGACGCGTCTTCACCTCCGTAACAATAATCTGGAGGGGGAAATCCGATATTTTTAGAATTTTGCGAGATATTTGCAGTCATTTCATGTGGTTGTTGTTGGGGATCTGATCCGGTTCAATTTTCGGTTTTTCACTAATAACTTTTCACAGAAACAAAATATTGCTTTTCCCCCTTCGGATTATTGTTACGGAGGCCCGATCCACGTTTTTTATGTGCAGAACACCTTTCCGCGTAGGCGGCCTTCGGCCGCGCTTCAAAAAATAACCCTGGGTTACGCCATTCCAACTCCGGGTGTGTGCCATAGGTGACAGGTAATAGTGTCACTGGTAATAGTGTCAATTGACACTATTTCCGTTCTAAATTGGAAATAGTGTCAATTGATACTATTGCGCTTTCGAAATGGAATTAGTGTCAACAAGAAAATGGAAAATAAGTCATTGACACTATTTCCAAACTGAAATGGAAATAGTGTCAAAAGTGCTAAAAACGGGTCTACCACATTATCCCCAAAATCAAAATCCGCAAAGGAAAAATCCCTAAAATCAGAATCCCCAACACGAAATCCACATTTTATGTGTGAAATAAATTCAAATTATGTATTGGATAGGTAATTATGCTACCTTTCATTTGAGGTACCACTGTTGTGGGCGCAAAACCGCGTATGTGCAAAATTTTAAATTTAATTTAAAAAACAACCCTGGGCTACATTATTCCAAGTCCTTCTGCGTAGTACACCATTCTGCGTAGGGGGCCTTCGGCCGCGCTTATTATAAATAACCCTGGGCTACGCCATTCCAACTCCGGGTGGTTGCCCTGAACGGTGGCAACATGCCACCGTTCCCACTCTATGGGCGGGATCCAAGGTATTTTTGTGCAGAACACCTTTCTGAATTGGCAATAAAGATAACATAAAGGGAATAAAAATATAGTGTACATGCATATACATATCGCTTCTCTAGTTCAACAACGACGCAATTGTCAATTTTAAAGTTTCGAGATAACGCTCACAAAAGCTTTAAAAAGTACTAATTATTGCTGTGTATCAATTTTATAATTGTATTACAAATAGTTTTCGCGCTAGACGCTTGCGAAGTTGTTCCAATCGTGAATAACGTATGCGCGGACAAATATTGAAACTTGCTTCACCAAAACTTTATATTTTACAATTGCGTCGTTGTTGAACTAGGGAAGCGATATGTGAATAGCTAATAACATAAGATGAAAATTTGAAATAAAAAATCGCGCGATATAATAATCATTAGTTTCAGGTGATAATAAAAATTAAAAAAATACCATGGATTCCGCCCATAGAGTGGGAACGGTGGCATGTTGCCACCGTTCAGGGCAACCACCCGGAGTTGGAATGGCGTAGCCCAGGGTTATTTATAATAAGCGCGGCCGAAGGCCGCCTACGCAGAATGGTGTACTACACAGAAGGACTTGGAATAATAAAAATCCATCTCTTACAACACTGCGCTGCGCAGACAACCGCTGCCTAAAATAGCAATAGTGTCAATTGACACTATTTCCATTTCGAAAAGCGCAATAGTGTCAATTGACACTATTTCCAAGTTACCCTGGAAATAGTGTCAATTGACACTATTACCAGTGACACTATTACCTGTCACCTGTGCCATAGCCGTGGCTACCGCCACGGTGATGTCCTTCCGCGTGCCACGTTTCCCACTTTGGTTAACGTGAAATTTGTGTGTAACTATTCAATAAAATACAAAAAGAATTAGAATATTATTGTTTCATTAAAAAAATGAAAGAGCAATAAGGCCTTTAAGACTTTATATCTCTTTCGAAGTGTAATAAAGCCTTTTTTGAAATAAATGCCTTATTTCACTTTCCATAGTGTAATAAGGCCTTAAAGGGCTTATTTCACAAGGCGCTATTGCACCCCGCCTGAAATTCGGCGAGGAAAATTTTATTTTATGATCTGAATCAATACAGGCGGCAGCACTGATAAAGTTTGAATCGTGTTTCAAACCATTTGGTAAATGTTCGACACAACTAAAAGAAGCGTCGAACATCTGGTATATGTATACACGACGTCGAGCCGCGGGCAAAGCTGCCCAGGGCTGCTTTACATTTAGTGTTGCTTATCATTATTTATTCATGTGCCTTTTTAAGAGAAACAGTCTTTACTTCCTACATTCTTCTAATCTCTTTATTTAGTCTTCCCTTAAAAACTGCCAACTTACAAGCATCCCTAATTTTCTCTCGGTTTGGACAATGACCGTGGCGTACACGCTACGATAGATAATCTTAGGGTGGCACTTAAATTAGTATGCGATTATCACAGGGGTTTCAATATTTGTCACTTTAATGCTCGGAGCTTAACATTAATCAAACTTGACTATTTAAGTAATATATTTTTTGATGCGGAAATTGATGTGGTTTGTGTAACTGAGACCTGGTTTAAAGAAGATATTCCAAATTCACGGTATGCTCTTTGCGATTTTTCCCTGTTAAGAAATGGCAGGTCTACTGGATGTAGAGGTGGTGGCATAGATATTTATTTTAAACCCAAGCTTAAGTGTAAAGTTTTACATAAGTCGATTAGTACTGATGTTGTTGAATGTATGTTCGTGGAATTCAGCAATAATACTTATAAATGTGTAGTTGCTTGTATATACAATTCGCATAAATCGAATGACTTAACATCAGTTTTTTTCAAAAATTAATGAAATATGTGTTGATTATGTTCATTTCATTGTATGTGGAGATTTTAACATTGATTTAGAATTCAAATTATTTTATTTAAAAATTCTAAATTCATTGAGAGTCACGATGTAATATCAATTATAAAATTTTCTTTTTACAAACAAACAAAAACTAACTTTTTAAAAACATATTCAAAAAGAAACAAGTATATAAAAACAAAGTATTAATTCCCTACATATACTCCCCCTTTCAAAAAGAAACAAGAATTATAAAAAACTAAATGTAACACGCTTCTTTTCTCTAAGTTGAGGAATTGTAATATTTTGTTCGATAAATGCTGGTTTGATTCGATCAATTGAAACATTCTTGTCTGTATTATTTATTTGGATTTTGAAGAATTTTGGGTGTCTTTCAATAACTTGAAATGGTCCTTCATATGGTGATTGCAAGCCAAATTTCTTGTTATCAGCACGTACAAAAACGTGTTTACATGTGTGTAAATCTTTTGGCAAATATACATTATTTGAATTTTGATGATGTGAAATACCGGAACGAAAACACTTAAAATGATTTTTAATTTTTGAGAGAAAATCAGAAAAATTAAAATAGTCATTTGATTGAATGAGTATTTCTCCTGGAAGACGCAAGTTTTGACCATATACCATTTCTGCTGCAGTAGCTTTTATATCTTCTTTGAAGCAAGATCTCAAACCTAATAAAACAATCGGTAGTTCATCTGACCAATTAACAGAATTGTTTCTAGCCAAAAGTGATGCTTTCAATTGCCTATGTAAGCGCTCAATCATTCCATTCGCTTGCGGATGATATGCTGTGGTTTTGATCAATTCACAACCAACCATTTTTGCTAACTCAGAAAAAACATTTGAAGTAAATTGAACGCCGCGATCACTAGTGATATAAGAAGGTACCCCGAAACGTGGTATGTATTCCTTAAAGAAAACTTTAGCAACGGATTCAGCTGTAATCTCTTTGAGAGAATATGCCTCAGGCCAACGCGTATTTCGATCAATAATTGTTAGAATATATCGATAACCATTTGAATTCGGTAAAGGTCCTACAATGTCTGTATGTATATGCTCAAATCGTCCTTTGGGTATAGGAATTGTAACAACAGGTGATTTGGTATGTCTGTGAATCTTTGATTTTTGGCAACCTATACACAATTTTACCCATTCGTTTATCTCCTTATTCATTGAAGGCCAAAAAAATTTAGACTTTATTAAATTTCGGGTAGCCCTAGTTCCTGGATGACTAATACAATGCAATTTTGAAAATACTTCCTTTCGAAGCTTTTGTGGTATATATGGTCTAGTTAAACCATTTGATTGCTCACAAATTATCTTAGAATTGTAAATAGGAATTTCAACTTCTACTAGATTATATATACAAGAAGAATTTTTGATAAGTTTATTTAAATATGTATCCTTTTGTTGCTCTTCATATAGAATTTTAAAGTTAAACTCATTTTTGTCCAAAGGTTCAATTTCTGATATACGAGAGAGTGCATCTGCAACAATATTTTCTTTACCAGATACATGCTGAATGTCACTAGTGAATTGAGAAATATACTCGAGATGCCGGGTTTGACGTGGACTACGATCAACTTTTGAATCGAGAACATATATCAACGGTTTATGATCTGTGTAAATTGTAAATACCCGACCTTCCAAAAAATGCCTAAAATGTTTAATCGTTTGATACATTGCTAACAATTCTCGATCAAAAGTACTATACTTAGTTTCAGCAGAAGTTAATTTTTTTGAAAAGAACGCTAACGGCTCAAGTCCATTCTTCGTCAATTGTTGTAACACACCGCCAATAGCTACTTTTGATGCATCTACTGAAATTGAGAGTTTGGCTTTTTCGTCAAAATGATTAAGAAGAACTTTTGAGGCAAATGTCTCTTTAACTTTTTCAAAATTTTGTATGCATTCAGAAGTCCAAACAAGCAATTGATCTTTTCGCTTCAATGATAACGAAACCATTGTGTGGATAGGACTTAAAAATTCTGCCAACTTTGGAAAATATCTGTGGTAATAATTTACCATTCCTAAAAACTTTTGCATCTGCTTAGCGGTTTTTGGACGTTCAAAGTCACGTATGACTTTGACTTTATCATCTGCTGGTGTAATTCCGGCATTAGAAATACAATAACCTAAAAAATTAACTTGGGACAAACCAAACAAACATTTAGTCGGTTTGATGTTAAGACCATACTCATCTAATTTCGAAAATACTAATTGAAGATGTTGCATATGTTCTTCTTCATCTTTGCTAGCTACTAAAATGTCATCAAGATAAGCGAAAACGAAATCTAATTTTCCTAAAACTTCATTTATGAAACGTTGAAAAGTCTGTGCTGAATTACGAAGACCAAATGGCATTCTGACAAATTCATATAGACCAAACGGGGTAGTTATAGCTGTTTTAAATACATCTTCTTCAGCCATCGGTATCTGATGGTAAGCTCTAATCAAATCGATTTTTGAGAAAATTTGTTTATCACGTAAATTAATGTGTAAATCATGTATGTGTGGTAAAGGATATCTATCTGGTACTGTGACAAAGTTTAATCTACGATAATCACCACATGGTCGCCAATCATCTTGATCCTTTTTGGGAACAAGATGAAGTGGTGAAGCGACATTCGAATTAGATGATCGACATACACCAGATTTGACTAGAAAATCAAATTCCGTTTTTGCAACTTTAAATTTAACTGGGTCAAGACGTCTAGGTCTAGAAAATGGTAATTCCCCTTGCCTAATTATTCTATGAACTGTGGAATGTTTAATCGGTTTGTTATAATCAGGCTCAGAAATTAAGGATGGATATCTTTTGAGCAACAAAGTATATTTGTTGTCTACTACAAAAAGTTTAGGCAAAGAAATATTTTCATAAGAAGAAATAGCATCTACTGATAATTTTGTAAGAGGATCTACTAAACGCTTATTTTTTAAATCAACAAGAATTCCAAATTTGGTCAAAAAATCTGCACCAATAATTGGTCTATTAATATCAGCAATAACAAAAACAAATGGAAATTCACGTCTTAGTTTCAAATTTACATTTAATAATTTCTTTCCGAATGTTTTTATTGTACTACCATTAGCTGCCGTTAAAAATAAATCTGAAGAACTTTTACACTTTTTGAATTTTGAGGAGGGTAAAACTGAAATTTCCGCACCACTATCAATTAAAAAATTAAGGTTGTTATCCTTATCAAAAACAAATAAGCGACGTGACAATTGATCACCAACCCCATTACTTGACGCCGCTGAAGCAATAGGAGAACCTAGTTTCCCTGACTAGATTGAGAAGAATTATTTGCTACATATAAACAAGGTTGTTCACATTTACGTGCCTTACTACCATACCTGTAATGATAGCGACATAGCCAGTTTCGAGGTGTTGATCTTCTTTGAGAACGATTTCTGCTGAATGACCGAGACCTATGAGGAAAAGTTGAATTTTGAGCAGCCGACTGTCGCATTGCAGAAATTTCAACAGATAACCGAGAAAAATTGTCACACATAGTTGAAGTTAATTTTACTAAACTCTCAACTGCTCTTTCCAAATGTAGTTCTGACTTATTGACAGTTACAGAACAAACTTCATCTCTACTCATAACCTCCCACATATCATCCGCAAGTTTAATTAAACTATTTATGTCTGAATTATTGCAGCTAGTAAGGGCAATATTGATTCCTTTAGGCAGTTTTCTTAACCATAATTTCTTTAAAAAATCAGAACTTATGCTAGAACCTGCAGTTAAACTTAAAGTTCGATATAATTCTGATGGTCTTTTATCTCTTATATCAGAATTATAAAGAACCTGGTCAAGCCTTTTATTTTCACTTGGAGAAAAACGTTCAATTAAAATTCTTTTTAAAAAATCATATTTATTAACTGATGGAGGATTCTGAATAACATCCAGTACAGTTAATATAACTTCTTGGGGCAAAGAAATAATTAAATATTTATACCCAGCGTACTAGTACTAGTACAAGGGTATATTAATTTTGTCCACATAACGGTACTATGTAACGGCACAAAATAATCGAGTTAGATATAGAGTTCCATATATGAAAGTTCTTAGGTTGAAAAGAGGAATTGATTAAGGCATGTCCGTCCGTCTGTCCGTCCGTGTACACGATAACTTGAGTAAAAATTGAGATATTTGCATGAAATTTTGCATACAGGTTACTTTCTGGCCAAGGTAGGTTGCTATTGAAAATGGGCGAAATCGGATGATAACCACGCCCCCTTTTTCGATATCGAAAATTTCGAAAAACGTATAAAACGGGTTAATTCAATATCAGAAGCAGCTACAATGATAAAATTTGCAATATGTATTGATTTATATGTTCTTAGGCGGATTTTACCAAATTTTTTGAAAAGGGGCGTGGCACCGCCCCCATATATTTGAAGAAATTTTAAAATTTTGACTCCTAATAACTTGAGAACAGTTTATGCTAGTATAACGAAATTTTGTAGAGGGCATACTATTGTTGTGTTAAATTCAGATATAGAAAATAAACGAAATCGCTTGGCGACCACGCCTACTTTTTTATAAAAGTTATATTGAAAGGAGGTGGAAATATTGAAAAGTCCATATCTAATTAACTGATACCGCTATAATAATATAATTTTGTACATACATCAATTTTCATATTCTTTACATTATTTTTGCAAAATTTTGGAAAGTGGGCGTGGCACCGCCCACTTATGAGTCAAGCAATTTTCAAATTCGACTGCTAATAACTTCAGAACGATCTGAGATAGGTTTACGAAACTAGGTTCCAGGTATGTTATGTTTATGTAGAGTACTACCACAGAAAATAAGAAAAATCGGTGAACGACCACGCCCCTTTTTGGACTAAAGTTCTCTAAACGAGAGTTAGGAAACCGGAATATGCAATATCTGTTTAACTGATACAGATATAATGCTAAAATTTAGTACACTCATTCACCTGATGATGTT